>QEOT01001306.1:215195-258364 GCA_003123785.1 Pterocarya stenoptera
GTCGTCGACGACGTTGGTCGTAGCAGAATCGAACGGCCGCGGGAAGGCCGCCACGAAATGGAGCGATAAACGAAGTTGCCCAGCTTGGCGAGTGAATTCGCTGGAGACCATTGTGCCAGAGAACCTCCCCCGCCCGTCGGCTAGCAGGAGATGGGAGGCAATTGGGTTTGATTCGAAGACTGCCCCTCTGGTTAAAGTGGCTGTCGGCAAAACTAACAGCAGCCCCAACTACTGCTTTTCTCTGTAACCAAATTTACAATGTGAATGTGTCACACCACATTATAAATGTAATAATATTTGTTTATAATGGAAACCAATAACTTAAGATATATTAATTTTCTAAGATTCTAATCACATTATTATTTAATTCTCGTTTGTAAGGGTCTTTAGATTTTTTGCTTTTTATTTTTCTTGCAATAGACATAATTTGAAAGTAGCTGGATGTAGTACAGAATGTGGCACAAAGCAGTACTCAACAAGTACGTGCAGTACAAAATTAATAGGCGATTGCTATTGAAATTGGACATGCACATGAATCGGCCTGCTATAACAATTGATGATGGAGGAGGGCTTCTAAATGGGCTGGGCTTGCCGTATATTTGCAAATTGCCTCGATAATATTAAACCAATAACATTGAATTTAGCAGTCTGGCCCGCGATTCATCCCGTGGCCGACAGATAATACCAGACAAGTCGGCCTAAACAACGTTTATTATATGTTTCGGAATGTTGGGCTTTGCCCAAAACGAAGCTAGTTAACGAATCGACAGCCCAGCCCATTATCAAATTAATAAACTGTACGGATGCGTAATTGGTTTTTATTATTTTTTAATCAACGCATGATATATCTTTTAAATTATTTTCTCCTATATATATTTGTATTCATAAACTGTATCACGAATAGTAATCGATTAATATGTCACGTACGTACTTAAACATTAATTTTTGATTCTCTTTTATTTTAATTTATATATGCGATCGAGAGTATCTTTCCTGCATGCGAGGCGTTGAGATTCTTGTAGCTAGCTTAGGTAGGAAATGATGGGAGGAATCTGAAAGTAGGATATTTCCAATGCAAAAGCAAAAAAAAAAGAGAAAGCTGCACGCATTATTAGTTTACAGCATGCAAGCACTTTAATTTGCAATTGGAACAACTCGCTCGCGGTGATTGTTTCTTTGAAAGAAGCACGATGGAAGCTACTATTCTACCATAGATCATCACCCAAACTATGAATTTTTAGGTCTTCTGTTCCCCACTAGTACTGAACCTATCTGTCTGCCCAATTCGGTGTAGATCAAGACTTGAATGACCAGCCATGCACTTTGGACGAACCCCGTCATCTAAGCTTCTATATCGCTAGCTAGCTAGATACCATGTGATTGTCCTTTAATTTGCCTATAATTAATGACTTTTCCTTATCATGTACCAAACTTAAAACCCTATATATGTCAAACTTTGTATAATGCTAGCTGTTCGATCCTTGGTTCTTCTACCTTTATAGCTAGTAGTGTACTTCTTTGACAATTGCTAGCTCCACNTAATTTAAAACCCTATATATGTCAAACTTTGTATAATGCTAGCTGTTCGATCCTTGGTTCTTCTACCTTTATAGCTAGTAGTGTACTTCTTTGACAATTGCTAGCTCCACTTGCATGGGATTTCAAATTTTCCAAGCCATGAGAAATAAAGCTGATACATTTATACATGCATGATCTGTTACCCTCGATCGTTATAAATAGCTAGGTATCTAAAGTGATCTTAACTCCCAGCCTAGCTGTGCGTCGAGGACGCAGCTTTTTCTTTGAAACCATGCATGCGTGCATGAGATCAAATACGCCGTTAATGATTTCTTTCTGGGTACAATTAAGTCTTGTATTATTAATCCTCCAACGTCGACCAACTTTTCCGACAAAACCAGCTTCCCAGCTTATAACTTGTTCATTCAATTAGGTAATATTGATCGATATGCCATGCAATCACGTCATCAAGTTTTCTCTTCTTCATGAGTCTTCATTCCTTTGATCAGTAGGTTTTCTTTCAAATCGATGGAGTCCGTGCTGATGATGATAGCCGAAACAATAATAAATTGAGGATGAACAGGATGATCATCTAGATTTCTCTTTCCCTGGTCTGTGGCCCCACAAAAACAGAAAAAGCCATTGACATTTACGCAAGTTGTAGAAATTAGATAATTATATATTGTGTACATGCATGGATCAGTCAGTTGCCCACAGTTTCTGTGTGAGATATTGGCAGATCGATCGACGTACGTATCCCACTAGCTTGGAAGGGTTGCAGGTTGGCTAAGATATGGCCTAAAATACTCAGAGCTAGGTTTGCAGAAACTTTGAGTGATCAATATCCCATTAGGCTAGAGAGTTTATTCCTTCCCAATAGTGCTAATCCGACAATAATTATATCACCCATTACGTCCAAAAAATAATATTCTTGTGTATCCAACGGTGGGGTCTAACTGTTCGACAGTCGCAAATGGCATGAATCACGCGGCCATGATCACCACGAAGAAATACAACTTTTATCGATTCTGCAGGCCAACCTTCTTCTTTCTCTCTCTTTCCAGTATGATTCTTGTCATGAATATTCTAGATTCATTTCGATTTATAGATGAGTTGAGATAGTTTGTGAATAATAAAATAAAATATTGATAGAATATTATTTTTTAATATTATTATTATTTTGATATTTAAAAAAGTTGAATTATTTATTATATTTTATATAAAAATTTAAAAAAATTATAATGATAAGATGAAATAAATTGAAATAAATTTTAAATTCAAACGAAGTCTGACCATAGAATAACGTCTGAGATCACGTGTCACGATTCAAACCCCGATAACGACCTCACCATATTGCTCACTTGCAAAATTAATACTTCTGTACATTATAAGCCTGAATATATATAAGATGTTACAGAATTATACAGATTTTCACGATGTTCATCGTCGGTTGGCCCTTCTTTTTAAGATTTAAAAATAATTGTCGGCTAGATCATTGCGGGTTTGAGGAACTCACGATTGAAACGTCAACAGATTGAAAATACAACTCATATTGGGCCCTGAATATAATCGGCCTTTTTAAGGCCTTTCTTTTTCACTTTCTAATTTCTACGGGCTTTGATATACAAAATATCTCTATAACTTTTTACTATTTACGTAATCTTTTCATACTATTTTTTATTTAACAAATATTTATTATGTAAATAATGAATACAAATTTTAAAATAATTTAAAAAGAATAAATTGAAAAAATATATATATTAAAATATTTAAAAATTTAAAAAAATATAAGTGTAAAATATGGTGAAAGTTATCTAATAAAATTCTTTAATATATTAATGACAGAATTTGATATTCATAGAAATTAATAAATAGATAGATACGGATCAAATTGTGAGTAAATATTGTGATTGTCCCGAACAACAAGATGTCAGCAAAGTCAAAATTGGTGTGATGTCATCACCTTGTGTACATGAACATCCTAAGTACAGCATCCCATTTAATTAACAAAGCCAATCAAAAAGTATGTCAGGATAGAAGAAAAAAGCCTCTTGGAAAAGCCCTGATGCAACCCCAGCCGGGTGATTGGCCTTGGGTTCCGTGTATACTCATTTTCAGGAAAATTGAACGGCCCAGAATCAAGTTTGGCACGCCTCTAGGACTTTTCTTTTTTGGAAGATCGAACCAGAAATCAAGCTCTTTTTTTTTTTTTTTTTTTTTTTTGGATAGGGGAAATCAAGCTTTCTAATTACGAGGAACTCGATCAAAGTGTCGTAACACGTGTTGTATTATCAAGGTGACGAAAATGCCCTCACCGTCAAATCAATATGCTCTAATCCTTTTACGGATATTTTGGGGTCATCTCAGTGTAAAACGTGTTCTGTTTGAAGCATTGCCATCAATGTGACCGTGTGGTGTCAGGGTCGTTTCGGTCATTCAAGAGGTGGGGCCAATGGTGATGCAATACACATAAAGATTCTCTTGGTTGAGAGGAATAAATCACGCCACGTGTGCAAATAATAAAAAAATAAAAAGAGTGAAGTACCACGTGACAGGCAGGAGTGACTGTGTAGAAAGATCACGTGAGATCAGCCTCGCCCTTCGGGCCTGGGTGCAGACGACACGTTGACGCCTAGTGACTGTGGTCTAAATTCTCCCAGGGCCCAAGTGATCTACCTCACGTAATCTGTCCCGGTATCAATTATCGATCGATTCAAGGACGAAAAATTAAATAGAAAATAGTTTTGTACACGCAAATAAATTAGTTTTTTTACGATGCATTAATTTGTATAAGATGAGATGATTTTAAATAAAATATAAAATTAAAAAAAATATTATTAGTATATTATTTTTTAATATTTTAATATTTAAAAATTTTGAATTGAAATTGAAAAAAGTTGAATTATTTATTATATTTTATATAAAAATTTACAAAATTATAATTATGGGATCAGATGGGAATAAATACTTTCTGAATCCTAACTAGTCCGTCAATTTTGTTAGTTATTATCCACATACAAAATAAATAATATTTTTTTATTTTTTTTATTCATCTATAAACCACGCATTTAATTAAAAAAATATAAAAATTAAATGTGATGGTGTTGTAAGATTCTTATCTTTTCACTCGTATAAAAAAAAAACAAATTGAAACATACGTACGTACAACATTTTTATCCTTCTCATATTGATGTTGCATCATCTATAATTCATAAAAGAATGAGATTAAGTAGGATAAGAATTTATATAATATTTTTTTTATAGATTATATAATATATTATATAGTTATAAAAGAAGATAACATTATATATTGCATGCAAAACACACCAAGACACGGTGGATGAATATGCAACGTGCAAACATGCAGACTTTAGAGAAAGACATATGAGATAGATATAATTTATAATAAAAATAATTTTATAATCTGACATATTATATCAACACATATTAATTTATGAATTTATTTTAGTATATAATCACTTTATAAGTAAAATGTTTCTCTTTTTTTGAAACAGATGTTCCACAATATCCATGTCCTGTCCGGGAAATTGGATACCAATAACGATCGCAGGGTGATCCTGTTTTTAGTGTATATCGCAGAGTTGGTGCGTGGGATATGCAGATCATGATCAGATCACGACATATTTCAGAAGATCGACATGATGCTTATCTCATGTCGTCTCTCATAAAAAATTGCGGTTAATTACTAGATCAGAATGTATATATATAGCTGAACTGCCAACTACATAAATCCCAGAGTTCACCAGTAAAGTCCAAAAAAATAATTAACCGAAAAAAAAAAGTAGAATAAAGTAATTAAATCGAAATATATAAAAGGAAACGACAAAAAAAAAAAAAAAACAAATGATTATCACAGCTTAGCTAGCTCCAATTTCTCTCTCTCTATATTTATATATATATATAGCCAATAAAATCAAGATCATCATCTCGTTTCCCAGCTGCACATTTTTCTCTCTCTCTATTCCAGCTGATATTAGGCCTAGCTAAGAATCCTTATGGATCTCCTACATATCCAAATTAAGACTGTGTTTAGAGGTTGAGCTAAGCTCAACTGAGTTAAGTTCTTTATGAATAGTAATGAGTTAAATAGTAAAGAGAATTATGTGGGATTCATCTAAACTGAATTTAAAATATATTTAAATGTTAAGATGAATTTAATATTTTTTATGAAAAATTAAAAAAGATTATAGATCTTCCGTATAAATATGTTTTAAGTTAAAAAAATTTGTGAGTTTCATAGATAAAAAAGTTTTGAGTTGGGATGAGTTTAATAATTTAAAAGTTAAATATTTAGATATTAGATTCAATTTAAAATTAAATCAAATTCAGTAGAGTTTAGTACTTTTAGATTATGATCACTTATTGAAGTCCTTGTATGCATGCATGCATGGATCTTATATTTAAGTTTGACCCGTAACTTGTTATGTTTTTCTAATTTTGATGTCCCTGCGCGTGAGCTGGAAGAAATATTCATTTCTTTTATATGAAAATATATATAGATCGAATAGGCCCCTTGGCCAGGCCCTCGTGGATTCGCACTGCCTAAACAATCCAGAAAAAAGAACAAGCATTATTTCTCTAAAATATTTAAATATATATGATAATGATAGATACAGTCGTAGAGCTTATGCGTCGTGCAGTCTTTTTAAAAAATAATAAAATTTATTATTAAAAAATTAATTTTTTTATGTAGATCTTATATTTATTATTATTTTTTTTAAAATGATTATACGACGCTTACACACTACATGATTGTAAATATCATTTCTTATTTATATATACATGTTTGCTAAAACTCAAATTTCAAAATCATGTCAAACGATTTAATTATTCTTTTAAAGCAAAGATCGACGGATTACATTTCTCCATTCTACCTAATTAGCCAGTTGACCTTCTCTCAACGTACGTACGTAACTAATTCTTACATGCATTGTTTGCCAGTATTCGATCAGCCGAAGAAAGCAAAGGGATCGAAGTAGTTCATCAACTATAATATATATATATATATGTAGCAGTACTGTACACGTAGTTATGGAGAGAGTCATGACACGAAGGCATGGATGGATCAAACGGAAATTAGAAGCGAATTCAGTGTACGTACGCACCACCACATGCATCGTTCCGATCATATGATGTGGTTTTAAGAAATAATTAAGTCGATGTTGATTTGTTAATTAAAGGCCCTTGGCCAAGTTGGTGATCTATCTAAATAAGCACACATCATGCACAGGCCAGCCGCAGCTTTGATCAATGTTGGTAGCAATTAAGCTGACATGTACACGAAAATATATTAATGTTTTGTGTTCTCAAGCCCTGCCCCCGTCATTGGAAAATATATAGGGGTAGTACTGCTTGTCCTGTCCAATATACTTGAAGTATAATTATTTTTTCGTATAGGTAATAATTTTTACATATGCTTTGGATTATTTTATATATGATAATTTATTGATACAAGATATACGTCATGCTTTTGTGCAGTAATCAACTTTTAAAAAATTGATCCGTATATACACACACACTTTGTTGATCGGTATATAATATGATTGGACCTCCTGGATATTAACTATTTAGAAAGTGCCCTGTGAGGTGTGAGAAAAGGATCTTATTATTGTCGAGAAATAATCCCACATCGTTGTGGACAAGATCTTAGACATGTTTATAAATAATGAACAATTTTCTCTTATAGAATTAGTTTTATGAGATGAGTTAGACTATGAATTTATTCAATTATCACTATATTACAGACTTTTGGTATTAAAATTCCAGGGATAACATCTTGGACTTACTATCCATGTGGTTATATATGTTGGTGATGAGATAAGAAGGCACATAGATAATGTATTTAATCGCTATAAGAAAACTATTTATTTGTAACCAGTTAATTCTAATAAAATAACTATTTACAGTTAAAATAAATCTATTTTAATCACAAAAATTCGTTTTTCTCATAGTGTATATAAATATTATATAATCGTCGTATGAACTATGTTAGATAATGTGTCAAAAGTATTATATCCGTTTGGTATGAACTCTGTTAGATTATGAGACAAATGTTGGACAGCACGAGTCATTTGCCATAGTTATCATTTATTTTTAACCATTATCTTTATATATATAAAGTAGTTATCAAACGGAAAATCTTGTTTTAACTGTTTTTATTGTTTTTCCATTTAACTAAGTTAACGCAGTTCGTCCAAAATTGGCATTATTCCCAATTTGCCATAATTAAGTGCCATTAATTGCTGACCACTGATTATTCTCCCGTGACATGAGGTAGGCAGGGTTCTTAATTGGCATCTTGCCATGCAGTTCGACTAATTAAAGTGCCATCTTGGCCTGCATGTTAATATAATTAGTCAAATCGCCAAAATAGTTGTTCTAAATTGTACCGATGGAGAATATAGCTCTCTAGTACTTATTATCAATGAAGTTTAATCGACGAAAGAGCATAAGAACAAAAGTTCAAGTTTACTTTCTCAATATTCTTTCGCTTGATATATATAAATATATATATATACACACTCTATTATAATAAATAGCTATCTAATTGTGAATAATAATTTTTTTCGTTAATTTTTTTTATTTTTTCGTTAAGTCCGTTAAGTTATGTTTTAGCAAAAGACCCTTAAAATACTTGATCATTTGACGTGTAGCTCCCTTTTAAAATTTAATGAAAGATTATGTTTTACCAAAATTTAATAAATGATCATGTTTTATTAAAAAATCCTTGATAGCCCTGCAATGCATATGAATTGGCATTTCTTTTTCGTTTATTTTTTGTTTTGACAGTATAATCATTTAATATGAATGCAGATTAATACTAATACTTATACTTTGTTGAAATTTATATTTTTTTTAATCTTAATTTTTTGTTGTTCTTTAACTTTTTATTTTCTTTTCTCGTACAAATAAATTACTAACTTTTTTATTTAAATTATTATCTCAAGTGTATCTCAAAATTAACGTACTCGGAACGGTCCATAGTATATATATTGAGAGAGAGATTGACCAATCCAAACATATGGGCGCAAGAGTGTCTGTCTAGAGCGTATAAATATCAGTTTGAGAAATGCGAGTGGGATAGAAATACCAGCTCCTAACTTTAATCAACTAAAATTATGGCATATATTATACCGATCGATGTATTTATTGTATCTTCTATTTGCCCATGGCCTCTCTCCTACAACCACCCCTGTGCAGACTCGCCTTGAAGAAAGCGCATTGAGGAAGAGAACCAAATCCTTTCCTTGACCTTCACGCCTCCATTAAAACACATCTCTCTCTCTCTCTCCTCCTTTCTCTTCCTTTCTCTCTCTGTTGTAAAATTTAAATCTGCCTCAGATTTTTCTCTCTCCACCTCTCACTTCTCATAAAAACTCTGCTTATCTCTCTGTTTTATATATATGTGCATTTAAAAGCCTCAGTCCACAGACCACAGCCCCTTCTTCTCTTCTCATTGACTGAGTCGTTCGCGATTCTTTTACTTCACAGCACTCCTCCTCTCTCTAGATTTCCCACTTCATCCCGCAGTATATCCTCAGGCTTTAGGGACTGGGAAAAAAAACAGGGCAAGTAAAAAGAACAAAAAAACAGAGGATTCTTTTATTTTCTTTCCCGTTCTTCTCTCTCTCTCTCTCTCTCTCACTTTTCTTGCGGTTCTCCTACATGGGTTCTTGCACAGAAAAAGAAGAACCAGCAAAGTGTGTGCGGGTTCATGGGCCCATCATCGTAGGGGCTGGACCATCTGGTCTAGCAGCCTCTGCTTGTCTCTCTGAACATGGAGTTCCTTCTGTGATTCTTGAGCGAAGCAACTGCATAGCTTCCCTTTGGCAGCACAAGACCTATGACCGTCTCAAACTGCACCTTCCCAAGCAGTTTTGCGCCCTCCCATTACTAGGTTTCCCTGAACATTTCCCCAAGTACCCAACAAGGGATCAGTTCATCTCATACATGGAGTCTTATGCTGCACACTTCTCAATCCAGCCAAGGTTCAACCAGTGCGTCCAGAGCGCTGCGTTCGATTCCAGCTGTCGGTTATGGAGGGTTAGGACTCATGACTTGGAGTACATTTCCCGGTGGCTTATTGTCGCTACTGGCGAGAATGCCGAACCGGTGATACCCGAAATTGTTGGTATGGATCGGTTTCGTGGTCCCATTGTTCATACAACAGCGTACAAGTCTGGCTCTGATTTCGCAAACCAGAGGGTTTTGGTTGTTGGCTGTGGCAATTCTGGCATGGAAGTTAGCTTGGACCTCTGCAGACACAGCGCTATACCTCATATGGTTGTGAGAAATACTGTAAGTTGGTTTATTCCTCTCCAAATCTCTTCTTTGATCTTGTTCTTCAATTTTTTACACTTCCATCAAAATCATTTTCTAGATATAGGTTCACTTTTTTTTACGTTGTTTTGAGAGCTATTCATTCCATCTGGGTGAGTATGCTTCCTACTTACCATATAAAAGAAATGGAAAATGAGGAAAAGCATTCGATTTTTGCTTACTTTCGCCTGTAATCTCGATGATACAGGTGCATGTTTTACCGCGAGAAATGTTTGGCTTCTCAACATTTGGAATAATAATGGCACTTCTCAGATGCTTTCCTCTAAAGATAGTAGACAGACTCCTCCTACTAGCAGCGCATTTCACCATCGGAAACACAGACCAGTTAGGCCTCCACCGGCCGAAAACCGGTCCAATTGAGCTAAAAAACGTTACCGGGAAGACCCCAGTCCTCGACGTGGGAGCATTATCTCAAATTAAATCCGGTAAAATAAAGGTAACAATACCCATAAACACGGTTTCTTTGCCTCTTTCTGTGCATGTTATTTCTCTATACCTTCAGCTGATTCTCTTGGGGCATCAGGTGATGGAAGGTGTGAGGGAGATAACAAGAAATGGAGCGAAGTTTATGGATGGACAAGAAAAGGAGTTCGATTCTATAATCTTAGCAACTGGGTACAAGAGCAATGTGCCTACTTGGCTCAAGGTAAGCATGGCCCGTTGCACTCTTTTTAGTTTTACTTCTATAACCTCTTCTTTTCATGCAAAAAGGAATAAAATCATTTTGGTTTGCTTGGATCATCCTATATACCCTTCTTTTCATTCCATTTTTCTAGGAAAAAAATTGAAGTATTGCTTTTTTGGGATTTTGTGATGTGTGACTATCGTGAGATGTTGAGCTCTAGCTGCAGGGCAGCAATTTACAACAAAGATAGTCTTAGAAAGTCTCCCTTTTTAATACTTCTAGTTTGGAGAATAAGGATTCTTTATTCTGTTTTTAGCATTTTCACAAAATATTTGTGCATGACGGAGTGATATTAGCATATATTACATAAAAAGCAATATTATTAGTGTCCTCGTCTTATATACTCGGATTCTGATATATGTGGATACTGAAAGTGATTCATCTCATCTTATTGTATAATTTTTTCAAATTCTCACATAAAATATAATAAATAATTTAATTTTTTTAAATTTTTAAATAATAATAATATTAAAAAATAATATTTTAATAATATTTTATTCAATTTAACTTTTATCTCGTCTCAACTTAGTATACAAATATCATCTTAATTTCTTGAAATAATTTAATATTTTGCCGATTTTTGTTTTGGAACTCAGGGCTGTGACTTCTTCACAAAAGATGGCATGCCCAAAACGCCGTTTCCCAACGGTTGGAAGGGAGAGAACGGATTGTATACAGTTGGCTTCACGAGAAGAGGTCTTCTTGGGACGGCCACGGACGCCGTGAGAATTGCAAATGACGTTGCTGACCAGTGGAGGACAATCAAGGACTGTAGAACGTATTGTAATTCCCATATTATCCTACTGAAAAATAGTAACAAAAATTAACTTGTAGTTGTAGAAGAAGTAGATGATCTAGATCAGAGAAGCATAAATTTGGTTGTTTACGGGGGGTAGGGTTTTAAAATGGGATATTTTTTCTTCACTTTTTCAGGACTTGTAAATTTGTCGATTTTGCTAGGGGGTGTAAATCCCCGTTTGTATAAATGCAATTAAATCAATAGATCATTAATGCATTTTCGTTGCACAAGGAATAGTAAATGATAAATGATGTTTATAGACATAGAATATGCAAGTGCTGTATACTCATATTAAAAAAATAAATAAATATGATTTCATAAAAATAAATAATTTTTTTGGTGGACTTTTTTTTTTTTAAAATAAGTGCGTGGCCCTTGCACAATACATGACTGTTCTTAGTATTATTTGAAATGCGCACTACTCGTCATTTCTTTTACTATCATCTTCTCATAATCTCATTATGTGTTATTAAATAATTATAAATAATTTATTATATTTTATTTATGAGTCTATAATTTAACGTCACATCAATAGATGGTGTTAATAAAAAAAATGATAAATATATGATTTATTTTTCCAAATTTAACTGAGCAGTATTATGGGGATCATAAATCACTTCATAAATCTCATAATTGAGATACTTGGTTTAAGAATTTTAGTTCTTCATGTACCTTTACAGTTCGTTCGTTCTTTAAAGAAGATTTATAAAATGAAAAATTATATATTATATACTATTTACTACTCTACACCTTATGTTTTATGAAAAATAACCCCACATCTTATAAAACAAAAAATTATAAGTGTAAAATATAAAAATAAAAGTGACTGATACATCAAATTCTTCTTATAAAATTTGTCCTCTCTCCCATTTTCTTGCACACTGTGCTGGCAGCTTCCAAGTCAAGAACCAATATGCCAAATGGAGGTCTTCCAAAAGAAACTCAATATTTTTGGGTCAATGCATTTGAATCACCTATATTAATACATATGTATATATTAAGAAATTTATTTATATACTACAACAATAGAGATTATTGTCTATAGCTTGTCCATCAATGCCCATTAATGGACATGGACTATTGTCAGGCATATATAATTCTATTCTTCTCGTATTTTCCCCTTCCTCTCAATTCCGCTGGGAGTGGCTGAGTTGTAATTCCAAAATTAAGGGTCATGTTTAGACGGAAGAATTTTTTGAAAAGTTCTTTTCTTTTAGCATAAACTTTCTCGAGAAGTTCTGAATCTGCTTTGAGAAGACATTTATGAGTTTTATAAAGTTTTGACAACGTGATGAGAATAATTTTTTTTAGATGTTTTAATTATAAAGAGGAGTTGAAAAAATGGTAGAACACTTTAGACATATGATAGAAAATTAGAAAATTTGTATGAATGAAATTGCTTTATTTTTTAAAGACATAAATTGAAATACTTCAATTAATTGAGATACCGTCCTCTACTTTAGACTCTATAGATTAAAAAAAAAAAAACTTAAATACCACAACTCGAGTAGCTTTTCCAATTGTCCAACTGTTTTTGAAATATAATGATAGACTTATTACTTCTTACAATCTATTTACTATTATTTTTAATTTTTTAATTATTTTTTACTTAATAATTAAGTAAGTGACTATTAGTAAAAATAAATTTTTTTTAATAATTAAAAATGTTAAAAAATACTTTAAAGAAAAAAATAGAAAAATAAAAATTTTAAATATACTATTAAGTAGTAAAATAGTGACAGGAGGATAGTAAACCCATTATCGGTGTTCTAATAGTACTTGCGAGCTAACCTTAAAAAACTAAGACTACGTACGCAAGTACACGGGGAAAACAAGGAAAAATATGCGAAAATAGTATACTATGCCCACTTCTTGGAATTTCTTATTTTTCTGTATTTAATGGTGACGGGCAGGTAGGTAATTTTCCCTTCCCATCACTTGATCGTTTATTCGGTTATGCTGACACGTGCTGTCGGATGGTAGGTCACTTTTCATGGGCTGGATTGAATTGCTTGGGCGGGTAGACCCATGGATCTGATCAATCACTTCTTCTATGTTTTTCTTCTTTTTTTTTCCAAATGCCCAAAAGGGGTACTGTATACCGGTTGCCAACGTGATTTCTATAAGGGCCTTGGGGAGTGTTACCCTATCTCTGTGTTCCATACTCCATATGGCCTTTAATTTTGTTTTTAACGTAGGAGGATATATAGTTTCACAAAACATCGATCGTTTGGCGCCTTCCTCAAGTCATATATATATAATAAATACAGCAAATTAAACAACGTACGTGAGACGAATATTGAGACGGATAAAGATAGTAAACTCAAAATCATGGCGAAAATATATATATATATATACAGCTCACGTAATTTGAAAGAACAGTAGTTCTGACTCCTCCAGAATACAGGGTCTTCCCCAGAGGGGTCAGAAATGCATGCGCAATAGCTTCGTTTTATTCAGAGGTTGGTGTAGGTCATCATGTACCTTTCTATTTCTACACCTGGTAATACGATTGCTTGTTTACGACATGCAACTAGTTTCAATTCCATGCATTATCGACCAAAACAAAACTGCACATGTGGAAAGGGTACGAGAGACTGGGAAATTAAACAACATGTCCATGTCAAATGGAGTTTTATTTTCAAGAACTTTAGCACAATACAACGGTTGAAGTTAAACTTTAAAGCATGATACTAGGTAAAACTAAAACGCTAGCCTTTTCTGCGCCTTATTTCTCCATGTTTATGAACGATCGGTGTCCTTTGTCCCTGTCTTCAAATAGAAATTAGGACATGTGTCCTCCAAGGGCAAGCGATAGTAGTATGGGTAGAAGCCTGCTCCTGCAAAGGAGTTTTACACACTTTCTTTTTTGCATCGATCGGAAAGCATGACGCACAGTGCATGCCAAGGTCCTTATAGTAAGTAGCTAGCCTTTGATCTCTCTCTCTCTCTCTCTCNTGATTTCTATAAGGGCCTTGGGGAGTGTTACCCTATCTCTGTGGTCCATACTCCATATGGCCTTTAATTTTGTTTTTAACGTAGGAGGATATATAGTTTCACAAAACATCGATCGTTTGGCGCCTTCCTCAAGTCATATATATATAATAAATACAGCAAATTAAACAACGTACGTGAGACGAATATTGAGACGGATAAAGATAGTAAACTCAAAATCATGGCGAAAATATATATATATATATACAGCTCACGTAATTTGAAAGAACAGTAGTTCTGACTCCTCCAGAATACAGGGTCTTCCCCAGAGGGGTCAGAAATGCATGCGCAATAGCTTCGTTTTATTCAGAGGTTGGTGTAGGTCATCATGTACCTTTCTATTTCTACACCTGGTAATACGATTGCTTGTTTACGACATGCAACTAGTTTCAATTCCATGCATTATCGACCAAAACAAAACTGCACATGTGGAAAGGGTACGAGAGACTGGGAAATTAAACAACATGTCCATGTCAAATGGAGTTTTATTTTCAAGAACTTTAGCACAATACAACGGTTGAAGTTAAACTTTAAAGCATGATACTAGGTAAAACTAAAACGCTAGCCTTTTCTGCGCCTTATTTCTCCATGTTTATGAACGATCGGTGTCCTTTGTCCCTGTCTTCAAATAGAAATTAGGACATGTGTCCTCCAAGGGCAAGCGATAGTAGTATGGGTAGAAGCCTGCTCCTGCAAAGGAGTTTTACACACTTTCTTTTTTGCATCGATCGGAAAGCATGACGCACAGTGCATGCCAAGGTCCTTATAGTAAGTAGCTAGCCTTTGATCTCTCTCTCTCTCTCTCTCNCTCAAGTTTGAGATGAGAAATCTTAAATAGACGAGAATATGGCTATGAAATAAATAACTTTATAGAGTCGGTCCAACGATGTTATGTTAATCTTAAGCAATTTCAAGAGAGGTATTGATATAATGTATTTGGAATTTTGGACACAACTATATCTATCTGATTGAACGAGGATATTTGAGTATGCATCAGAGTTGGTTTGAATCTACTTGAGTCAAAATTGGGTTTGACTGGCCCAATCCAGGATAACTCATTGGTGAGAAAAACATATGGCCCGATAGAGAAAGCCCAAAGGTATCCAGATGGCCCATCAATGTTTTGAAAAAATTATAGTGACTATGAATCCAAACGGAATTGAAAGCAACCAACAAAAGCACCCACGGTGGCAGCAAGGTAGGCTGATTTCATCGTATCATTATAGTTTTTTTAAATTTTTATATAAAATATAATAAATAATTAAAAATTTTTAAATACCAAAAAATTAATAATATTAAACAAATAATATTTTATTCAACTTTTAATTTTCATCTCAATTAATCTCATATCAGCTTATTATCCAAACTTCACTTTAGTCAGACATATAATCATCATCATCATTATTATTATCCGTCTAAACCCACAATATGGCTGATTTGTTTCGGAGTTGAAATTACATTTTTAAAAATATTGACATAACTTATGGCAGGTTTGGGATAAAGATAAAACGTAAAATTTTCATTTCATCTCATCTTATCATTATAATTTTTTTAAATTTTTATATAAAATATAATAAACAATTCAATTTTTCAAATCTCAGAACAATAATAATATTACAAAATAATATTTTAAACTTTCATCTAAAATAAAAAATTCTCATATCTCTTTCTAAACCTACCCTTAAACTCTACTTTTGTTTTGCGTGAAAATTTGTTATTGTTTAATAATAGATTTTTTAATGGGTGCAGTGATAAAATAAATTAACAATCTTATAATATTTTACATGATAGAATTATAAAATTTTTGTGGGTCCAATATTCTGTCGTTTAATGCATAACATTTTGGAACCTTACAAATATATGTTGATCATAATCATCTCATTTAATATTGCCATCCATCACGTCACAATTAAGATTGAACATATTAATTAAAGAAGCAGTACATGCATTTCTTCAATCTTATTCTGCAAAGTAGTGCATTTTTATTTACATTGATTAATAACGTGTCGTCGAGGAGGAAGAGCTTTGACAGTACTAAACATGTCGCGACGTGTTACAAGACTTGATTATACACTACAAATTGCGACTCGCAATCATAAAATTATTCGAAACTCGCCCTTCAATTCCTCAAAATTAAGTTTAGGCCCCAATTTTATTAGAATCTACCCTTGACATTTTTCCTTTGAATAATCACACTTTTGAACTCTAAAAATTCAACCATTTTAGACTTTAAAGCATAAGTCGTCTCGACACTTTGAATTTGGTCAAAATAGTAATTCATGGTTGATAAGCAAGGGAAGGGCTACCGACCAATGATTAACGTTAGGTCGCGGTCCAAGGACAGGGCAAAACCGAGATTCTTATAAAGTGTAAAACAACCAAAACGAAAGGGGATCAATTCATAAATATTGAAAAAACAGGGTTGTTTTTTCATTAGATTTTAAATTTGATTGTTTCGTTATCTAGGCTAGACATTATGTACCTGCAGGCAGCAACAGCAACTCAATCCACCAAGGGCTTTGAGAAAAATCTTCAACAAAAAGATAAAATAAAAGGTTTATAAACAAAAAAGCTGTTTAATTTTTTTTTGGGGGGAGGGGTTGGTTGCAGTTGTTGGTATATCTATCCATTGTTCACTTTCTCTATTTATTCATTGAATTTAGTATAATATTATTGTTTTGACGTATTATATTAGATTATTATCTAAGTTTCTATTCGCTACGATTTGAGGCCTTGCTTCCCCGTTCATTCACACTGATTATCTCCCCGTCTCTGTACCGTCTCTTTCTTTCTTTAACAGGTTTTCATGTTTAGTGACAAGAATTTGCTTTTCTGCTCTTCTGGGCTTGATTATAGTCAGAGGTAGAGGGAAGCAGAAGCGGGTGTTTCTACCAAAAATCCTTACTATCTCCTGCTCGTGCGAACTCTTAAATTCAGCACCATGTCCCAGACGAACTGGGAAGCGGATAAAATGTAAGTGCTTTGGCCTTCCTGCATACTGTTCTCCTCTCGTTATTTATGGGTATCTTTCTCCTCTCGTTCAATGCCCTTCTCGTGTCTTATCCTGTTTGATCTGGGCTCCGTGTTGCTGGGATTTTATGAGTTCTGAGTGTGATTTTTTAGATTCGTTCTTTATTCCATGTATACTATGTATTAGTAAGTGTAAGTGGGGGTAATTTAGGGTTTTTTTTTCTCCATAGTTTCTAAGGTAGTTGAATTTATTTAGTGGTTATTTCATATGTATATTTTTAGATATTATTTAACTCTGGGCTTGGGGTTCGTCTCTGAATTTTTGTTGTAACATCACTGTTTTCTATTGGCTTCCTATCATCTCTCTATTGACAGTAAACTTGGGTTAATTTTTATTTTAGATATTGTCATTCATAAAGTTTTATTTTTTTCCCAAATACGCATGATTGATACAATATGTTCTTCCCACCGCTAAATAACAGGTTGGATGTGTATATCCACGATTATCTAGTGAAGAGGGACTTAAAGGCTTCTGCACAGGCTTTTCAAGCCGAAGGGAAAGTATCGTCTGATCCCGTCGGTATGTTTAATCAGGAAGAGTTGCCCATAAAAAACCATAGTCAGTAAGAGTTATGTGCATAAACAGAGACATTTTTCTTTCTTTTATTCATTTTGATTAAGTTTTTGGAAAATGGATTTACAGCTATTGATGCCCCGGGGGGGTTTCTCTTTGAGTGGTGGTCAGTATTCTGGGATATATTCATTGCTAGGACCAATGAAAAGCACTCAGAGCCAGCCGCATCTTACATTGAGGTTGGTTAAAGAATATTTTATTATCATTCTTGGATATGCTCTTTTAGGTTATGTTTGCGACGAAGAGACTGCTGCTGAGGAAATGTGGTAACTATTCTGTGTGATGAGAGAAGAATGAAACTTGCTGTTCAAACACCATTAGAACACTTTTTCCACGTATATGCAAACTGTTTCATCTCAAGGCGCTGATGCTTTCATGAAAAGCATGGATTTTGAGCTTCTTGAATAGAATTAACAAGATTCTCTTTTTTACATGTAGATTAGTTTTTTTGCTCAACAAAGTTACTGAAATTCTTTTAAAGAATATTTTTTATTGATGGTATCCTAGATATTTTTTGGTGTTGCAAATTGAAATCCTGAATATCAGTTGATACTTGATCTAGTGATTCGGTAGTTCTAAAGTTGTTGTTTTATTCCTGCTACTCGTGTGTTTATTGCAGTAGTAGTTATTAGTATGGGATTTCTGCTATTAATCACTTCGTTTTTGTCCCTTAGCTGCTAGAAAGTGAGACTAACCGCTTCTGTTCCTGTGTCTGCTTTTGGCATTTTGTGACATTGCATCTCCAATGACAGTTGTTGCTAGATAATTTTTTCTTGCATTTGTCCTTGATTGTGACCAGAATTGAGAATCAAAATGATGGATACTTAGCATTCTAAGTAGCCCAACAAGGGCACCTTTTTAGATGTGGTTTCTCCTTCTCCTTGCTTGGTTTTTATTTTCTTTTCCTAACTACAGCAGTAGTTACTTCTCTCCCTCATCTCTCTTCATGAACCTGTGCTAGGTATGTCCCTGCTCAAGCATCATTTGCTCTTTGATGTTTGAGTAAAGAATAGTCACTTAACTCCTCTATGCTGTTCTGTCAAACATACATACAGGTTATGATAAATTCCTTGATTGTGTCTCTTCTTTGCCTTTCTTTTGCTTTGTCAATTGTTATGCGGTGGAAATTGGTCTTTTAAGATTTGGTTGTGGGTTGGAAGCTTCATTAGTTATCTTCAGAGACGTCATCACACAACTACCCATTGATACACATCCTGTTGCTTAAGTCTCTAGCCTTGTGTATGAATTGTGCCTACTTACCCCTAGTGGGAATCTGTACCAGTACAAGAACATTTGTCTATATTATTCTCCTAAGGTCAATCTTTACTAGTGTACCAGGGTGGCCGTGGTGCAAAACAGGCAAAATGCTTAGGCTAGTTGATGGCTTTCGGAGTTTGGTCAAGGTGGAACTTTGTGTCTGTTGTACTTATTAAATTGGTGGACTTCATACTTTGCCTGTATGGGTACAATGGTGTTTGTTAAAGTTCTTCAACAATTAGAAAGTATAAAAGGGAAAAAAAGTTTGAAAGAAGTGCTATTTGGAAACTCATGGACTTATTAAATTGCAGACGCAGTTGTTTAAAGCAAGGGAGCAACAACAGCATCAACAACAACAGCAACAACCACAACAACCCCAGCATCAACAGCAGCAGCAGCATATGCAGATGCAACAGCTCCTGTTGCAGAGGCAGGCTCAACAGCAGCAGCAGCAGCAGCAGCAACAGCAGCAACAACAACAGCAGCAGCAGCCACCAACACCGCAACAGCAGCGAAGAGATGGGGCTCACCTGATTAATGGCAGTACAAATGGCCTTGTTGGAAATGACCCTCTTATGCGACAGAACCCGGGAACTGCAAATGCCTTGGCAACAAAGATGTATGAGGAAAAATTAAAACTGCCTCTTCCGAGGGATTCTCTGGATGATGCAGCAATAAAGGTTGGTGGACTATTTAGTCTTCTGGATAGCCTGATTATTATTGTATTTAAGTCTTTAACCGTCTTAGGAAATCGTTACAGCAAAGATTTGGGGACAATGTGAGCCAGCTTTTGGATCCAAATCATGCCTCGATATTGAAGTCAGCTGCAGCAACTGGCCAGCCTTCAGGGTACTTTTCTCTAAGATTTACATCCTAAAGTTTGGTTTATTGTTCATGTGGCCCTCCTTTCTCATTCCCTAAGAAATATTAACCCATTAGCCGTCCCTCTCTAAACTAAGTGCACTCCCTCCCATTCCTCTATTAACACCCACATCGCCCCTTCCCAAAACATTGTGATTTCTAGTGTCCATCCCTGTGGCCCCCACCTGTCTTCTTTGACCTCCACCTCAAGAAATAGCAAGATTGAGATTTTCATAAAAATTTCTCAAATCATTTGAGATAAGCTATGCTGGGGTTTGTGAAGTGGTCGGGCCCATTGAAAATATTTTTGACCAGAAAGTTTTGTGAGATATTTTTGCAAAATTTGTTCTGGTCTTTGTGTTTTTGTTGTCTAATTGAGTCAAATGATTAGATTGTAATTTTTTGAGGGATGGAAAATTTTGAAGATGTCTGGATTGAAAGTGAAAAGAAATGAGTAATGATACACTTACAACTTGTTTATTATTTTTAGGATAATTATGTAAGTTTAAAGATTAAATTAATGTAAACTTATTTTTGATAAGGTGGCACAATCACAATGGTTGGTTGTAAAAAAACGTGTGAAATAATTTTAGGTCTATTAATATTCATGAGAAAACTAAAAAGTCCCAAAATTTTTTGCAGCCAAACATGGCCTAATCAGAAGAGTTGTTGAGAAACCATTGTATTAAAGAAATTCCTAAAGGCACACGTTAGCTCTTGGAGAATGCTAACTTGCTAGGCATTTTCTCTTTGGAGGCTGGATCTTATAATACTCCTTAAGGCTCCTGTAGCTTTTTCAAGGAGGGCTATGAATTGTATTCCTATGAACAAAATACCGTCTTTAAGACATATTGACTGGATTGCTGCAAGACCCTAGACTATCAGGCGCATTAATGCTAGATGGGCTGGTTGTGGACTCACCATTGGAGTAGCATTTGGTGGTGTTAAGAGGAGAGAGCGGAGTGAGGGTGGTCTGCCGGAGATTGCAAGGTTTGGAGGTTGGGGGTGTGGTGTTTGAGAAGAGAGGAACAAGGGAAGATTTTTGTTTGTGAGAGAGAGGAGAGATGGGTTGAAGGAAAAGAAAAAGGAATGGAAAGGTTTGGTGCTTAATGTCCCAAGCTTTGATGGAACCAGATGGATGGACTATGTTGACAATAAAACCAAAATTTATGGTGTAATTTCTCAAATTAGAAGCTCAGAGATCATATTGATTACAACACCAAAATTAGAGGGATTAAAATGTAATTTGTCCCTAGAAATGTACTTGATAGCCTTTGGATACAGTCGGAAATGAAATCAAGTGATTTCTGCATAAAATTTTAATTGATCTTGTATTTGTCTGAACGTGCAAGAACTTTAGACCATACAAAAACAATGCTTGAGGTGGATATTGGAATCTTTGATAAAGATTACTCTGTCTTTTGGCAATGAAGTGTGAATATGTGTTTGCACCTTCAATTTCTATGGTTAGTTTGAGGGAATCATTCCCTATCCATGTTATGTTTAAATAATAAGGATGTAGCATCTTATTCCCGTTCCCATTAGCAGCTTTATTTAGTGCATTTAATTATTCTTAATTTCAGGCAAGTGTTGCATGGCACAGCTGGTGGGATGTCTCCACAAGTTCAAGCTCGCAATCAGCAACTACCAGGGTCCATGCCGGTATAGTATTTTCATGCAAGTGACCTCATTATTTTTCATTTTACTTATTCTTTGTGTTGTTCTGACTTAATGTGGAATCAGGATATCAAGAGTGAGATTAATCCGGTTTTAAATCCCAGAGCTGCAGGTCCTGAAGGATCATTGATGGGAATTCCTGGTATTCTTTGCCTGATTTCTTGATCTTCTTTTATTTAATTGTCGCATTCTTTTGAATTTTGTTGGAAATAATTTTGTGTGCATGTCCTATGCACTTGCGCTATGCCTTTTGAATTCTTCAATTCTCGAGTAATTATAAAAAAATTCGTTTTGAGTTATGATTGGAACACTTGTGACACGATTAAACATGAATCCTTCCGTGTTCGTTCCTTTTAATTAACAAGCCCGGTTGACTGAATAGCTTCTGGAAATTAACAGTCACAACATCTTATGAGATTTTTAATTGTAATTGCATCAAGATCCTTGTATCTAATACTAAAATTCCTGTTGTTTCAGGGTCAAATCAAGGTAGTAATAATTTGACTCTAAAAGGATGGCCCCTAACAGTAAGTTTGTTCGTTTGTTTTTTTTTTATATTGTTTTTAAGCGTGGATTTTCCTCTGTCCCCTTCCCACTCCTCTTTTTGGCAATTATTTATCCCTCTGTATCGAGTTTGTGAGTACTTTTTGGTTTGAAATATCTGTTCTTTACATTTATTATTTTTTCTGGGTTTTTATTGCAGTTATGACCATATTAGTATTGTTGTTTTATCATCGTCATCATCATTTTTATTTTTATTGCTGCTGTTGCCGTTATTGTTGTTACTTAGTAACAGTTTAATGTTTTTGCTTATTTGTTAGGGACTTGATCAGCTTCGCAGTGGGCTTCTTCAGCAACAAAAGCCTTATATGCAGGCACCTCAGCCCTTTCACCAACTTCAGATGTTGTCACCACATCAGCACCAGCTAATGCTTGCACAGCAAAACTTGACATCACCATCTGCAAGTGATGAAGGTAGAAGACTAAGAATGCTTTTGAGTAATCGAAACAATGGTCTTGGGAAGGATGGCCTTACAAACTCTGTTGGTGATGTGGTTCCGAATGTTGGATCACCTCTTCAATCTGGCGGTCCTCTTTTGGGTCGTGGAGATACAGAGATGCTATTTAAGGTTCTCCTTTTCACTGTCAATTACCCTTCATCTGCAGTTAGATGTTTTCCTAGAACTTTTTTCGGCATAGTTTTTCCTACATTAGTTGCCTACCGTGGATTTTCTGTGTCCACCCCCTCCCCCTGGGTGGGGGCTTAAGATGTTACTAAAGAGTTTTTATTTCTGTAGTTAAAAATGGCTCAGTTACAGCAGCAACAGAACAATAATCCACAGCAGCATGCTCTTTCAAATCAGCAATCTCAGAGCTCAAATCACAGTCTTCACCAACAAGATAAAATGGGAGGTGCTGGCAGTGGGACTGTGGATGGTAGCATGTCGAATTCCTTTCGAGGAAATGATCAGGTCAGTCCTTATATCACCTCTAGCAATATATGCTTGAGATATGTTTTGCTCTTGATACCATCTTCTGGTGTGCCATGATCGTGTAAATTGCACCTTGGCTTGTGCTCGTATCAACATCTTTTTGGATTGGATTTGAAATCCTTCTTGTTCATGTGTACAACATGACTTGTTTAACAAAATCTCAGTCATGCAAATAATTTATGTTCCATGATGTGGTAATGCCCCAGTGGGAGCCATCTGGACTCTCTTGTGGGACATATCTGTACAAGTTGATCACAGCCATCCGTTCTACATTATCTAACTGGGGTTTTAGCAATATGAATCATGTTTTTTTTAAGTTGTTAGGTATTAACGTTTCTTTTTTTTTTTAAACCTTTGTGCCCAACTCCCTCTGAGGGTGCATTTGACATGTTTAAGCTGTATGAATTATAAGCATTACTATTTTGAAAAGTAGGTAGAGAAGAATTTGTTCCTATCGCATGTAATGTCTGTCCTATACGGTCATGTGTTTTTATAAGTTCTCTCCCCTAAGATTTCAGGTTTTTGAAGCCATTTCCATTCACCCATGCTAGTTATTATAAAGATTGTGGCTGAAATCTCATGTGATGAAACTAAAACAGTGGTTGAGAGGGTTGAATTAGAATTGGTCAATTATGTTATTGAACCCTGGTATATGGTAAAATATAGTTGTGTTTTTCTTTGGGAAGGGGATATTTCTGAGTTTTAATATAAATATGCTCTGTAAAGTTTGGGAGTTTCCTAACATTTTTCCTGAATTCGTTTTAAGGCTTCTAAAAACCAGACTGGGAGAAAGAGAAAACAGCCAGTATCATCTTCTGGTCCTGCCAATAGCTCAGGAACTGCTAACACAGCAGGGCCTTCTCCAAGTTCAGCACCCTCAACTCCTTCAACGCATACACCTGGAGATGTGATATCGATGCCCGCTTTGCCTCACAGTGGTAGTTCTTCGAAGCCATTGATGATGTTTGGTGCTGATACTACTGGCACCCTTACGTCACCATCAAATCAACTGGTGAGTGTACTTGTTTTGATCTTGTATTGAGGAACTCAAAAACTCCTTGCATTGTATTCTCATTGACATTCCATTTTGGCAGTGGGATGATAAAGATCTTGAATTGCAGGCTGACATTGATCGTTTTGTAGAGGATGAGGATAATGTTGAATCATTTTTATCCCATGATGATACCGACCCTAGGGATGCTGTGGGTCGTGGTATGGACGTGAACAAAGGTGCGGTCGTGATATATATTTTTTGATCAAGAGTTTATGATTAGTTTGTGCTGTTTGTCTTGTTTATGTACCATATTTTTCTTAATTGCGACTCAATTGTTTGCAAATTATTTAATTCATGGGTCAAGTTTAATTCTTGCCCTAGAAAAGGATCATAGTAGGACAAAATGGTACTTACAGTGCTGCGAGTAACAAACTTGCATGGGAGCAGGAGCATAAGATTAGTGATGAAACATGTTGTTAACCGAACCCATCCACCTGTAGGTGGTGGGCAGTGGTGAAATTTGGATTTTAATCTGAATTTGGGCTGTTTTAACCCTGATTTACTTTCATTTGTCTTTAGGGTTCACATTTTCAGAAGTAAATTCTGTTCGAGCAAGCATAAGCAAAGTCATCTGCTGCCACTTCTCATCGGATGGGAAATTGCTTGCCAGCGGTGGCCACGATAAGAAGGTGAGTGCAAGAGTTTCGACAAATATTTTGTGATGTATTGAGCAACGATTATCTAAAATAATCAAATATGTGCTGTGGCTGCTCTGTGTTAGAAAACTTATTTCCTGAATGTTAAATTGAGCTCACCTGGTGCCAATAAAAAAATGATTTTTTTCTCTGCTGTTTCTAGATAAGGGCAACTGAAATTGTTTGCTTGATGATCATGTGACACAGGCTGTACTGTGGTACACGGATTCTTTAAAGCAAAAAACGTCACTTGAAGAGCATTCTAATTTTATTACTGATATCCGGTTCAGTCCAAGCATGCCACGTCTTGCAACGTCTTCATTTGACAAAACTGTCAGGGTTTGGGATGCTGACAGTGTTAGTTGAACCTTTTTTCCTGATCCATAATAGTATTTGAATTCATACTTCATTTCTCTTATATTGATCTTTATACATTTGACCATGTCATTTGCCTTACATTTTTGCCATGTTCTTCTGTTTAATCATGCATAATAATGACAATTATTGAATTACAGGTTGTTTTTCCTTGTATCTTCAGGATGTATGTTTGGTTGAAGAAAATAAAATTAGATGTGCATAAGTTCCAGTTTTGTCTCCCTTGGCTATTAATACCTGGCCAGGTTTTCTCTGCAAAAGAAAAAGAATAAAAAAAGAAAAATAAAAAAAGGGCATTAGCTGCATGCTAAGAGAGCAGATTGGTGTGGGTTTGGATCTAGGGGTTTTAAATTCATATTAATGCAATTAGCAGCATGAAGGTAGAAAACTGTGCCTTTATAACTTATGAACCTAGAATATGGAAACATAATGGTGTGACATCCAAGGGCGACATGGAATAAAAGGACATGGGCTTGGGTGCTGCTTATGAAACTGTGGGTTCTTTGTTGCTGCTTGCTCAACTTTTCTTCCATAATAATTGTGTAGTTGTTTGCAACATGAAAGCTGGTTCTAGAATACACTACATGACAATGGGAAATTCACTATGAATTTTTTTGACAAGGGAAACCCACTATAAATAGTATCAATTGATACTTATATGATGCAGGCTGACAATCTTTTGAGAAATTCTGATCCACATTCCCTATCTACATTTTTTTGTTGGCAAGGAGTTTCCTGCAAATGCACAATGGGTAATTCAATGGGAAAATCCCCCGGTTCCAATGGCCCCTAGAGATTGTTTGCACCCAAGGATTCGAACCTTAGACCTTGGAGGGAGCATACCACCAAGACCAAGGCTTTTACCACTTGAGCCAACCCCTAGGGGTTACATACTTACATTCCCTAACTAGATGAGGGGCTATTGATTTACTTCAACACAAGCTACTTTTTTTTGATAAGTATTTCAACACAAGCTACTTAACTACTTATTAATATATATATATATGCTACCTTAATTGTTGAAATATTCCAAATGCTGTTTTTGAAAAGGTAATGAATTTTCACATTTCAAGTTTCTGAAAGCAATTTAAGATAGACCGGTGATAAATATAGTGGTATTGGCTTGTGGATATGCCTATTTTTGGTGAAGAGGTGTTCAGAATTAAATTCAGATAATAGTCACCTTGAATCCACTAGCATGTAAAGGTATACAATTTCGGTTCCTGCTAACAAGATATTGGTGGATAGTTAGCTCTCTTGGTGCTTTGGTGTTGATCATGTTTGTGGAAAACTGGTGCTTAGTCTCAATTTACTTCTTAAGTTAATATCTAGCAAAATAGATTTCATGGGTTGTGCTTCAAGAATGAAAGCATATCATATTTCAGTTCATTTAATCTTGCCAATGTTTGTTAAATGCCTGCTATTTTAGTTTTCTTTGTTGGGTGTTATGGTGGTCGAAATTTACTAAGAACTTTCATTTTATATCTTGACAGTATGATGCCTCAATGAACCAGATATATTTGTGACTCTATTTATGTCTTATATGCAGCCTGGTTATTCACTTCGTACATTTACGGGGCATTCTGCCTCTGTTAAGTCACTTGACTTCCACCCAAATAAAGATGACCTCTTTTGCTCTTGTGATGAAGATGGTGAGATACGATACTGGAGTATTAAAAATGGAAGTTGTGTGAAGGTGTTCAAGGTAGAGTCTTATGTACTATTGGCTCAATAAGCTTTAGTTCAAATGGCACCTCCTTTGCCATGAGAATATGGTAGAGATTGAGGTTGTGGGTTCAAGACCCATTGGGTGAGTGTGTTACTTTTTTTTTTTTTTTTTTATCGGTATAAAATAATTTTTATTATATTCATATAATATATATGTATATATAATTGGTCTCGAGAAAGACCAATGAAGGTTATTCACTGTGATATCCCATATGATAAGGATAATGGTAGGTGGTGTATGAGATCTCACATTGCTTAGGAATGAGAAGTTATTGCTCTTTATAATGTTACAATGGAGCTCTAATTGTATCATTGACTATCCTTTTGGAGTATAGGCCATGTGGTTTAGGCCTTTCATTGGGGCGTTAAAAATAGTATCAGAGCATATCCCAACTAGAAATGTGGGACTTGAGCCATTCCACTTACGATGGACTGGCCTGATAAGGACGTCGGGAATTTAAGGGAGGGAGATTATGATACCCCATATAATAAGGATAAGGGTAGGTGGTGTACGGGATCTCACATTACTCGAGAATGAGAAGTTGCTCTTTATAATGTTCTAATGGGGCTTCAATTGTATTATTGACTAGTCCTTTTGGAGTATAGGCCATGTGGTTTGGGCCTTCCATTAGGGTGTTACAATCACGCAATGGTGGTGTCTCCTGATGGACGTGTGTAACTTACCAATTTAAAAAGAATATTCTTATGATGCAGGTTTATGTTTGTATGACTGGTGTTGGGTAGTGGTGGTTTCCACGTACTTATTGGTTTTGTGAATGGAGAAAATATTAATACTTTATACATATAATAGGGTGGTACGACACAAATGAGATTTCAACCCCGCCTTGGAAGGTACCTTGCTGCAGCTGCAGAGAACGTTGTATCTATTCTGGACGTGGAGACGACATCATGTCGGCACTCATTAAAGGTCCATCTAACTTCTTTTATTATTTTTGAGTTAGATCAAGGATGAATTCTGTAAGCATAGGCAAAGTAATATGCTGCAGAATAGATGGAAAGCCCTGCTTGATCCTGCAAATACTTCTACTCTTTTTCATGCAGGATGGTTACTAATTGGAGTTGTCTCTTAAAATCTTCATTTCGAGTCTCTCATGCTAAAAACTCCATGATACATAAAATATCACGTCCATATGTTATCTTAATCTATTTGATATGTAGATTAATTATGTATAATCTTAATAATATTGATTTTTTTTTTTTTTTTGGTAAACAAGATTTTTATTGATTAGAGAATCTAGCAAACTACAAAAGAGAAAAAGATGTTAGTATATGGATACATATATGGTACCTGATTCTAATGGAATCAATCTAAATAAGTAATAAAAACCGCATGTAAAAACCTAGTAATATGTGAAAATCCATTATGAGACCCGTGGCCACACGTACAGCCCATATCTAGAAATTTAAAATAGCAAAAAAGCCCCCATCTTCTAGAATTAAATGAAACTAAATCAAGTTGTAAAAACCCCTTCTACTTTTCTTTCTCTTTCGTTTTAATGATCTACTTTCTTGGATTCTTAGTCAAGCTAGTTTTGTTTCACTGAGAACAGGGATGCTTGTTAAAGGAAGAAAATTTATACGTTCGCAGCAAGCATCTCTGTTGTTGTTGGTGACTCTAATTGATTCTTTGTTCTTTCACAAGTTCTTGAGCACTCTTTTGGATTTTTCGGTCTTTTAAGATTATATTCTTTTGGCTCCTGCATTCTACCTCATAAAATGTGGCATGGCTAACCTTCTTTCCCCTGATTGTGGATTTGTAATTGCAGGGACATACTAAGCAGATCCATTCTGTGTGCTGGAACCCTTCTGGTGAGTTGTTAGCATCTGTCAGCAAGGACTCTGTCAGAGTTTGGAACCTTGGATCAGGGAGCGAAGGAGAATGTGTACATGAGCTCAGCTGTAATGGCAATACATTCCATTCCTGTGTTTTCCATCCTACATATCCTTCATTGCTGGTCATTGGTTGCTATCAGGCAAGCATCTGCTTTTTTTCTTTGTATTAGTTTGTTTTCTAATGATTAATAGCTCCTTAGGTTGGCAATATAGATTTTTATGAGGACTTTTTTTCTTTCTTGAATTGTCACTTCACTATATTTTGCATGTATAAGTTGAAATTGGCCTTCAAACTTCTTGGGTTGGCATATATACTTTCTTGGGTTGGCATGTATGGGTATACTTTCTCCAACCCAGTTTAATCTTTAAGCTGAGGTGCGCATAAAAGTCTTTAGAGCTTCCCATTTGTAAATTGTTCTCGAGAGGAATATGGGCTTTTAAGTATTGCGATCATATAAGTTGCAAACTTAATTAATTTTTCTCTTATTTTGGTGTTGAAAGTTTGTGGAAAAAGTGATGATCTGGTGATTTTACAAAGGACGCCTCTTCTGTAAAAAGAAGTAATAATAATAGTAATAATGTGGCTGGAAATGGGGTTGGTTCTGACACTGCCTTATTTTCTATTTTATTACCTGATTATTCACGGTCTGGTTCAATTCAATAATACTACACGGGATGATCACATTCCTTACTGCTGCAGTCTTTGGAGCTTTGGAACATGACCGAGAATAAGACGATGACGCTGTCGGCTCATGAAGGACTTATTGCTGCATTGGCAGTGTCGACTGTGACGGGTTTGGTTGCTTCAGCTAGTCATGACAAATTTGTTAAGCTGTGGAAGTGATATGCACTTGCAATACGAGATTAATTTTTCTTTCCTTTGGTTGGCTGTGGATCAGATGCTTGTAGTTTATCTCTCTTGGTTGCTGCGCTTGATCTGGCTCACATGTTTATTTTTCCTTGTGGATCACTTGAGCACGCTCCTTGTAAGTTCTTACTTACCCCAGAAATTAACCTTTTTGACTGCTTTCTTCTGGACTACTGCTTGTAACATGTTGTACTCTATTATTAAGAAAAGCAGAAGCATTCTGGACTACTCTCTCTATCAAGAATATGATACTTCCACTTCCAGTTTGTAACATCTAACCTCATTTTTTTTTTTTTATTGGGAAAAATTATTTTTGCACGGAATTTCTTTTAATTAAAATTTTATTTTGTAAAATTAAATTTTATCATTATAGAGATGCGAAGCTTCTCTCTCTACCCACCCTCGGGTTTCAAAATACATGCAATGTCAGAGTTGCTCAGGGCCGAATGAGAATATTCGTACAAGGTACTCTTCTCGGGCCAGAAGTTTGAGCCCAAGCCTAACCATGGACCAAATTAAACATGGATTACCTATTCCGACTCGTTGGGCTTAAGGCACTAGGTTTGGGCTAACTGAGTCCAGTTGGTCTCGCGAAAGCGGGGGATCTTGGTTAGACCTTTGTAATTATTGGAAGGATATTTCGGGCACTTAATAAGAACATTGTGTGTAGTAGGCTTTTGTTTCGGGTAGTAGTTGTTACTACGGTGACGGAGCTACTCGTACTCGTAGTTTTCTGGAATGCCCACATTGAAGGTACCCATTTTTCACGTGTATTATGTAATGATTTTGGTATGTGTTGGAGCTGTTGAAACATGGAAATTGACAAGCATATGTATTCTAATTTCCAAAGGAATACAGGAAATTAATGTTGTAACTCTGTTTCATCGTATATATAAATAATATATGTACATTATACTCAGCTAGCTTAAGCCATTTCGGATCTTGCAAAACTGCCAGTTTTGTTAATCCAATTTAAAGTTTGACATTGTGGTTTAGCTGCTGACATTCATCAAGGATCAATTTTACTCTCCCCTTCCTTCAAACAATAAAAGATATAACACTTGCATGCATACATGCATGCCTGCCTCGTGAGCACGTCTAAGATTTCGAGTCGGCAGTTTGGTTTTATCTCAACGTCATCTCCAGAGGCTTGTGAAAGTTACGGTTGTTTCCTAGTAGTGTACGATAAGGTGCCTGTACAACTAAGAGCTGATATCTTTTCAACGATGAAGCAGTTTTTTGGCCTTCGACCATTGAAAACAAAGCAGAAAAATGATAATCCGAAACCTTACTATGGCTACTTGGGACAGAATGCAGCAGTTCTCTTGTTCGAGAGCTTCGGCATTGACGATGCATCTAAGTATGAATCCTTCAAAACCTTCACGAAATTAATGTGGCCTGAATCCTGATAGTTACGATCAAAATATTTTTATATAAAAGAACACTCTTCTTTTCTATGATATCCCTGTTCTATTTTATTATAAGCTCTCAAAAACTATGTCATCAGCTAGCTTTAGGAGCTTTTGCAAATTGCAATTCCAGTGGAGGGTACGTACTATCATCAAGGCAACAAAAGAACTTGTAGATGAAGAACATCCCCAAGTTCTTAAAGATTATGGTTACATGGATTTTCTCGGGTTCTTTCCTATTCAGAAGAGGGAAAGTCCATTGACTCGAACAAGTCGCATTCGCAGGAATATAGGACTTCTTGGCGTTAATTACTCTGTTTATGAATGTGAAATAAAGCTATTTTCCTTTTTGTTGAAACTTAAATTTGTGGGTTTCAAGCCGATCCAGTCGATTCAAATCTTTAATAAAGTTGATCTTTGTTTATTTTTTTCCTATAAAAATTTATACCGTTTGGAGATCACTCATCGAAGAAGACTCGTTCAGTACAATCTTTTACGAGTCCCTTGCCAATCTCTTCCCATCTGTACCGTTACTCGTCGCGCCTTCATGAGTAGAGCTCAACATTTTTATTTTCTTTTGGTCGCTGTCCTCTATTTTCTTCGAAACCGAACAGAAAGCGAACATATTATGATAGTAGACAACAAAATGAACATGAATTCACGTTATCCGCAATTCTCTCAACATGTTTAGACTCGATTTTTGGACTTCTCGGACATAATCTTGTAATTTTATGAATAGTAATAAAATCGATTGACTTAAAAGGTTTGGAAAATGTTATTTGGATCAATAAAATTGATGAAGTGATTATTAGTAAATTAATATATATATTTTTTATTTTTTTAAAATATTTAAAAATAAATAAAAAATGGTTGATTTCGACCAGAATTAAATAGCTGGTAAACTCATTCGCGTTGACTCTGCAGTCCATTTCAGAAAAAGTCTGAACTCAGGCGTTACCCTTGCAGGCCCCGTGCACGCCGTCTAGCTTGGCAAAATGAAATGCGTTGCGTCCGTATGAAAACGGTGCGTTGCAAAAACGCTTCCCGAAGCCTCTGTTCTGCCCCATGACGCAGGGCCCCTAAAATAGTATCTCTAAACTTGAAAAATCAAATCATGCATAACTCTTTGTATGCAACTGCAAATCTGCAACAGCTCTTTCGTGGGGCAACAATCAGATTAATTTTGTGTTTGAGTGAAAATAACAACTCGAAATAAGGACGAGAAAACAAAAAGAGTACTTACTAGAGCCTACTTAGTTGGATTCAAATCCTATGAGTTTCGAAATTTATTTGGTCCATGCCTGGAATCCTCTTTTCTGTACTAATTTTTGTGGGTGTGTGCTCTTTTTTTTCCCATGGTAAAATAGTAGTTAGAGGAACAAGCTTGTAGGCTCTTACCCTTGCTTCGACGCCGAGGAGTGGGTAGCAGCAAAGGATGGTGGTCGATGCTCGACCTCACAACAGAGCTTAATCACTTCGTCCAAACACCGATCTGAGAGAGAGAAAGGATAAAAGAAGAGATTTGGAGCTGAGGAAGATCTGAGGGAGACGAAAGAGCTGCGCCAATCTGAGAGAAATGAAGGAAACAACTGCTGACCTGCATCTGTGGTGGTTCGTTGTGTTAAACTCCTCCTTCCTCCTTTCGTCGCTTTTCTTTGTTATTCTTCCTTTTTCTTTCTTTCTTTTTTTGTTTTTGCTTTTTTTTAAGAGAAACGCTGGATGCAAGCGTCTAAGCTGTGTTTGAATACTGAAAATACTTCAACTACTCTGAAATATGTTTGTACGGATGAGAAGTGTTTTACATCCAAATGAGACATTTTCATACGGGAAGAATACTTCCCACACGACTTCTCTCTCTTCGCAGTTTGGCCTCCCATAAAATTCTTCTCCAAACCAACGGATCCGCTACAAAATATGTGCAGTGGCCTCGAGCTCGTGTGAGGTGGTGGTGGCCTCGAGCTCCATGTGAGGTGGTGGTGGAGATGTGGTGGCGAGCTTGAGTGAAACTCATTTATGGGTTTCGGTTTGCGTGTGTGCGACGGAGAGGGAGAGGGAGGTTCATGGTGGTTGGGTCTACGAGAGGTGGTCGCTGGTGTGAGGTGGTAGAGGTGCGGTCGCTTGAGTGGCCGTGTACGGCAACCCAAGTGGACAGAAACAACCGAAATGGGTTTCGGTTGGATTACCGTAGGGGAGAGAGAAAGCTGCACATGGGGGAGATCGGTGGTAGCCGGAGGAGTTGCCGGGGTGAGAGGAAGTCATTGGTGGTGGCTGTGAGGCCGGGCGGCGCACTGCGGCTACCAAACCAACAGAAACCCATTTCGAGTGTGAGGGAATCGGGCCAAATATTACCCATTTCGGACGTGAGGAAATCGGGCAGAGGAGAGAGAGAGAGAGGGAAAGTGAGGAAAGAGAAAAAAATGCTATAATATAAAAATAAAATAAAATCATTATAATCTAAAATAAGAATAAACAAATTATTATAATATTTATCATTATTATAAAATCACTTTAATATTTATGGGACCTACATCTTTTTCAACCACCTATCCAAAAGTTAACAACTCAACATACTTCATACATCCAAACAACTCAAAACACTTTTAATGAGACTCACAAATTTACTTCAATCTTTACTCACAACTATTCACAACACTTCTCGCCATCCAAGCATGATAAAGATAAGCATTTCGTTTAATAAGAAGTGTGCAAGAGAAACAGAGAACTCCATCTCCTTAATATCTCTCTCTCTCTCTTACGGGTTGGGTTCTAAATTCCATCTCCCCTTATAGCATTGGTATTGGATTAGTCAAATACTTTTCATCTTCAAATTTAGCAAATATCATCCATATTTACTCCACATTGAATTAGTTAAATTGTTTTCATCCAAACTATAACTTACAGTAAATCTATTCTTCTTTTCAAATATGAGAAGAACTATAACAAATATAAAAGTCCTTTTTGAAATTATTATATTATAGATATGATATTTTTACTCATATGAGATTTTACCATTTATATTTATATGAGATTATTATATTATAGATTGTTGGATTGTGAAAATGAAAATGAATATAATTGTTGAAAATTATTGAAGATTATGAAAATAAAATAAAAATTAATTAAAAAAATATAATTAATAAAAAATAATAATATTTTATTATTATAGAGAGTGTAATAATTAATCTAATATAGACTTTAAGTTTTGAAAGATTAGTTAAAAGTAAAACAGTTACATATTAATCAAAATTTGACCATCCAATACTAATGTTCTTAGTCAATCAAACAACTTTAGATGAGACGAATTGCCTTTTTCATCATACACAGGCACGAAGAAGACCCATACGGGTTGGGTTCTAATTTCCATCATGCACAGGCACGAAGAAGACCCAAACGGGTTGCCTTTTCATCTACAAGAAGACCCTGATGAGACGAACTCTGAGAGATTTGAGAGACCCAAACGACGACCAAGACCCACACGAAGAGTTGATGCCTTTGCCTTTGTTCTCACTTCCTGTGTTTCTCTTCTATTTTTATTCTTATTATTATTATTTTTTAAAATCATTGGCACGCCGCTTACCTATAATGACTGTACGTAGCAGTCTTGTTTTTTTAAATATAAACGCATGTGACATTTTGCCACTCCAACTGCGTGCACATACAGGCACAAGTAGCAGCACTGTTCAGATAATAATGTGAGAGACCTTTAGAGTAAATAAATATGGATAGCAGCCATTGTTTATAGCAGTCATAATATATACATGATCTGGCATCATTTAGATCACTCGTCTTCTTAACTCTAAATTTAATTCGATTGAGAGAGAATACGAGAGAAGCTCGAGAATGTAAGAGAGAGGATGAGAGAGAGAGACCGATGAGAGAGAAAGAGTGATGAGAGAGAAATCGAGAATGAGAGAGAGCGAAGATGAGAGAGTGATGAGAGAGAGAGGCAAAGTGATGAGAGAGAGCGAAAGTGATTAGAGAGTGAGATACGAGAGAGATGAGGGAGAGAGAGCGAACGTGAGAGATGAGTGATGAGAGAGAGTGATGTGAGAGACAGAGAGTCGGTAAGGGTGAAAAAAAAAATTTTTAAAGACCTATAGCCACGTAGTAGTGAATGCAATGTGTGGACTAGGCTGCTATGTAGCATCACTCAGATCTTAATCCTTGATCCGTTATCATCTCCAAAAGGTGCCTTGGAATGGAGCAGACGCGGCCCCGCTCAGAAACAAGCTCTAGCCTCTTGCCAGTCACTGTAGACTGTAGTCATGCCGACAGAGATAAGGACATTCTATTTTCTCTCTCTTCCCTTTCTTCTATGTTCTTTTCTTCTCCTCTTTCTAGTTTCTCTGACTCAAGAGTCTTCACTGTCTAACACAATCACTTTCTCCGCTCATTGTGTCCTTCATCAACTCGCCGGCTTAGATTCGTTGAGGTTCGCTTGTTTTGGCCCACCACACAAACACACAAACCCATCTAATGTTGGAAATATTTTCAAAATATTTAATTATATATTATATTTATTAATAATATTTTTGGGTTGATTTTGGAAGTTATGAATTATTTTGGAAAGAGAGAAGATGTGTAATGTTTATGAGTTATATCATTTTGGGTGTACATAAGCATCACAAGCCATTAACTGGTTGAGTGGTATTAATGTCTTTGGATTACCTGTAGGGATGGAGTTCGAGTCACCTCCAAGGCGCTACGACGCATAGGAAAATCAAATTTAGATTCCCCAAGCGCACAAGCGGTGATTCGAACTGGTGCCAACCAATTGATGAGAAAGCAAGGCAACTGTTGGACTAAGTCCAACTGTTGTGTCATTTGGCAACAGGCATAATATATATGCCTATTTCGAACAGTTTTTAAAAAAATGAAAAGTAATAACTTTTCGTTCGCTACTTTTGGTCATCTATAAATAGACCTATTGGCCTGCCATTTTAGAATCCCATAAGAATTTCGAATTCTCTCTCCCAAATTTTTTCACTTCTTCAAAACTTGTTAGAATCTGTTTGTTCTCGAGAGAATAAATTTCTAATTTCTTGGTTGATTAGCAAAATCTGAAGGTATTCGGGGTCTAATTTCGTATGTGCATAACGCAGTTAAACAAACAGACCTGTTCTAGGCTTCATTGTATCTTGGAGGCAAATTCGTTTGTAACCTATGTGCATATCGTTATTGGTGGAGGCGAATATTATCTTAAAGAAAGTGATACTGTAATGCACTTTGAAACAAAATTTTTTCTCATTATTATCTCTTTTGCAGCCCCTTTTGTATCAACATCTAAGACCCGATCTATTCTGAACGACTCTTACGTTTTTTTTATTTTCTTTCTGAGTACCGAGTGTCCAAACAGTTTATTTGAATGAAATATCGTATGTTCTTTGGTACATACTGTGTTGTTGTGTGGTGAAACTGAGATTTGAAGTCTGAAGCATAAGGCTGTCTACGGTCTGCCCAACCTAGGGGTTTGGGCTAATTTTCGCTTCGAATCATGTCTCGTGTGGGTGGTCCCAGGGACGAAGCCGAAGAGGGCTAGAGGACTCCGACTCCCTAAACATGTGAAAAACCAAGAGAAAAAAAAATCATGAAGCTTCTGGTATTTCTCTTCTAACGGTCCCTCTAGAAATCTGTTAAACATTTGAACTATTAATTGAGTTTTGTATGCATTTTTCAGCTATCAATATTTGAAAACTCTTTGTAATATTGGTTGTAAATTTAGCTTTTAGTTGCTCTTAACGAGAAATAGTCTTAAATACACAAGCTATGGCTTGTCTTTGTTAGCATTCAAGACTTCTTTATTATCAGAAATTGATCTTTATATCAACATGAGGCACTTGGCTGATCTGCATAATTTGGTTAATTGGCTGTTTTTTTTATTTGGCCGATTGGATTTTAGCACTGCTGCTTGGTTAAACAAATTGTCCAATCCAACTCGAGAAAGTAGGCCTTCTAACAGCTAGACATTATCCTCTATACAAAAATACATATATGCATTGAAACAGGGCGATAAGAAAATGGGTTCAGATCCCGAATCTCAGATTCCAGTAATCAAGTTCTCAACGGGCTCAAATGACTTGGACCGAGGAACTGAAGGTTGGCACAAGCTGTGCAAGAGGGTTCGAGAGGCTTGTGAAAATTATGGATGTTTTGAAGTAGTGTATGATAAGATACCTACACAATCAAGAGCCGAAACCTTCTCAGCGATACGACAACTTTTTGACCTTCCATTGGATACAAAACAGAAAAATGTTAATCTAGATCCTAACCGTGGCTACATGGGGCAGATTGCTGCAATTCCCTTGTACGAGAGCCTTGGAATTGGAGATGCCTCTAACTATGAATCCCTCAGAAGCTTCACGGGGCTAATGTGGCCTGGTGGTCATGATCAGTTCTGGTGAGAATCTCCCTCTGAAGATCACTTTTCTTTCTTAGAAGATTTCAAAAGTGGTTCACTATCTTTGGCCTCGTGTCAAGCACTATTATATCGAGACTAAGCTAAAAGCAAAAAGTTATTCTTCTTGCTCTTCTTCATCTTACTTTACTCTTCTTTACTTTTATAAATTTTTTTATGCATGTTGTATTGTTTGCAATAGCCAAGTTGTTATTTCTATACTGAAGTCGCTGGAAGAGCTGAATCATATAATGCATATTGCATGCATGTTGTATTGCATGCTTTCAACAGCCAGGCATTTTTTTCTATGGTTAAGTTGCTGGACGACCTGGAACATATACTAGAATTGATGATTCTTGATGCTTAATGGTTTGGGGGAGAAAAAAGAGTCAATCGTGGAATGCAAAAGTACACTACTAAGGCTAATGAAATACAAGGCTCCCCCATCAGGGGAATCTATGGAAGGTCTCAGACCTCATACTGATAAAGGATTGGGTACAATCCTCTGTGAAGATCAAATTTCAGGCCTTGAAGTTGAGACCAAGGATGGGCAATGGATTAAACTGTCTCCATCTCCTAGCTCCTTCGTCTTTTTTCTTGGAGATTGTCTAATGGTACATATGCATATAATTCTCTACTCTATATATATAGATTCAGCTTGTTTGCTTAAGTGACATTAACCCATGCAGACCGTTACAAAATATATTATATATAGGCCAGATAAAAATATTTGATGTTAATTGATAGTGGGTATTGATCATTTTGCAGGCATGGAGTAATTGCAGAATGCATGCCGTAAAGCACAGAGTGACAATGGGCGGGGATAAAGACCGTTATTCTTTCGCAGCTTTTGCACTTCCTGCGGATGGCAGCATCATCAAGGCACCAAAAGAGTTTATTGATGAAGAACATCCCCAACTTCTTAAGAGAGTTTGACTCTGCAGATTTTGCCAAGTTCTACCTTCCAGAGTTGGAGGGTGGACGGGACAATCGCCCAGATCACGTGTTGCAAATATTCGCATTTGCAGGGATATAAATTGAACTGCAAATATGCTCAGTGTGGTACTCAGTTTAAAGCATGCATGTAGCATATATTTTGCTAGTAATTGGCTAAATAAACTGGCCTTGTACATACCTACGTTGGCCATACTACGTACTTATACGCATCATGATTAAAATAATAATGGCGGCTGCCAAGATCCTTTGGATCAATCGACAATACCTTCTAACACGCCTTTAGTTATTTAAAGAAAAATAGACTAAGATTGCTCACTTCAAAGGGAGTACCTCCATAGAAGAAATGAATAAGAAAATAAGAGAAATGAAATAGGAATTTTTATTAACTACGTGGATAGATGAACCCTAGAACTCTTGGCTCATACATAAAGAAGATGACTCCTACATGGTCTCAGGCTAACACAATTGAAGGCATACAAGGAAAAAAAAAAAAGACTAAGGGCCCAAGCCCACTAACTACATTGTAGTCTAAATAACCTGCTAAATTACAATAAAAGCAATTGTAAATAGAATTAAACTGGCCCAGAGCCATGGCCCAAGCACTTCATTCGTGGATTGTGACAATTAACCATCCCCATAGAAGCATCTTGTTCGCAAGGTGCGGTATCTTTGCCCACAATTTTCCGACCATCAGGATAAAAAATGAGAATTTTCTTTTTACCAGCAGCCCCTTCAAAATATAATAACAATACCATCAAGAAGTGTTGCTTCCTTGATATACTGTGAGCGAGTGATAACAGCCTTTGGACGCCTGATGAATGGAAAGATAAGTCCCAAAGGCAGACAAGCAATACCAACTCCACCAAATATAGCAAAAAGTGCCATTCCGACAATGGTAGCGAGAGTGACAACATATTCTGGAAATGTAGAGAACGTTGTATCTATACTGGACGTGGAGCCACAAGCATGTCGGCACTCATTAAAGGTCCATCTAACTTCTTTTATTATTTTTGAGTTAGATCAAGGATGAATTCTGTAAGCATAGGCAAAGTAATATATATGCTGCAGAATAGATGGAAAGCCCTGCTTGATCCTGCAAATACTTCTACTCTTTTTCATGCAGGATGGTTACTAATTGGAGTTGTCTCTTAAAATCTTCATTTCGAGTCTCTCATGCTAAAAATTCCATGATACATAAAATATCACGTCCATATGTTATCTTAATCTATTTGATATGTAGATTAATTTTGTATAATCTTAATAATATTGATTTTTTTTTTTTTTTGGTAAACAAGTTTTTTATTGATTAGAGAATCTAGCAAACTACAAAAGAGAAAAAGATGTTAGTATATGGATACATATATGGTACCTGATTCTAATGGAATCAATCTAAATAAGTAAAAAAAAAACCGCATGTAAAAACCTAGTAATATGTGAAAATTCATTATGAGAACCATGGCCACACGTACAGTCCATATCTAGAAATTTAAAATAGCAAAAAAGCCCCCATCTTCTAGAATTAAATGAAACTAAATCAAGTTGTAAAAGCCCCTTCTACTTTTCTTTCTCTTTCTTTTTAATAATCTACTTTCTTGGATTCTTAGGCAAGCTAGTTTTGTTTCACTGAGAACAGGGATGCTTGTTAAAGGAAGAAAATTTATGCGTTTGCGGCAAGCATCTCTGTTGTTGTTGGTGACTCTAATTGATTCTTTGTTCTTTCACAAGTTCTTGAACACTTTTTTGGATTTTTCGGTCTTTTAAGATTATATTCTTTTGGCTCCTGCATTCTACCTCAAAAAATGTGGCGTGGCTAACCTTCTTCCCCTGATTGTGGATTTGTAATTGCAGGGACATACTAAGCAGATCCATGCTGTGTGCTGGGACCCTTCTGGTGAGTTATTAGCATCTGTCAGCATGGACTCTGTCAGAGTTTGGAACCTTGGATCAGGGAGTGAAGGAGAATGTGTACATGAGCTCAGCTGTAATGGCAATACATTCCATTCCTGTGTTTTCCATCCTACATATCCTTCATTGCTGGTCATTGGTTGCTATCAGGCAAGCATCTGCTTTTTTTCTTTGTATTAGTTTGTTTTCTATGATTAATAGCTCCTTAGGTTGGCAATATAGATTTTTATGAGGACTTTTTTTCTTTCTTGAATTGTCACTTCACTATATTTTGCATGTATAAGTTGAAATTGGCCTTCAAACTTCTTGGGTTGGCATATATAATTGCATGTATAATCCTCTTTGCGGATGAAATTTCAGGCCTTGAAGTTGAAACCAAGGATGGGCAATGGGTTAAATTGTCACCATCTTGACTCCTTCATCTTTGTTGTTGGAGATCATTTAATGGTTGTTGGTGAAAATCACAATAATATAATAAAAATTACAATTTAATAAAAATTACAATTAAATAAAAATTAAAACGAAGTCAGTTTGGACTAAGGCACGAAAATATCGCTCTCTTTAAGTAGATTCAAGCCCTCTGCAGTGTACAATTTCTCAAATTAACCAGTGCAGCAGAAATCCTCTTGACCTGACTCCTCCAAGATACAACAGCCCAACTAATCTTCGTATAATTCGAATCAACTCTGCACAAGTGGTTGAGCTCAAAACTCCACTCAAAAAACACATTTCTTTATCTGAAAATACTCTCAAAAAATATATACTCAATAGTTTATTTTTACTTATCTCTCTTTTACTAAAGTATTTATTTCACTCGTACAAAAGACCAAAACAAATATGAATATATATATATATATATATATTTAACCCTTATAGGATAAGGACCAACCGACCTGAACATAAAAAGGAAAAAAAACAATTAAAGCAAACAACTTGAATAACCCTTTTTAATAAATCCTTCAAAGCCAACGTACTTATGCCATAAAGAAATAAACAGCAACTTAAGGAATCAAAATAAATTGGTACTTAACGTTTTACGAAAGAAACGGCAAAATAAGCCATCAAGAACAATACGGCAGCCAATAATGATCATTTAATAATCACTAAAAGCTAAACGGCTTAACGTTAACAATTTTTAAAAACCTTCAAGCCAAGTTATTGCCCAAAGTAACAGCAACTTAACTACAAGTCCGTTAAAGACAACGTAGAAGACAAATAAGCGAAGGCAAGCAACACTAATGAATAAATATTATTAAAAAATACTAACAATGGTACATATCACAACTCTACCATTAGATTATTATGTCAATACAAACCTTACCCAACATAGTTTAACAACTCTTGATGTTGGATAGTGGATATTGTTTTGTTTCATGGGGTAATTGCAAAATGCACGCTGTGAAGCACAGAGTGATGATGAGTGGGGAAAAAGATCGCTATTCTTTTGGAGCTTTTGCGATTCCAGTGGAGGGTACGTACTATCATAAAGGCAACAAAAGAACTTGTAGATGAAGAACATCCCCAAGTTCTTAAAGATTATGGTTACATGGATTTTCTCAGGCTCTCCTATTCAGAGGAGGGAAAGTCCATTCTTGATTCGGACAAGCAAGTGTTCGCATTTGCAGGAATATAGGGCTTGTTGGCGTTAATTACTCTGTTTATGAATGTGAAATAAAGCTAGTTTCCTTTTTTGTTAAAACTTAAATTTGTGGGTTTCAAGCCGATCCAGCCGATTCAAATCTTCAATAAAGTTGATCTTTGATTGTTTTTTCCCTATAAAAATTTATATCGTTTGGAGATCAATCATCGAAGAAGACTCGTTAAGTACAATCTTTTTAAGAGTCCCTTGCCAATCTCTTCCCATCTGTATCGTTTCTCGTCACGCTTTCATGCTTAGAGCTCAACATTTTGATTTTCTTTTTGGTCCCTGTCCTCTATTTTCTTCGAAACTAAACAGAAAGCGAACATATAATAATCGGAGACAACAAAGTGAACAAGAATTCATGTTATCCACAATTCTCTCAGCTTGTTTAGACTCGATTTTCGGACAGAATCTCCGATCTCGTAATTTTATGGATAGTAATAAAATTAATTAAGTTCAGTTTTGAGAAAGGGGAGAGAACAGTTATAATAAAAATACTAAAAAATTAAAAAATTGTTTAAATATAATTTTTTAATATTAATTTTGTCAGATTATAAAAGTTGAATTGAATTTTATTTTTTATTTTAAATTATTGTATTGATTTTGATGTTTGAACAATGATTTCATACAAAAAAGTTCTGAGAATTTTGTGTAACAAACGACCGTCTCATGCGGCATTTTTCTCAACAACTTAAAATAAAAAATTGTTTGTTAGGAGTTCATCAAAATATATTCGAGCTTCAGAATCCAGATGGCATTCTAAAATTCGTATTAGACACACAATCATGATTCATGGTGTCCCAGTTCAACTTTCCCTTATCAAACATTTTGTCAAATAGTTTATGGGCTTTACCGAGCACCCCCACCCTCCTCCCGCGACTTTGCTAGCTGTTTGCTTTTCCATCGGGGGATACTTGCCGCAGGAAGACGCGATATCTAGGGACGACGAGTTGCAACAATCCTCCGGGACTAAAGGACGGCGTGGACCATCTCCTCGGCAACCAACGGCATGCACTACCAAGAAGAAATTGTAGATCACGATACTGTCCAATAAATCTGGTCAATGTAGATGACGTTGCAGTAGGTGTCAATGAGCCAC
>QEOT01001307.1:4315-47043 GCA_003123785.1 Pterocarya stenoptera
AGGGAGTACATGTGGCGTGTATTCCATGAGGTGAAGCGATACACCGTATGGCATGTCATGAAGATAAGGATGTTTATGAGCGTAGAGCGTGATGAGTAGTGTCGGGAATTGTGGAATAGTGTCTTGAAGCAGTTGTGATGTTGGCCTGTAGTCTGAGGTGATGGTTGTCACTGTGTAGTTGACTTATGGCTGGGAGTATGTGTGATGTGACAGAATAGTATAAGAGTAAAGCAACAGAAGCCTGATCGGGGAATGTCACGAAGTGACATGGTTAAACAAGAAGTCGTGTTTGTGATGGGTGAGGAGTTAGTGTAGGAATGGTATAGCAAGAACGTGACGAGATGTCAAGATATGACAGGAGTACGTGAGGGACCGTACTCCTAATGAGTTAGGAATTGGCATAGAAATGACGTAGCGGGATGTCAGATGACGTGAAAAGGTCATAATGTAGCTTGGGAGTAGTCTTGAGTTATATGACGTGACTTGAGATGTAGTTATGAATGGAGTATTGGTGTGTCAAGTGTTGGGATGAACTTGTAAAAGGGCTGGGAAGTAGAAAAAGTCCCACCGACCGGGTTTGAGCAAGTTGGTATCAGAGTATGGCGCTTGTTCATATGAGTAGGTGATTAACGGATTATATGTTGGTCTTTGGTGATAAAGGGGTAAGGTACGTGTATAATCTAGTTAGACACATGTGCCAGACGGATTTACCATGTGTAATGGGTAATCTATCCTAAGCATGGTTACACGGTGCTAAAGCTGTGACGCCCTGACTCCCACGTATGGAAACACGAGAATCGTAACGTCAGGATGATGACAACACGGGTCACGCATCCCAACGATAAGTGCTCAAATATGTGTAACGTGCAACAAGAGCACCATAAAAGTCGCAGCAGATAAATTAAATAAGTCAACTAAGTACCAGAATTTTAAATACAAATATGCAAAATAAATAGCCGTTAAAAAGTTGTTAAACAATTATCCACATAAAAATATAATACAAACCAAATACATACAAGAGTGGGAAACAAATCCCATAAATCCTAAATGAAGCAACCACATGTCACTCCTCTAGTGGAGTCGATCCCTCAGGCTCCACATCCTCATTTGCATCAAAATCTACGGTACTATAAAACGGTACTGCAGGTAAGTAAAAATCCAAACAACTAACAAGATAAAGTACATTAATGCAACCAACATGCATGCATATGATGAAATATACTTTAGCCTCAAAACATCATTTTTCTCGAAAATGAATATTTTTCAAAGGACGCCAAAATCCCATTTTTTGCCCAAAAATAATAATCTATCATTTTCCCAGAAAATGATTCACACAAAAACAACTATTTATCGGACATTGTAGGCGGGAATCACAGGCGAGACTACACCACCATCTCTGTTTACCACCATCCCTATCGCATGCATCGTAGGCGGGAATGATAGGCGGGACTCTACCACCATCCCTGCTTACTACCATCCCTACAGTTCCATTCCACACAAGAAATACCTAACAGAGTACTGTAGGCGGGAATTACAGGTGAAACTATACCACCATCCCTACCGCATGCACGGTAGGAGGGAATCACATGCGGGACACAACCACCATCCTTACTTACCATCATCCCTACGCGTGCACCGTAGGTAGGAATTACAGGCGGGACTCTACTACCATCCTTGCTTACCACTATCCCTACAATCTCTTTCCTTTCTCTCACATGTAAACCCAGTTTTCAAATATACACATGAACATAAATGCGATTACATGAAAACCCAATTTTTATTTACAAACATGAACATGTGTGCAAATATGCAATATACAAGACACAACACCAATATCCAACAATCAACAAAACACAGGACAACCCAATCACACAACTTTATCCTCCAATCCAACCAATTCACAATAAGTGAGTTAGTACAAAAATACATTTAAATCTCAAAATTTATTTGGGAAAATACTTACAACGCTTTATTATAATTTTCGAAGGATCACGGAGATGCTAAGAGCGGCAACGCAGTAATGAAATAGTGGAAAATGCACTATGGCCGTGAGTCCAAAAATGGTGGATTTTGAACGGGGTCAACGAAGACTTGAGATTGCTAGGGAATGGCATAGGGGTATCGGTGAAGCTAATGGTGGTGGCCTTTAACCGTGGGTGGTAGCGTGAGTGGCGTTTGGAGGCCGAAATGCACAAATCGAAAAGGGGGTTGGCTGGGCTTCATCGGTGACGGATCAGAGCTGGGGATTGGTGCTTTAGATTGCTAGGAGATCGATGATGAAGTGATGAAGAAATGGTAGCCGGAGGCGGTGCGATGGCAGCGCTGGAGCACACAAGGCCGTGCGACTTGGAGTCGTGCGGGTCAACGGCAACGCGGGAGGGGCTGAGATTGGAGGTGTGAGGTCGCCGACCGGTGGGGAAGGTTGTGTGCTGGGCAGTGTCGGACATGGCGGTGCGTGGCGGTGCAGACTAGGGGAGGAAGAATCGGCCAAAGGAGAGAAAGAGAGAGGGCGCTCGCGCAGGAATAAAGCAGGGGTGGGAGAAGAAAAAGAGAGAAGAAGAAAAAGAAAAGGGAAAAAGAAAAGAGGAGAAAGAAAAATGAAAGGGAAATAAATGAGATCCAATTCTCATAACTTGGATCACAAAGTGATCCAATGAAAAATTATTTCAAAACGATAATTTAAATAAAACTAATTTAAACACAATGACTAGTAAAATAAAATAATAAATAAAATTCAACATAATAATTTTAAAGCCCATAAACAAACTCTTTAAATTAAAAAAGCAAATTTAAATAATAAACAATAATTAATGACGAGAAAGACACATTAAAATAATTTCACAACTTAAAATCACAAAAATAAACAAATGAGAACTATAATAATTTTAAAACAAGAGAACCAATATTTAAATTAATTAAAATATTCCTTCAATAAAAATACACTAAAATATGGGGTATCACATAAGCCTCAGAGTTGACTTAAAGCTGTGTGGCGTGTATGAATGGGCATGAGGATTTAGTGTGAGTTAAGATGCATGAAGGTAGTGACAGGTGTATTGTCTAGGATTGGGATGCATGACTTCGTCGGTCAGAATCATGCGTCAAAATGTGCTCAATAGGAAGAGTAAGATGAAGATCTTGGTGTCTTAACCCAAAGGTAAATCGTGGAGGTTCACTTTAGTGGATGAGCACTAGAGGTAAGACCTTGAGTTTGGAAGAGGTAGTGACAGTGAGTAGATCCCGAAGGCTTAAGGGACATGTAAGAGCACGGGATAGAAATATAGTGTTTCAAGTGAAGTGTAGTTCTATTCTAAGTTTAATTGCTTATAAATCAGATAGAGAATAACGCTAAGGTTATGTGTATGCATGTAGGTTGTCATCTGACATGCACATGAATGGACTGCATGACATGAAAGTAATATAGAGTCTAGGTAAGTATTACATTTATACTCTTCTAGAGTTTTCTTAAAGATATGAAAATGAAAATGAAATGATTTCTCTTTACGATGCTTTATGAAATGAAAGGAAACTATGTTTTATGAAAAAATATGCTAAGTGTTTAAAGGTATACGTATGTATGCCCCTTCTTGGCAGCCCCTTTTTACGCACCCAAAGTATCTAAGTGTATGCATATGATGGATGACTATAAGTAGTATCTATTGTATTTATTTTCACGAAAAGAAATGTTAAGGCTCATGCCCTATGCTTTGAGTGATGCTTTAAATGTCCCTGAGAACTGATGTTTTAAACATCCCTATAAATTGATGTTAAAATGCCGCTATGAACTAATATTTTAAATGATGCCATGAAAGATGATATTTAATCTCGTACTTTTAAATGATATTTTTCCATGAATGAACTGTTAAATGAAAAGACTGAAAGGAAATGAACGTTTTAATGTATGAAAATACGTAATGGCCAGGACTGAATGAAAGGGCCAAAGGATTAGGCAGATTACAATGTCGAGTAAGTAGTACTGGTAGTGCACCTAGTGTTGCCCCCTGATTGAAATGGATTCCCAACCTATGGCCACGGGTGGAATCTGGGTCTAAAGGAAGACCACTAACTCCAACACACGGGGCTTAACAGTATGAACGAGCAATGGAAAGTGATAAATGTATGAATGCATCGAACTTTTTAAGAAATGAAGGCACTAAAGGGAGAAATGTTTTACAAAAAGAAAACCCATTTTAAGAAAAACTCCACCTAGTAATGTTTTCAAAATGAATGTATGCCTTATGTATGTATAATATGTATAGAATGATGAATGCATGACTGAAAACCTACGTTAGTATATTTTAATTGTATGAAGTAATGCTTACTGAGTTTTCGACTTATTTTAGTTTTTATGTATGCCCCTCCCCCACAGGAACTAAATGAGTAGAGCACGTAAGGATGGACACGGCCCAAAGGGAAGAGCACGGAAGTTTAGGCATGAGAGTTTTAATTTTATGAGAAGCCTTTTATTTTAAGATTGATGTTTTCTACTATAAACATCTTTTATTCTCAAAGCACATTTTATTTTATAACGTAGAGTCTTGCACCCTGGGGATGGAAGTTAAATGCTTTAAAACAAACAATAATTCCCATCGTCCTTTCTTAAAATCATTTTATAAAAAGTCAAACCACAAGAATGGGTGTTACAATGTGGAAGACCCTCACTCGAGGAAAGATTGAGGACTTGAAGTAAGGTAGGCTGTAAGGATGTGTGAACCATGTCCTGCCAATTTATTTCTATCATCTTGCAGTAGGACAATTGAGATTAAAGAACTCCTTTCCAAGCATGCCTGGAGTGAAAGATACATCAAAAGGATATATGACGGTCCTGCTATGACTCCCCCAGATTTCGCTTCGGATCGAATGGACTTTGAAGAGTCGGGACATGCAACACAATGTTATCTATCCCCGTTCATGACAATTAATGATGTAATACACCTAGCATGCATTTAGCAATATGTAATATTCGCAGAGGATAATTGTTTTCTAGCAATACTTTACACCAAATGAGATATATCCCAAAAATTTTGAAACATAATATATAAGAGTGATAGATATTCTTGATTACAACATAAGTCCAAAAGGGTTGTAATCACAAAAGTACGGGAGACAGAGCTCCATAGGTACATGCATAAACTAAAACATCTACTGGGCTAGTCCCTCAAGTAGCTTGTGCAACTCCATAAGTCCTAAGGGCCTGTAATCACAAAAGTATGAGAGACAGAGTTCCATAGGTACATGCATAAACTAAAACATCTACTGGGCTAGTCCCTCAAGTAGCTCGTGCAACTCGATCATGGATGCCATAATATTATCTATGAATTACGAGCTTCGCATTGTGTCTAGCTACCTAGTCGACTGTCTCCATTCGCCTAGCGTGCATTGTATCTCCTGGTCCTGAGACATTGTCTACTATTTCGGAGGGAACGGTAGTTGGGACTACCACAATGAGATTTGAGTATAAATCTCAGCAATTTAACAAAGAACTTAACTAACAATTTAAAGGTTCATGCATAACAGTAAAAGCATGAATGCATAACATGATCATTAAGAAGCTTGACATGACTTGACATTTAACATGAAGTGTACTGACATGACTTCAACTTGAACGTGAATTGAACCTGAAACTGAACTTGACATAACATGGACTTGAATGTCAACTGAACATGGATTGAACTAAAACTGAATGTGAACTAAACTTAACGTTTAAAATAACATGAACATGAACGTGAAATATATGAACTTGAAATCTTGTTCATTAAATAAACATGATTAATAAAAGTGACCATGTTGGTGCTACATGGTTGCCCTTGAGCCGTGTGTTCCTATTGATTACCGCATCACAATATAGATATTTGCACCAACTGTGAGTGCGTTAACATACGTACCAATTCACAGGTATCTGTACCTACTATGGAAAATGTAACGTACACACGCTGTGTCAGGTGTCTGCATCAGCACGAGTACGTATAACATGAAATTGAAAGTGTGGGGGCACCATTGGTGTTCACTTTGCTCTGGTGACCGGTTAATTAGGCCTCATTTGAAATCCGTTGATCTTTACCTTGTCAACCCAGTAGATTTCATACTAATTTAGACACTTCAGCTTGAATAAAGGAGTTTCACTAGGATATTAACTCATCCTAACATTTAGGGTCGTGATAAACGTAAACAGACTTTATTGACTTGAAAATACTATTTCTAAGATACACTCTGTACTCGAGACATGACATGACATGAAGCGAAAGGACAAATAACCTGCCATAACACAACGTGACATGTGCATGAGATGAATGACACGATATAATATGAAGTAGACAAATATTTCGTGACATGGCATAACACGAAATAAATAAACGTTTCGTGATATGGCATAACATGAAACAGACAAAGGTTTCTTAACATGACATAATGTGTAACATATAAATCATGCATGATGGAATATAATATGTAACATGATAGATTATAAGGTATAACAGATAAACATTGCATGACATAATATAATGTGCAACAGATATACATATAGTGACATGGCATAGCATGACATATATCATAACATAAGAATATTGAAAACAGCTAACTTACCAACATTGAAGCTAACTTATAGTGATCGTAGTGTGACATAAAAAAATGAATATACTTTGAAAACATTAAAAAAATTAGAGATATTAATTGGTGTTAAAAGATAATATTAAAAAAATCACAAACTCCAAATGAGACAAAAGGAAAAAACGAAGAAAGAAAAATTAAAAAGCAGAAGAATTATTAAAAATAATGATATCTAAAAAATAAGAGAATCATGGGACACATTTAAAATTACGAAAAAAAGCTCAAATTATATAAATACATTTTAGATTCTAAAATTGCATAAATATATGGATTTTAAATTTACAAAAACATCATCCAAACTCTCAAAAATTACAAATTTGATATGTAAATAATCCGAAATGGAGTAGCGTCTAGGTTCTGGCCGAAAAATACCGAAATGACTGGATCAAGTTGAAATTTAGAACGAAACAGAATGAGAAGATATAATATATCAAGTACTACACTGGAATGAAAAATTTCGACTGTTATGGCCAGAATAGAATGAAATTCAAAACTCTGGTATGATTACGATGGAAATGTTTTGTTTTAGACAAAATTTTTCAAAAAATATCATTTTTGTCGAAAAAATATGTACCATATATATACGATCACTTTGCTTTGGGGTTGTATTTATATGCATGCGAGTACCTAGTTTGTATATTCTAGCTCTAAAAGCGATGGGATTTCAACTTTTTCAAATATCAAAATAATAGGAGTACCTTCCTTCTCTCTAAGGAGAAAGTGTAAGGTTCTAGTGCCTTTGCTTGTTTCGCAAAGGTCATTGTCTCACTCCCTGTGAGCCTTAGTTTTTGCTTTCGATTGTTACTTTGTTGGGTCTGAGGTTACGTTTAATGGAGGAAGAGGATTTGGCAACACAATGAGAAAGGCTAGACCTATCGAAGGAAGAAAGCTCTTTCTTCCATATCAAGCAAGACAACACTAAAGAAGCTGGCAGGCGAGGGAAGAACTGTATTATGGGGAAGGCCCTCACTGAGAAAGGAGTCAACAGTGAAGGTTTTAGGATCACCATGTCTCAAATATGGAGACTAGAAGGGTGGGTTTCCTTCAAGGAGTTGGGAGAACAGTGCTTCCTGATTGAATTCCAGAAGCGGGGAGACAAAGAGAAAGTGTTAAGTGGACATCCATGGTTTTATGCCAGACATCTCCTCACTATAATGGAAGTGGACGAATCGGTATCTATCCATGCACTACAGTTTCGGTTTGAACCTTTTTGGGTGCAACTTCATAACCTCCCATTAGCAATTATGACTAACTAGATTGGGGAACAATTTGTAGCATCCATTGGTCACGTCATCAGGGTAGAAGCTGAGGCAGATGGACGTGCTTGGGGGAGGTGTCTTAGAGTGAGGTTAGCTGTAGATCTTCACAAACCTCTGCTAAGAGGGAAATGGCTGAGTCTAGGAGAGAAACAACACTGGATTTATTTTAAGTACGAAACACTCCAAAGCTTCTGCTTCAAGTGTGGGATACTCCATCACAAAGGGAAAAACTGTACACACTCGAGAACAGATCAACAAGGAGATAAACAACAGTTGAACTAGTTTGGCCCCTGGTTACGAGGCCAACCCAAGAATACCAACATTTTTTACTATCGTAAATACGGTGGCTCTAAGGGTGGCGACCACCACAATAGGGAACAGAAGAAAGAGAGAGGCAAAGTGGTCAAGGAGGAAGTCATAGTAGGTAAACAAGTTATGGTCTCAACAAGAAACGAGGAAAAAGGTACTCAAGGAGTCCAATCTCAACCACTAATAGAGGAAAAAGAGAGCAAAGAAGTTCCTCATGATGGTTATCTCAGGAATCAGTTTAAATCTCAGGTTAAAGATCACCTCCAAGATCCCATGCAACCAACCCACGTGCATGGGAGTGTATTTTTTGAAGGAGCACAGCGAGCTAGCATGGGTATGGAGCATGAGCCTGACACAACACAAGAGGTACATAACACTACAGAAGAAGCTATGTACCCTTCATCTAAGCCTAAAAGCTGGGAAGCATTAAAAAGGAGCAAGGTGGCTCCTATTGAAAGTCAAACTGGTCCAAGGAAACAAGGGTCCAGTAAGAAGATGGCGACAGGTAGCTTGAATGGTGTTAGTGAGGGTCTGGCTAGCACTGTAAGAAGGTGGAAAACAAAGGCTCGTGAAAGACCCATCCCCACAGCAAGCAATGGATTTACAACTCTGGCTAACACTCCCAACAAGTTGGCTAGAGTTAACTACCAGAGGAGCTGCAAAAGGAGAATAACAATACCAGAGTATATTTCCTCAAAAAGATTCAAGAAGAATGAGGTCACAAAGGAGAGCAATCTTATTAAGGCAGAGGTTGGTTCCCAGCCCTGCCATAACCAATGAGTATTTTGTTGTGGAACTACCGAGGGCTTGGGAACCCTCAGACAGTTAGTGTCCTTAGAAATTTATTTAAGGAAAAGTGTCTCCTCTTATTTTTCCTAGTGGAAACTAAGTGTACAAACAGAAGGATGGAAGAGGTTAGGAGAACTTTGAAGATGGATGGCTGCTTTGGAGTTGATTGTGTGGGACTAAGTGGTGGTAGTGCTCTTTTATGGAAAGATAAATGGCAGGTCAAAGTAATAAATTATACTAGATGGCACATTAGTGCATTAGTACAGGAAGAGGACAATGGACCAACTTGGCAATTTACAGGTTTCTATGGGCACCCCGACACTAGGAAAAGGAGTAGCAGTTGGCAACTTTTGAAAATGTTAAAACCAGCCAGTCCTATGGCTTGGCTGTGCTCTGGTGACTTTAATGAGATCCTTTATCAAGAGGATAAAATGGGAGGAGCTAGTAGACCTTACAAACAAATAGAGGAGTTTAGGCAATCAGTAGAGTTCTGTGACCTTAATGATATTCATTCAATGGGGCTGAGCTTTACCTGGTCAAATAACAGGAATGGCACGGTGTTCACAAAGGAAAAAATAGATAGAGCATTAGGCAACAAGGAATGGAATGACCTTTTATAATCAAAGCTCCTACACTGCCCTTGCTGCTGTGAAATCTGATCACTCCCCTCTCATCATTGAAATATGCAACACAAGTAATGGAAAAAGGCAAAGAAGAATGGTCTTTCGGTACGAGATGGCATGGGAGCTGAAAGAAGAATGCCACAATGTTATTAGTAAGGCTTGGAAGAAGGATAGTGAATCAGGCTATGAGGCTAGCATTCTGAGGAAACAACTTGGTAGATGCCAATAGGAGTTACTGGTGTGGAAGCAGAAAACCAGACAAAAAGAGCACATGGTCATCACACAAGGGCAACAAAGAATTGGCCATCTACAAGATATTGGAACAGGTTATCATATATAAGCAACGAAACAAATCCAAAAGGAAGTGGTAACTTCCATGGCAGAAAGTGACCTCAAGTGGCGCCAAAGGGCTAAGCAACATTGGCTCAAGTTAGGAGACAGAAACACCCAATATTCATTAACAGTTGTAACTTGAGTCTTAGATTATAATCTTCACACTTTAAATCATATAGATCTCTATAACCAGGAACAAAATTATAATTATATTCCATAAATTACAATAACAATATGACAACAAAATTAAAATAACAATAACAATATGATAACAAAATTAAAAAAATTAAAATAACAATAACAATATAATATATTATATAACTATCATATATAATAGTAACTATATAGTCTATTTAGAACATATAAATAGTTACTACTATATTAATGTTATATAATATATTATGGTTACTATATAATATATTTAAAACTATAATATATAATAGTTACTATATAATAACTTGGTTTGTTTAGAGAGAGTTTATAGAAGTTAAGACAAAGTTCTTCATAAAGAAATTTATGTACGGGGTGCTACAGAGCAGATGCATAGGTTGACTTGTAGTCTGGGTTTTCCCTATATTGATAAGTCATAGATGTAATTTCGGGATTCATTAATGAAATAAAGTTTATTTCCATAAAAAAAAAAACAAAAAACCTTAATTTTGTGAATTTTTAACGTTCTAACGTTAATTTATTACGTTCGAACGTTTAAATTTGTTGGGGGGAAATTTCCCGCTCAATTGTATCATTCGGACGTTATTACATAGACGTTCGAACGTTAATAAATTGTTGGCGGGAATTTTCCTGTTCGATTATCGTTTTCTGTGGTGAGCTTTTTCGTTCGAACATTAATAATAAACGTTCGAATGAAATATTGAAAATTTAACCGGAAGGAAGTAACGTTCGAACGTTTAAGTGAATCGTTCGATTCAAATGAAATGTTTTTTGCATGAAGTCACGCACGGAAGGGAAGCAGAATCATTTCTGCTTCCCCNTTGGCAACTTGAAAGCTTATAATTTGTAAGAGGATATTAAAAAGTGCTAGGTATATTTCTAAACTTTAGTTATATATGTTTATGAATATTGTGGTGAGAATATTGTGAAAATATTATGTTATAGATTAGAAATATCATATATTATTGTTTATGAATTTTGTGAATATATTGTGAGTTTATGGTGTTTGTTAATGAATTAATATGTATAATATATTGTTGTGGGAATATTGTGAGGTTTAGATAATTTTGTTGTGATTATTGTTTATTAAGTACAATATTGTTTATGAATATTGTTGTGTCTTGGATTTTAAATGCTTAGATTAATGTTTATGAATTGGACTTGTGGTAATATTATGAAAATATTATGATATAGAATAGAAATATCATATATTATTGTATATGAATTTTGTGAATATTTTTTGAGTTTATTGTGTTTATTGATGAATTAATATGTATAATATATTGTTATGGGAATATTGTGAGGTTTAGATACTTAGAGGGATATGGATATGAGATGCATGTGATTATATGTTTATTAAGTATAATTATAATTATATTTTGTGAGTTTATTGTGTTTATTGATGAATACAAATGTTTATGAATATTGTTGTTGGAATATTGTGAGGTTTAGATAGTTTTGTTGTGTAAATAATTGTGTAAATTTTGTGTCTTGGATTTTAAATGTTGTGATTATTGTTTATTGATGAATGAATATGTTTAGAAATATTTTGTTATGTTGAGATTTATTTTGTTGAACTTAGAGGGATAAAACTAAGTATAATAAATAAGTACAAAATTTTCTATATAATAAATAAATAATTATCAATTAGTTATAATATTGGACTTATAACAACTTAGAGGGATAACACTAAGTATAATAAATAAATACAAAATTTTCAACTTAATAAATAAATAAGTATCAACTAGTTATAATATTGTGGACCATAACAACTTAGAGGGATAAAATTAAGTATAATAACTCGTTAAAATTATATAATGAGGGAGAATGATCTCGAAGAAATGTTTATCAAATTGCTTGACTCTCAAAGTCTCTCTGGCCTTGAGAGTTGTAAAGGCCAGAAAGTTTGTGACAATTAAGTAATTAGACTAAAATTTAGACATTTCTTCAAGATCATGCCCCCTCATTGTGTACGTATGTCGGTAGGTGCACCAACATATTCTTCCTTCTCTATCAATTCAACAATATAAAACCTCCGAATGTTTTTGGCATTACTAATTCTAACATTTTTTCCTTATATAAGATTCATGTGGTTTCTAAATGAATATGTATGACATTGCATAAATATCCTTAGACCCGTTCAGGAATTAGTGTACATTTAGGTGTATACTAATTCCTGAATTGTCCAATGTGGACAGTTTGGGATTATATCATCTGTATTGCACATTCTTGTTACTCATACTGAATACGTTTAGTATAAAGTTTCGGTGTCTTCCTCTACTATTCTTCGAGTATACTGTTCGTAGGGTCATAATCCCTCTTAATGAACATGTATACTTGGAGAATTATGGGGAGGTGTTGTCGAAACTTCTACTGACGTGGATAGTAGTAAAGTAACGGAATATGTGCAATATGGATAATATAATCTCGAATGGGATAAGACCAACTACCTAATAAAAATTAGCAGTGGCAATTGGAGTATTACATGCATGTAAATTTTCAATATACATTAAGTGTTACTAATAGATAAAACTTTTTAGAAATGGATAAGACTTGGATGCGTCTATGCGATAGACTTGGAACGGATTACGCAGCCTATGCGTGTGGAGTAAGAACCTTCATTGATTTTGCTCGAGGCTCTACTGATAGTCGTGGTTACATTAAGTATCCATGTCGAGGGTGTAAAAATTTGTGTGTGATAGGATTGGTTGAAGTTGAAAGTCATATATTTGTGAACGGTATAGATCTGGGGTATACCCTATGGGTATTGCATGGTGAGCCGTATGCACAGTCAGCGGATGCATTGTTCGGTCATTCAAATTATTTGCCAGACATGGATGATGATTATGAGCGGGATGAGATGGAGGAGATGTTGGGTGACATTGGAGCTGGGATGTTTATGGATGATGTAGACGACAATGGCTCAAGTGGTCGAGGAAGTGATTCTGAAAATTTGCTGCAATGTGGGAAGATGCAAAGCGCAAACTTTATCCAGGCTGTACAAAACATTCCAAAATGTCGTTTATTGTGCGGTTGCTTCACATTAAGTTATTGTGTGGGATGTCGACGAAAGCAATAAACATGGTATTGGACTTATTTAACGAGGTGCTTCCCGATGGGTTTGCATTGCCAAAGAACTTTTATGAACCGAAATAGTTGAGAAAGGGATTAGGGTTTGAGTACAAGTTAATACATGCATGCAAGAATTATTGTGTTTTGTTCTGGAAGGAGAACGAGGGGAAACAAGCATGTACCGGTTAAGGTGTTACTATATTTTCCCTTGAGACCTAGGTTGCAAAGACTATATATGTGTAAAAAAATAATTGTTGATATGTGGTGGCACGAGGAGAAAAGAGTTAAGAATGACGCATACATGAGGCACCTAGCTGACTCACTTGCATGACAATCTTTCGATGATCAATACCCAGAGTTTAGGATAGAAGCTCAGAACATGCGTCTGTGACTTACTACCGAGGGATTCAACCATTTTGGAAATATGAGTACAAGTTATAGCACTTGGCCCGTAGTGTTGATTCCGTACAATTTTCTGCCATGGAGATGCATGAAGGCACCAAACTTTTTGTTAACTTTACTTATTCCCGGCCCGAGATCACCTGGGAATGACATTGATGTATTCATGCAGCCGTTGGTTGAAGAGTTGAAAGAGTTATGGGAAACAGGCGTCAAAACGTATGATGCATCCACGTCGACAACTTTTCAGATGCATGCTGCAGTATTGTGGACCATAAATGACTTTCCGGCATATGGAAATATTTTCGGTTGGCGTACTAAAGGGAAGTTAGCGTGTCCGACATGTAATAAAGAAATTGCTAGTGAGTGGTTAACATATTCTCAGAAGTTGTGCTTCATGGGTCATTGACATTATCTACCACCAAATCATGCATGGAGAAATGAATGTGCTAAGTTTGATGGGAGAGTAAATGACAAAATTGCACCAAATGAGTTTTCTGGAGAAGAGATAGTGGAACAACTGGTACATGTTAGAGTGAACAATTTTGGCAAAGGCCGGAGTAAGAATAAGAGAAAAACAGGCGAAGCAGAATTGAATTGGATAAAACGTAGTATTTTTTTTTTTTACTTGCCATATTGGTTGTCCTACATGTTGTGACATAGTTTGGATGTAATGCACATAGAGAAGAATATATGTGATAATATACTGGATACATTGATGAGCATTAATAAAAAGATAAAGGACACGATCAAGACGAGGAAAGATCTTAAGAGAATGGGAGTTAAACATAATCTACATTTGCGAGTGGACGGCAAGAGGGTGATCATGCCACATGCATGTTTTACGATGATGAGGGAGGAAATGATGGATTTCTGCAATTGGTTGCAAGGTGTGAAGTTGCCAGATGGTTATGCCTCAAATATCGGTAGATGCGTGAGTCCTGTTGACTAGAAAATTAGTGGATTGAAAAGTCATGACTGTCATGTTCTTTTGCAGAAGTTATTACTGGTGGGAATTCGTGGGAAGCTGACATCTAATGTACGTGCTGCCATTACTGAACTATGTATGTTTTTTAAGGATTTGTGCTCTCGAGTTGTAAATCAAGATATGTTGCAGAAGATGGAAGAAGACATTGCTACTATACTCTGTAAATTTGAGCAGATTTTTCCACCATCACTTTTTGATGTCATGGTCCATTTAGTAATACACTTACCCCGAGAGGCATTATTGGGTGGACCGGTGAAGTTCCATTGGATGTATCCAATTGAAAGATATTTGAGTCGTTTAAAGTGCACTGTTGGAAATAAAGCCAGAGCTGAGGGTTCAATAGCAGAGGCCTATATACACGATGAATGGTTAACGTTTTGCTCTCTATATCTTCGTGGTGTTGAGACACGATTTAATCATCAAGAGCGAAATACTGATCTTGAGGCTCCTCCTTCTCATGAGCTATCAGTGTTTTTCCAGAATGTATGACCCTTTGGTGCATAAACGGGTTACAATTTAATTGATGGAGAGTTGGGTAAAGTTCGTTGGTACGTGTTAAATAATTGCCGAGAGATTGATTGTTATCTCTAGTTTGTTGCATGCTTTGAGAAATTATAGTCAAATGTTGTTTAATTATAACTTTTGTGCTTAAAATATTATTTTCTTTTGCACATATATACAATGATCACATGGATAAACTTATGATGGAATGCGTAGAAAATATAGAGGCAAGACACGAGGAAGAATTTCCTAAATGGTTTGAACGTGTATGAACTAAAACTACATTGTGATTATTTGGTTTATAATGTTTTAATTCTAGGTTACTTTTAATACGTATATATTATTGAAATTGATAGATTTTGGAACAACGTGCTCATGATCCCGGATCAGTTTCTTCTGAATTGTATGCATTGGCCCGTGGTCCCTCTAATAGAGCACTTCGATACACTGCATGCATGGTTCGAGGTTATAGATTCTATACTCTGGATCGTGAACGTAATAGAAAGACTCAAAACTGTGGTGTGTTGGTCGAGGGAAGTCATGGAACAGACGATATTAACTATTATGGTGTCATACGTGATATTATCGAATTGAAATATCTGGGTGGGTCTGTAACATATGTCTTTAAGTGTGATTGGTGGGACCTAGGCGGTGGTCGGGTGTCGATACATAGGGATAATAACTTTACAAGTATCAATACGACATCTAAATGGTACGAGGATGATCCATTCGTATTGGCTTATCAAGTTACCCAAGTCTATTACTTGATTGATCCAATGAAAAATGTTGATGAAGATAGTGGAGAAATAACTTGGCGAGTAATATAGAAATTTGTCTCTCGAAATATATATGAAGCAGGAATGAGTGCGGATTACGAGAATAGTGGAGATGAAGATGACACTCCGATAGAAGAGGCCTACCAAGAAGATGGAAAGGGTATTAACTTGTTTGTTGACCTCGGTGTACTCGAGTTTCTCCCCTTGTGTAGAGATGACGTCCCACCCGTCCTTCTCGACCCATCCATATTAAATGATCATTCAATTCAAGTAAGTGAAGAGAAGAAGGAGAAGAGTTAGAAGAAGAAGATGAATAAGAATCCGGGGAGGAAGTGGATAAGGAGGACGAAGAAGAGGTTGATGACGACGACGAAGATGCTATTGAAGGAGATTCTGAAACAAGCATGGAAAATACATCCGAAGATGAATAATAAAAGTACTAAATATTTTATTCATTTAGGTGACTATAAAATATTTTACTTTTCAATAATTTTTTTTAATTAATTTTCTTTATCATATTAATCATGCCTCAAGGATGCCGCCAAAACGACAACAAAGAAATTTGCTCCCTCCGCCTACTCTAAGTCCCAAACTTGTTGAGGTCTCCCCACCCGAGTGTTTCCCTTCTGAAGATCAAGTGCAGACGCAAGAGAACGACAATCAATCGACACCTACCAGTAAGAAAATAACAACATAGTTAATTATATATCAATACTTTTATCTCAATAACTATATAACTATAATTATATTATATCTAATAGTTGATGCATCCGCTCGTCGCGGTCGTGGTTATACATGTGGCATTTCTCTTGAAAAATGCGAAGGTATGGAAAATTCAAGGTCAACATTCCTGATAATTCCACTGGAGGCGTGGATGATAGTGCGATCATGGCGAGATGTTTCACTCGAGATTAAGGAGTACATTCGAAGCCGTGTGCTGGTGAGTTTACCTTGAAAGTATATTTTTTGTATACTAGATTAGTATATTATATTTTTGACGTAATTCACATATTAGGATGAATTCGACCTCGACTTTGGCCGTAGCAAGGATTTGAGAACTATGAATGGGTTGATGGCTATAGTATTCTGACGACACAAGGGACGATGTCATGACCACTTCAAGAAGTTTGAGACGGTTGAAGAGGTTGCGCAATCCCTTTTCCAGTAGATGAAGTTAGACGATTGAAGAAAGTGTTGTGATCTTTTCGCAACTTCAAATTATCAGGTATTCTAGATTAATAATATCTAATGATTATTTACGTATATATTTAGGCTATATATTTTATGTACATATATTACAATTAACATTCTTAATTAATTTTGTAGCATTGAAGTTCTACGAATACTAATAATAGATCCGCTTTGACTATCCACATCGTGCTGGTTTAAGATTATTCCACCGTCTTGTTGATAAAATGGTAGTTAATAATATTATAGAATTTATTTATTTATTTATTTATTTTTATTTAAGTACTAATATTATCTTTTTAAAATTGCTAATGTGGCTTTGTTAGAAACGTGATGATCCAGAAAATTTTTATCTCATTCATGTCTATGTTGCTGCTCACACTAATAAGAGTAATGAGTGGATGGATCCTATCGCTGCAGATAATTATGTAAGTGTTGTTATTTTTGTTAAATAAATTATGCGACAAGTGAAAAAATTATTTTTTATTTTGGATTTCTTTTAAGACATTACTTATTGTGTGTTTTCTTTGACATGGCAGGAAAAAATGATGGAGATATAGTCAACTTCTGGGGAATCCTCTCCAAGTGACATAGACATATTCACGCAAGTGCTCGGGCCCAACTCTAGTATGACAAGAGGTTTGGGACGATCTTTCAAGCATTTTGGTTCATCCTCTTTATCTTCTTTAACTTCACAAATTAATAATCTTACCAAAAATTTGGAAGCCGTACGACATGAGAATGAGTACATGAGGTCAAGGTAGCAAGAGTTGGAGTCCCTCTTAGAGTGACAATCTTATTTAGAGACGCGTTTGCAGGACCAACAGAGAGATCAGGAATAAAGAATGCGCAATGAAGTCCAACAGCAAGTGCAGCGGAAGATGATGGTGCAATTGGAGCGTGTTATGTCATTGCAATAGAAGCGGGGTGGGCGAGGAAAGAAGAAATGAATTCTCACTTTAATTCGTGTAAATAACTTTTATTATCTAATTTTAGAACTTTTTAAGACATTGTTAGTTGTAGAATATTTATGGTGTGCAATATGATATAATTAGTATGTTTCTTAATTTTTTAATTTTATAAAATTAGTGTATTTCTGATCTGTACGTTCGAATGTAAAAAAAAAACGTTCTAAAAAGATTTCACGTTCGAATGTAAATACATGATTTGACGATTAATGTTCGATGAAACCTCCGAACGTACTATGTTCGTTCGAACACTTCTTCTTAAACATTCGAACACACGTCCGAACGTTATCCTCGTTATGTTCAAGTGGTGTTCCCATAACGTTCGAACAAAAATTTGAACGTTTAATGCGTTCGGACATATAAATGCCCGAACGCAAATATTATACGTTCGAACTATAATCAATCAACGAACGTCAACTTCTGACATGCAAACGTAAATTGCTCGGGTTGGCATTCGGACATAAAAACTTATATCCGAACATTACTTTCTGTGACAGTTTTCAACCGTCACAAAAAACTATAACGTTCGAACGTCACTTCGAATGGAACAACTCCAACTGTCACTAAGAATACTTTTAGTGACGGTTCAATAGTAAAGTGTTACTAAATGTATTCTGTGACGCATATGAGGTGACGGTTGTGGTGACTGTTTCAAACCATCACCAAATGTCTTTAGTGACGTTTCTTTAGTTTTTGGTGACGGTTTTCTCTATCAGAAAAGGCAAATTGTGTTGTAGTGTTACAATAGTAATTTTTAAGCATTCACCAATGGAGACTTAAGTACATATACATGCATGAAATGAGGGCGAGAATATGATCCCAAACTGTTTACTTTTAAATACATGATACGTACCTGTGATCATTTTATAAGCCCTGTATAGAGCACGTGTACAAATTAAGAAACTACCTAACTAATTGTGAAAATGAAGAGTCCTATTCTTTAATTTAATTCAGCCACATATCAAACAATTGAGACAAGTTCTTGAAGCCCTTGAACAATCTATTAAAACCAGTCGTTATATTCGGCTATTGATTAATTGGGAACCTGAATGAGTTCTTCATGCTTTCACCTGACAAGCTTTCCAAGAACTACGTGGTAATTGGTATGAATCATCCAAGAAACAGATAAATTTATCTAAAATAACCATCTGTGTAGTTGTGATTACATGAATTAAATATACACATAGATATAGCGAAGTGAGCCATTCCTGAAATACTTAAATTGTAGTCATTTATGAACACTCCTATATCTCACATGAACTTAATTAACAAGTCAGCTTCATTAAAAGTGAGGGAAAATGAATACGACTTATTATACCATGCCTAGGGAACCAGCTATACTTTACAAAAATAAGATATCAGCATGAAGTAATATCATTAACTAATGGACTTACGTGAAACCAATGCATGCATTAATTAACTTTAGCATTTTCTGGAAAGATCTGACAAAATGCATTAATTGTCAACCAATACTAAAGTATATCCAGACAGTCTCCTATAGCATGTTGGACTCTGACTATTTCTCTTGATCTAAATTACTCTTAAACCCCATCATTATCCTTATTTGAAGAGTCCTACACTCATTGAAAGTTCTTAGGTTGTTCCAAGTCTTGCCCATTTGAAAGTCCTTTGAATTTGACTGGGTTTTTACTTAGGTTAGGTTTGGATGTTGAGATAAGATGAGAATTTTTAAAAATTTTGTGAATAGTGTTAAGATGAAAGTTTAAAATATTATTTTTTAATATTATTATTGTTTTGGGATTTGAAAAAGTTAAATAAAAATTTGAAAAAGTTGAATTGTTTATTATATTTTATATGGAAATTTGAAAAAGATGTAATGATGAGATGAGATGAGATAGAGATGAGAAATCTCATCTCTCCCCCCAAACATAACCTTACTCTTTTATAGTCCCTGAAATTAAACATAAAAATCTGCTTAGGAGTATTTCAAAATAAATAGAAACTCAATTCAAGAATACACATTAATTCCTATAATTTCTATTCATATTTTAGCATTATAGTCCAATAATAGGATATTTAGAGTGCACTTTCGTACACTCATCACTATGCATTGATAATTAGTCTATCAATACATAGACGTATTAAATGAACTGTTATTACATATAGATTCAATAAAAAAAGAGCAACCATGTGAAGAAAATATGCTTATTTATGAAAAGCACAATATATAACTCAACATACCTAAGTAGTGTGCAGAAAAACTTAAACATTTCAAACTAAAAATTGGAAATAAGCATGATTTATGGGTAGACATAGCATAAAAACAGCAAGCAAAACAAATAACAAAAAGAATTATAAGTGGGTGGAGCATAGAACAGTATAAGTGCAAAGGATATTTTGGAATGTGCTGTCGAGCATCGTTACACATCATATATATATTTATATATATAATGTCATCATGGGATTCCATTGAAACACACTCACAATTAAGGCTATACACATCATAGAGACCCACTTCCTTTTCTCTCAGAGATCAGGGCATTGAGAGAGAAGATGGTGAAGTTCTCTAAGCAGTTTGAAGGTCAGCTTGTTACCCAACAAACTCTTGTCCTCTCTTTGGAACTTCTCTTTATTTGGCCACCGACATAGAAACCATGAGGCAATTCAAGTATTATTTCTCTCTTATCTCTTCTTACTCCACTTAGCAAACAAACATATTATATATATATATATATATTTTCCACAATAGTGTATGCTCAATTTGATTGATTTGTATGGACTAATGTGATCTACCATCAGGTTCATAAGAAACTCTCTTCATCAGCAAGCAAGGGGGATATGTATGAGACTGAACTCCTTGACCCGTTTTCAGATACTGATGAATACAGATCACTGTCTGTACTCATGAATACAGATCACTGTCCTATATCATGTATAACCAATATTTTGTGAACCAATCTACAGGTTTGGATAAAACATTAACTTTTACTATTTTGCTTAATTCTCAGAAATGGAGTTTGTAAGTGCAGAGAGTTAGCCATACCAACAAATTACATTCACTATTTTGAGATAGAAAAATTTTTAACAGCTCGCTAACTATGCAAACCACAAGGAAAATTGGTGGACTGTGCGATTTATGTTTTAAAATAATTATAACTGAATCCATGGAAACAACAGAAAATGAAAAAAGAAAAACAGATCAAACCCACAAATGATATGACGCACAAAACACTGAATCAATTAAATATTCATGCATTGCAAACAAGTTCAAAATTAATGTCCAAGAGCCAAATTTGCAAAATGCCGAAATACAAATCTTGCCCAAGGGTTCAAAATTAATGTCCAAGAGCCCAATTTGCAAAAGTTGCAACATTCAACTTGAAATACAAATCTTTTTTCATGAATCAATAAAGAACTCCCAAAAATTCTTCATTTAAAAAACCCAAACACTGTTTCTAACAAATAAGCGAATGACAACAACCCACAATATAAACTTGGGCAAAATCCAAATCGGGTGCAGAGAATGGTGACGGTTTATTCCGAAACAAAAAAGAAAAAAAAAAAGAGAGAGAGAGAGACCTCCAGGGCGTGCGTGCTTGTATCGCTTGACCTTGCGTGGAGAAGAAGGGGGCTTCGACGGAGTACTGGAGACAGCGTCGAGTTGTGGGTGGTGGCGAACCGCGCCCCTAGTGGCGGCGATGTAGAGAACTCCGAGAGAGAGGGGAAAAGGAAAGAGATCGGCGGGGGACTAGGGGAGAAGGAGGGAGTGGCCGTCGAGGTGAGGTGGAATTGGCATGGTGGGGTCGTGCGCGGCGGAGGCTTGAGGGAGAAGAGGGATCGAGGAGAGAGAGGGGGGAGGTGGGGGGAGACAGGAGGGAAATGAGGAAATTAAACAAGTGGGGGAATTAAAATTTATTAGTTTTTTTAGCCGACATAATATTGCCGCAACAGATAGAACCGTCGACCCAAAATATCATTTCTAGCGAAGAAAAACATTGTTGGGACTGCTCCCTTGCAGCGACACATAAATTCGCCGCAAATTTCTATTGCGGCGATAGTTTTTGCCACAATAATATCTTTTACAGCGATTTCTTTCTATTCGATGGAATTACTGCCGCTACAGTGTTATATCTTTTGCGGTGAACAAAATCGCTGCAAAATATCTAGAAGTCGCTGCAAAAAATTTCTCCCTCCCATTTTCCAAATTCCAGCTGGAATTGAGTGGCAAATTTCAAAATCGCCGGAAATATTAATTTTTTGCGGCAATTTTTTTTGCAGTGATTTAAAAATCGCTGGAAAAGGCCTATTTTCTTGTAGTGTCATCACATATCCACATCACTAGTCAACTTGGGCCAGTATTAATTTGCGGCGATTAAAGACAAAGTCTTTTCTCGCCCAAAGTACCCCTCGCCATGCAATTCCCGTATAATGTGCTCTTTTAAGGAAGAGTCTGGGATACACAACTTTTGGCGACGAAATAGAAATTCGTCGTGCAAAAGAAAGTCACTTCGCCTTCCCTCAGTTACTTCTTTAAGAATCTTTTTAGAGGACAGATCTTCGACATACAAATCCTTGAAAGTATCCAAAGCCCGCCACTCTAGTACTAATGATGGTGAGGAGTGCCACTCGTCAACTTAAAGCATTTGCAACCCGGTTCGAGCTCCCTGATTGGTGCCTCAATAAGAATGCGAACTCTTGGAGATAGGCGACCCACTTGGCATGTCGTCTACTCAGCTTGTGTTGCCCGTTGATGTACTTCAACGCCTCATGGTCAGTAATCAGAATGAACTCTTTTTGTACCAAATAATGTCGCCAGTATTTCATGTTAGTATTTTTTAATAAATAAAATCTTTTGTAACGTCTTTTTTACTATTACGTTGCATTAGATATTGAGAAGGGTCATTAAGATGGTTTCATTCCTAATCGGTTAATTGCTTTAATGGTACTAGAGTTAATGCACGTAACAGTACTGTTAGCTATGGTTTTTAAAGAAAAAATTATTTTTGACCATTGTGGGGTTGAAACGTTTATTTAACATTATTTTTGTCACTTTATTTCTTATCCGTTCTAGACTATGTGTTAAGTGCTAAACCGTTTTATATTTATTTAGGTGTATTTATTCTTTTGATGGCCCAGTTCCGAATCTGTTGTTTTTAACGTCTACCTTCCTTTTTTAAATTGAATAGAGGTTGACGTACTAAGTCTGGGGTTGGTTGCCGAGTGATTTTTTTCTTTATCAGATGAAACATTTTTTTTAATAAAAAGAAAAAAAAAGAAGTATGTATATTTCTTTTTAGAGATTGTCCAGATAATAGAAATGTGTTCTTTGAGTGGAGCTTTGGGCTCAGCCACTTGTGCAGAGTTGATTCGGGCTATACGAGGATTAGTTGGGCTGTTGTATCCTGGATGAGTCAAGTCAAGATGATTTCTGCTGCACCGGTTAATTTGAGACGTTGTACACCGCAGAGGGCTTGAATCTCCTTAAAGAGGGCGATATTTCCGTGCCTCAGTCCAAACTGGCTTCGTCTTAATTTTAATTTCATTGTAATTTTTATTAAATTATTGTTTATTTCTGTGTATTTCACCAACATTTCAAGGACTGTACAATGGTATAGAACTCCAAGCCGTACGTGGAGTAGTTTTTTTTCGATCCTGACAGTTTCTAGTTGACTCTCTTGGTAGTAAAACATTTTTGTTGTTGCATGTAATCGTAAAAGAATGATTTGTTTTAAATAAATTACTATCTATCTTGAAACTTAAATGGATTGCAAATGAAATTCTTAATGATTTCAGCTCTTATGTGACTATATTATGGTTAGATTTGTCTATTTGAAATTAACTTAAATGTAACATTACTATTTTCTATTTTCTATACCTCCCTCTCAAAAACCTTTTCATTCATCATGGAGCTGCCATCCCGATCTTCCCAATATATTTATTTATTTATTTTTTGTTTTTGTTTCTTGTTCTTTTCAGTTCATGCTGGTCACAACATAATGAACATATAATGGAAAGCCGCCACCAATTAAGAAACGAAAGAAGACTCATTCTTCATTATTATATAAAGTGGGAGAAAGCGAGCCACTTTGATAGCGTACGTACAATGCACACAGGCATAGATGAAGGGAAAATATATATAAGACATGCAATAGTAGTACTATATACAAATATATATATATATTTAATAATGTATATATCGACGACATGCAGTTTATCTCTCTTGAAAGAGCTTGCTTATTAATTCAAGGATAAACCTCAATGAGAGACCTTAAACCCAATACGTGGGTTATCTTGTAGTCACTGAAACCAGCATCGAAAAACAGCTTTGCCCATTCTTTCTCGTTTCTCTCTTTTCCAGTTGCCATTACCATCATCAGCATGTCAAAGAAGAGTTGCGTCTCAATCGACTCCTTATCATCTTCCTTCTGGTTCTGTGCTATCATTTCAATGATTATCACCTTTCCTTTCTTGTCATTGCTCGTGATTGCCTCCTTGCATCTTCTAAGTATTTTAGCGCATTCTTCATCGTTCCAGTCATGCAATATCCACTGCTTGTCATTTGCATTCACAATCAATTTAGTGACAAGATATGTTTTTTTATACAATTCTTCGATAAAACATTATTATTTTTTAAGACATTAATTAGGGTTTGAGCCATATTCTTAGATCCAGCCCAAGAAATAGTTCTAACTAATAGCCGGACGCAAACTGATCATCTACGACTTTTTTTTTTTTTTTAATTTCGTTTCATTGATCAATTTAGTTAAAGCTAAGTATTAAAATATTTAGATATCGATACGTTCTGGTATATCATTATGGGATTAACTATATATATATATATTTATATGTATATAAAAACTGATAAATAATAAAATAAATATATGTACATGTAAGCGGCCATGTGTATCATGTATGTGCGAGTATATATGTCGGATAATTGACGATATATAAAATGAATATACTTTGAAAATATTAAAAAAATTAGAGATATTAATTGGGGTTAAAATATTAAAAAAAGTCACAAACTCCAAATGAGACAAAAGGAAAAAACGAAGAAAGAAAAATCAAAAAACGGAAGAATTATTAAAAATAATGATATCTAAAAAATGAGAGAATCATGGGACACATTTAAAATTACAAAAAAAGCTCAAATTATATGCATACCTTTTAGATTCTAAAATTACATAAATATATGGATTTTAAATTTACAAAAATGTCATCCAAACTCTAAAAAGTTACAAATTTGATATTTAAATAATCAGAAATGGAATATCGTCTAGGTTCTGGCCGAAAAATACCATAATGATTGGAACAGGCCAGAATTTAGAATGAAACGGAATGAGGAGATCGATATAATATATCAAGTACTACACTGGAATGAAAATTTTCGACTGTAATGGCCAGAACAAAATGAAATTCAAAACTCTGGTATGATTACGATGGAAATGTTTTGTTTTAGACAAAATTTTTCAAAAAATATCATTTTCGTCGGAAAAATATGTACCATATATATACGATCACTTTGCTTTGGGGATGTATTTATATGCATGCGAGTACCTGGTTTGTATATTCTAGCTCTAAAAGCGATGCATTTACCTTAAGTAAAATTGCATCTGCAGGAGGAATTGCCTCAAACATGTCCCCTCCAATATACTTCAAGTTCTTACTCCCTTCCGAGCCCGCAACCACATGTGGGAGATCAAGCACCGTGCACTCCATACTTGGGAATGCGTCGGCAATGGCCTTGGCCACAGTTCCGGTACCGCCACCAACATCAACCAACGACTCCAATCCACCGAACACTGCGCTGCACTTGTCAATCACCACGCTCATCACCAAGCGAGCATCACTAGCCATGGCATCATTGAAAAAATTGTTAAGCTTTGGGTCATGGCCCCCATAATCCCAAAACATCTTTCCATGTGCCGTTGCAAACGGGGTAAGATCTTCATTTTGGAACCATGCGGTCAGAAAATGGCAAGGCTTTGTCAAAACAGGATCGAGCACGGCAAGTAAGAAAGGGGTTACACTCAAGGGATTCTCCTTAAGAAGGAGCCTAGAAGCATCAGTGAGTGCATATCTTTCTTCTTCGTCATTTCCAATCATTTCTTCTGCAACAAAGAAGCCAGAGTGGATGAGAATGCGCATGAGACGAGGAATATTACGAGCTTTTGTTGGGTGGATAGGGAGTGCTACGAGGAGCTCAGAAAGAGTCATGGGCTTGGCGTGGTTGTGGATGATATCAGGTATACCAAGCTGGATTGCACATTTCAGGGACATGGAGTTTATGAAGTTGAAAATATGGTTCCATATGTGGGCTTGAGCATTAAGCAGCTCAGAAGCATGTTCTCCAGGAACCAATTTGAAGCTATGCTGTCTGAAACTACTCATTGATTTATTCATTTTTCATGCGGAGTTATAGCGCCAGATGCAACAATACTGAGCCCTATATATAGAGCGGAGACGAGCAGTGGCGGAACCAGAAAAGCTTTTAAGGGAGGGCCAATTTTTCTAACTTATGACACGTGTATGTTAAAAATAAAAGAAAGATAAATCCTAATCTTAATTTTACGAAAAAACATAAAAAGGGAACCATATATGAAAAGTCAGATCTCAATAATTTGTTATATCCATGCAAAGATAAAATTTTAAAAATACAACTTAATATCTATTGATCTAGATTTTTTACTAGAATGTTTCATGGATATATATTCATCAGTTATTATTTTTGCTCTAACATATTTAGAATTTGCATGTTGTCTTAGTAAAAACTATCAAGTGATATTTTAGAATCATATCTTTCATTCTAGATGTTAATTTGGTGTCACATTAAGCATATAATATTACATTAATTAAGATCTCAAATAAATATTTTTTGTCCGATAAAGTTTTGGGAATAAAAACTTCTCAATTATTTTTTCTATAGATAATCAAATTTAAATAATTTATTGAATTTATTTCACTTCAAATTCTATATTAAGAAGCCAATATTGTATAATAAAAGATTTTGAGATACAAATTAGTAAGTTTATTATTTCTCATAAACCTAACTTTAATTTAATTTTGGAGGGACAATATCACAGAAAAAAAATAATATATCAAAATTGTACAAACTGTAATTGGGATTATAGGAAAAAAATTGAAAATAGATTTATACGTATATTGAAATTTTAGAAGATCTTTGAGAATTATAAATTTTTTAGGAGGCTATTTCATATAGAATTAAGAAAATAATTTAGTAAGAATCTTGAATTTTAAAAAAAAATTTGCCGGGGGGGGGGGGTTGACGTACGTGGTTCCGCCACTGTCACACGAGGGCTAGCTGCTGTTATGCATACCTGGAGAATGGGGATAAGGATAACGTACGATCCGGAGAAAGAATGGACTACAATTCAACACAATTTTCTAACCTAAACAATGGGCATCAAAATTCGTATCGATGTTATCATCTAAGACGTTGATTTAATAAAATGGTACGAATTAAAAATAAAAATAATTTTTATAAGATAAAAAATCTTTTTTTCTTTTAAAAAAAAGTTTTTTTTAATTTGTTTTAATAAAAAAGAATTATGTCAACGTCAATACCCTGCACCAAACCATTTTTACCTAACAAACTCTTAAATTTAATTGATTTCATGTGAGAGCTAGATCAGACGTGGGCCTGTACGTCAGTTAATTTTGTTAAAAATAACTTTTCCATTGGTGCGGTCTTCAAGCTCGACAACGGTAAGTGTTCCCTCCCTCCGAATCTCGTCCATTCATTCCCACGTTTCAGCAACTTCTTGTTGCCGTGTATGGACCAAGCTCTTGTAAAAGAAAAGTCTCAACAAGAAGTCACAAAACCAAACAAATACGTACACTTCTCAAATTGGAAGACAAGAAGTCACAAAACCAAACAAATACGTACACTTCTCAAATTAAGAAGTCACAAAACCACAAATTGGAAGCTTCGATTTTGAGAGAGTGGAGGCAGTTTTGAGGTCAGCTAAACTTTTTATCTCATCTTATTATTATAAACTTTTTATCTCATCTCATTATTATAATTTTTTTAAATTTTACATAAAATATAATAAAATATAATTTAAAATTTTCAAATCTCAATTCAATTATTTAATTTTTTAAAATCTTAAAACAATAAAATTATATTTTAAATTTTAATCTAAAATAAAAAATTCTTATCTCACTGTCCAAACCTATCCTAATAATATCTATTTTATAAATATTTAATGACAAAGTTATAAAAAAATAAAATGACAATTTATTTGGCATACATTTTTTTATTTTTTTTGTAAAAAAAGAAACTTCATTCATAAATCTTAGACCATACAAAATTTATCCTCCAAAACAGTAGACAAGACCTCAACAGGTCCATCTTCGAACCAAACTTTCTCACTTTCTGCTCTAATAGCTAACTTTGCTGCTAAATGGGCAGCTTTGTTGCCAGACCTATGAACCAAATAGAGCCTCTACACTGGCATACATTTTAAAGCAAAACTCTAGTTTACCAAACAAAATTAACCCCCTAGCTAAAAACAGGGCAGTTACATTCCAATTGAAATGAGATAGAAAATGAATAAAGAGGGACTAAAAAGAAGCTGGCCTATATATGTGATGTTATAAAATATAAATTATGTGGCAAAACATGATTGGCCTTCAATTTTTGTTTCTAACCTATTGTCGTTTTCCTATAGCCTACATAAACTGTGAGGACCACACCAGTGTAAGGGGAGAAACCGCTAAACGAGTGTAAGTGGAAGGCAAAGATGAGAAACACTCTATTAATTTTGTGATAAATAGCTGCAAGTGTAGCAAAGTACAACTAGTCCAGCACATGGATGGGCAAACACTTTGTAGAAAGCGGGGCAGACACATCCCAACGCAACGTGAAAATGACTTTACACCTTATGGTAGATAAGCTAGAAAAGCCGCCTATGGTGCGAAGGTGCAAATGAGGAGCTGAAGATGCTGGTATCTCGGGCGAGAAAGAGAGTTACTCCCCTTAAGGCGAGCAACGATCAAGGAAGGATTGTGGCAAATATGGGAGCTTTTAGGAATAAAATGCAAATGCTCAGAAGGTGGCAGTGTCATATGCAAAAGCCCACACTCTTCTGAAGACTCGCACCGAAAAGATTATGACTCAGCAAATCATATCGTCTAATTCAGAGATATGATCCAATGCCATGTGTGTAACACCCCGCTCATTCTTTCTGACGTAAACAAATTTCGCGAATGGAATTTATTACAAGAAGGAGAGGATGTAACAGTCCGCCCCTTCTTTCTAGCGACTACGAGTCTCGTTATGTGTGCTGAATCTCGATGGCATGTTTTTAAGGATATTATGTGATTTCTAAAGTATACCCAGTGTTTTAAAGCTCTCGAATATTTTAAATACCCGAGAAATATTTATATGGGGTATTTCCGGTATTATTGAACCAAACCTAATTTTAAGTAAGACAATTATAATAATTTTAAAGAGCTTAAAAAATATTATAATTGTAGAAGATCATTTTTATTAAAATGATTTTAGTAATTTACAATATTATGAGATTTAAATTATGTTGAAAACTCTAAATTAATTAAATGATTTTATTCTCTTAAAAGTAATTAACAGAACTTCATCATTTAATTAATGATGAAAGAATATTATATTATAAACTAAAGTTTAATTTAAATAATATTCTATCTTAATATTTCTCAGTGCTTTTAGTTAAGTTAATATTTACGCATTTTCAAATCAGTGTTTAGTCTCCTACTGTTAGATCGTCTTGAAGACCCCAAGAGGTTTGGATTAAAACCCTAGCTCCATGTCTTTCTCCATCACTTTTCCCTTCCCCCCCTCTCTCTCTCCTCTCCCTTCAGCTTACGCCGCACGCACCCCCTCCTCGTTCAGTCTCTCTCTCTCTCAGCCCGGTGCCACCCAGTCTCACCGCCACCACCGACGTCTCCCCCTCACGCCGGCGAGCACCTCTCCACCATCTGCAGCCACCATGTAGCTCTCTCTCTCTCTCTCCTCCTGAGGTAGCCCAACCGAAATCGGTTTCACCCATTTCTCTCCCCCTTGTACCATTGTACGCGGCCACCCAAGCCACCACACCACCACCAATGACCGCATCCTCTCATTGGCGAAGCTTCCACCCTCCAAGCCTAGCCTCCATCTCCCTCTCCGTCGCACGCACGCACATACATCACCCATAAATGGGTCTCATATGGGTTTCACTACCCCCAACGACCCTAGTGCCACCATGTGTCGGTTTTAGCCCCACCAAGCACCACCACTGACCTACCTCCTTCCTTCCCCCAACTCCCCATGAAACCCCTTGGCCTCCCTTAACTACATGCCCCCTCACTCTCTAGCACACTGGTTCCACCCATTTGGCCTAGATCAGCCGCCGTAGGCCATCGTGCCACCTCCACCTCGTCATCACAGCTCCACCAGCAACCCCCTAAGCTCCTGCATGGCCAGCCAACAACCAGCCAAGCTTTGCCTCCAAATTCCCTTGTTGAAACCCACAGCCTAAACTGTGACGCCCCCAAATTCCGTTTGGGATCAGACGGACATTTGAAACGTCGAGACATGCAACACAAGGTTACCTACTCCCGTTCATGACATATAAGATGCAATGTTCCTAACATGCATATAGCATTATGCAATATTTGCAGCGGATAATTTTTTTTCTTTAGCAAGACTATGCACCAAACTGAAAGTATCTCAAATACTTCAAACATATTTAATACAAAAAGACATACTAAATAGTTGAGATCATAACACTAGTCCAAAATGGCTATGATCAAAAGAGTACTGGAAATGCAACTCCATAGAACAGGTAGTAGTTTAAGTTAACTACTATATTAACAATGACGCTGCTCCGTCGCTCAGTCGACTGTGTCTAGTTGGTCGAATTCCGGTTCTTCTTCAGGTCCTGTGACAAGATCTACCATTCGGGTGGGAATGGTAGTGGGACTACCCCAGTGTGATTTGATTACAAATCTCAGTAAGTTAAAAGAAAACCTTCACACAGGTTAATGATGCATGCATGGCAGTAAAAGCATGAATGCATAATTAAAATCATAAGTAATCATAGCATAACTTGACATACAACATAACATAACTGACATAACTTAAACTGAAGCGTGAACTGAACTTGACTTGCTTAAACTAAACTGGACTTAAACTGAGACTTGACTTGACAAGAACTTGATCTGAAACTTGACTTAACATGAACTTGATCTGAGACTTGACTTAACATGAACTTAATTTAAGACTTGACTTAACATGAAATCATTTTCTTTATCTGCTTAAGCTTATCTTTTTGGGTATTACATGGGTTCCATAGAGCCATGTGCCCGTACCGATTACTGCATCACATCACAGGTATTTGCACCAGTTGTGAGTGCGTTATGACTGGTATCTGCACCAACCATATGTGTCACACTCTATGTGGTCCCCATACCTCGTGTGCCATACTCATGATGAATTCTCATGAGAACTGAAATCTGTCTGGTATCTACACCAGCTAAAATATGGCTCCATCGGCATTAGGGCCTGGCGTGCTTCTGTGACTTGCTAGTTAGGCCCCGCCCGCTACTCGTTGACCTTATTTCGTCAACTCAGGGAATTTCACACCTTATTAAACATTCCAGCATGAACAAAGGAGTTCCACTAGGATATTACTCCATCCTAGCACTTAGGGTTGTGATTGACATGATTGTTCTCAAAGTACACAAACTGTATTCGAGACGATGACTGGAGTATGAAAGGACAGAAGCCCTGACATAATACGACAGGACTTGAATGTAACTCAAAATCTATGACTTATTTGAAATACAAACATTTGTAACATGACATAACATATAACAGGCAACACACTTAACACGGCATACTTGCAACATTGAATATTACACGACATGACATATATGTAACAAATGACATACTTAACTTAACATGACATACTTGCAATGTATAACAATATATGATAGAATATCTTGTATAACAAATGACAACTAGTGACAGAATAAATTCTGTATAACAGATAATTATGTAATGACTTGGCATGACACATGTTATAACATACATATGTACACTGCAGTTCTTTTACTTATCGCTCATACACATTAAATTGCAAATAAGTTAAAAGCTAACTTACCTCGATTTTTGTATTTTCTAGACAAAACTCAAACGCAATCATGAGTAATTGAAAGTAATGATTTCTAAACGTTAGAAATTAATCACTAACAATTAGAAATATGGAAAGATTTCAACTTAGAGTAAAATTATCATTTTACCCTCTACATGTGGGAAAATAACTATTTTACCCATAATTTAAGGATTTTGCATCCTAACTCCAAAAATCACCAACATTTACATACTTCAGGTAAATTTTGTCCTAAAATCAAATGTCTATTCAAAAAAATTTAAAACTAAACATAACTATTAAGATTCTATATGGACCGAAATTTACATCGGCTATTTCCTTTATTTTTGTTTCTAACTTGTTTTGATCAACCTCTTGATCCATGACTTATAAAGATGTGATCTTCAAACAAAATATCACATGGTTTTAAAAAGGTGTCCTAAAACAGATCTAAACTTCAAAGTCAAGATCACATGGTTAAAAATAACCAAAACATAAATTTAGTCAAGAACATCTTCACTTTGGCCTAACGGAATATTTCCTTGCATAAAATTTCATATCTTCGAAACTAACATCAAATATATTCAAAACAACATTCTAACAAGTATATAAGAGGCTTAGGATCCTCAAATAAAAATATCAAATCCATTGGATTAGGATTAAACCATAAAAGATTTAAACTTTCTCAAAATAGAAACAGTTTTTCCTCTTCCAGTTTCTAGGTTTCTAGATCTAAGAAAATCTTTTACCAAAACTTTTAATCATGCAAAAAATCCTCAACAAATAATTATATACACATGTTAACAGTACTCCATAAAAATTTTGGACCAAGATCTATCCAATAGTTTGGCCAAAAACTCCAAATTACAACACACTCTCCAGTTTATCGCCCAGATTAGCATTTATGGGGTTTGAACAACTTTTGATTGATCAAATGATCTCCAAATAGAAAAAATAAGATATCCATATAAACTAGATTCGAAAATGAACAACTTTTATGAGGAAAATTTGTGAGAAAACACTTAACAAAACTTCGAATAAGGTGTTTAAAAGAAACCAGAAAAACGGCCCTAGAGAGTCTTTTGTGTTTTGTTAAAGAAAAGTGTAAATGAGAGTTGCTTTTAGTGGGAAGTGGACTGAAGAGACTCTTACACAGGTTATGGAAAGTGATAGAACTAAAAGAAAGCTTGAGTGTTGGCCTTTTCTTCCTCAAAAAAATCAGCCCAAGATCTTTTCTCAAAATGGAGTGTGAGAGTGAAAGAGTGAGGTGATCCTTTAGATATTTTTCTTCAAAACCTTCTAGAATCTCTTTTGGAAGATCTAGTCATCCAAGTGAGAGTGCAAACTTAGCCAAGAAGCAATGCTAATGAGACCAAATTCGTGGGCCTTAATGGGCCTAAATTTTGGTATTTTAAGAGGGTTTGTGTTGCTATCAAGCCCAAATCCAATATCACTTGGCCCAAACAATTTCTTCCAGGTTAACAAGGTTAGATAATGATATTATAACACAAATTGAAGGATTAATAGCATGTGAAAGTATTTTAATTAAGCGATTAAATACAATGCTAGAAACTGATTCAATTAGGTTTTGGAGGTCAACTTTATGGTTTGGATAAAACCGTTTAGGATTTCGGTTTCAATCAAACTTTTGGGTTCACAGTTGGATTCCAACCATATAGGATTTCACAAAGGTGGAAATCCTCTTTGGTTTGGCACAATTTGATTGGTCGGATGCAATAGGGTTTTCGCTTAGGTGGCATGATTTCACGCCTTCATTCCTTCAAATCTATCAAACGTTCCTCTTGGTGTCAAGTGTTGTAACACCCTGCTCTTTCCTTCCTTCCTTCTTCTGACGTAAGCAGTTACGTCAGATGCGATAGACAGCCCGCTCCTCCCCTCTAGTGTCTAAGAGTCCCGTTACGCGTACCAGATCTCGATGATGTGTTTTTAAAGATACTACGTGATTTCTAAAGTTGTCTTTGTGTTTTAAAGTTGTGTATTTTAAATGGAAGATTCCTATTATTATTTAACTAAAGAATATTTTAAATAACTAAATTATAATATCTTTGAAGAGCTCCAAAAATATTATAATTGTGGGAATCATTTTATATAAATGATTCCAGTTATTTAAAATATTATGTGATCTAAATAATGATGGAATCTTTAATTAAATTAATAGTTTTATTCTTTTAAATATTTTAAGTAAGACTTCATCATTTTATAAATGATGAAAGAATATTATTTTAAATAATATTCTACCTTTATTCCTCTTAATGCTTTTAATTAAATAAACGTTTAGTCGTTTTTAAAGTAGTGTTTAAGGGTTATCGTAGACCATTTTATAGACCCCCAAAGAACGGATTTTAGTATAAAACCCCAGCCCTCTCTCTCTTCTCCCTCACTTTTCCCTCCCCTTTCTCTCTCTTCCCTCTCGGCTTGCAACGTACGTGACCCCTCTCTCTCTCGCCCGATCTCCTCCAGCCCCAGCCCGGCGCCGTCGTGCCTCACGACCACCACCACCGGCCTCCTCTCCCTCCGGCGAGTCTCCCAGCACCGGCCTTGCTCCCTCACGCTCTCTCCTCCTCCTCCCTTGGTGATGCAAGCCCGAACGGGCTTAGTGCTCCATTCTCCGGCCCCACCACTCCCACGGCAGCCTCCCCTGCCACCGACCTGCCCCCTCTAGCAGCCTCAGCCCCTCCCATGCCGCCACCTCCCTCCACCATGCACAGCACAGCAAACCCACACACGGGTTCACTGTGCAGCCTCCTAGCGCCGCCGTGCGTGGCCACCCTGGCCACCGGACACCACCCTGAGACTCCCCAGGTGTTCCCACGGACGCCGCAAGGGTTTAGCCTACCCCGCCGTCGTATGCAGCCACCCACGGCGTGTGATCACCACTTTCAGCCTCTTCAGGCCACCACGAAGCTAACCCAACCACCCATGGCCCCGATCTGCCAACCACGGCCCCACTCTCTCTCTCACTCTCTCACGGCCTCTCCTCCTCATGCCACAGTGCCGACCACCACGGAGCCTCCACGGCTCCACCAGCAACCTCCCCTAGCCTAGCCTAAGCCCAAACCACCACTTTACGCGGTGGGTGATCATTGCACGTGATGGACGGTCACTGTACGTGACTGACCGCCACTGTACACGGTGAGATCTGCCGCGATACACTCCTGTCTAGCATCATCAAGGCTAGCTTAGGCCTTTCCAAGACCACACCTAGCTATCCAAACGCTTAAACAGCCACTGTACGTGGTGTAGCCATCCCGTACGTTCCTCTGACGTTATCCACGGGTTATCTCGTCGATGGTATTAATCTCTATCCCTCGCTATTTATATTAAATGTTAGATGCTAGCTAGTTGACTAGGTTGTGAACTGTGCTGCTAGTATGATAGGGTTCGCTGTGTAGTGGTGATGTGACGTGCTGTGAAGTGAAGTGTTGGGCGTAAGGGAAAGTGTGCTATGTAGTGTTGTGGATTGTGCTGTAAAGTGTGGTGGTAGCGTATGTGCAGTAGTAGTGGCGTGGCCTAGTTCCGTGAAAGGAATACACGTGGAGTGTACTCCGTGTAGTGAGACGAGGCACCGTATAGCTTGTATGCCATAGCGGTGACGTGGCGTAGTGTCGTGTATGGAGTACGTGAGGAATGTACTCCATTGTAATGGAGTGATGCACCGTATGGCGTGTGTGCCATAGCGGTGACGTGGTGTAGTGCCTTGAATGGAGTACGCGAGGAGTGTACTCCATGTGGTGAGACGACGCACCGTATGGCGTGTATGCCATAGCGGTGACGTGACGTAGTACCGTGAAGGGAGTATACGTGGAGTGTACTCCATTGTTGTAGAGTGACGCACCATATGGCGTGTCTGCCATAATGGTGATATGGCGTAGTTATGTGAAGGGAGTACACGTGGAGTGTACTCCATTGTAGTGGAGTGACGCATCATATGGCGTGTGTGCCATAATGGTGATGTGGCGCAGTTCTGTGAAGGGAGTACACGTGGAATGTAATCCATTGTAGTGGAGTGACGCATCATATGGCATGTGCCATAATGGTGATGTGGCATAGTCCGTGAAGGGAGTACATGAGGAGTGTACTCCATGAGGTGCAGCGATACACCGTATGGCGTGTATGGTGTTGGGAACAGTGAAACAGTGTCCCGAAGTGTGAGATATGGCCTGTAGTCCAAGGCGACGAGTGTTGCCATGTGACTGGCTTATGGCTAGGAGTAAGTGCGAAGTGGCTAGAAGAGTATCAGAGTAGCGCAGTGAAAGCATGACTGGGCAACGTCACTAAGTGACGTGGTCGATTAAGAGGTCGTGCTTGCGACGGGTGAAGAGTTAGCGTAAGAGTGATGTAGAGGGAATGTGACGAGGTGTTACATTGTGACGGAAGTACGTGAGGAACCGTACTCGTGATGAGTGGGAAGTTGACGTATAGGTGACGTAGCAGAAGGTCAGAGGTGAGGTGACAAGGTCACGGTGTAGTTTGGGAGCGGTCTCGAGCTATATGGCGTGACGTAAGGTGGTAAGGTATGTGTAGTAGTAGTGATATGGCTATAGTCTACGGCGATGAGCATCACCGTGTAGTAGGCTTATGGCCAGGAGTATGTGATTAATGGCCAAGAAGTATCAGAGCAGCGCAGCGAAAGTATGATTGGGCAACGTCATGAAGTGACGTGGCCAAGTAGAAGTCATGCGGTGATGGGTTAGGATGTATGTGAGGTGACGTAACAGGGTCACGGTATAGCTTGGGATTTAGTCTTGAGCTATGTGGCGTGATGTAAGGTGTGTTATGGATAGAGTCCCATCGTGTCAAGTGTTGGGATGAACTGTCATGAAGTACGGCTAGCGTGTAGGGTCATACTAGCCGGGTCATGAGAAGGTTGGTAACGGAGTATGGTGTTCGCCATACGAGTCCGTGACCAATGTATTAAATGATAGTTTTAGGACAAAGGGGTAAGGTACGTGTGTTATCTGGTTAAACGCATGTACCGGACGGATTCACCATATGTAATGGGTAATCTGTCCTAAGCATGGTTACACGGTACTCAAGCCTCAGAGTGGCTTGGAGCCGTATGACGAGTATGGATGGCCATGAGAAGTAGAGTGAGCTAAGATACATGAGGGTAATGACGAAGGTACTGTCTAAGAATGGGATGCGTGACTTAGTTAGTATAAGTCATGCTTCGGAACATAGTTAATGAGAAGAATGAGACAGAGGTCTTAGTGTCTTAATCCTAAGGTAAATCATGAGTTCACCTTAGCGAGTAAACACTCGAAGTAGGACGTGAAGGTTGAAAGAAGTAGAGACCGTAATGGGTCTCCAAGGGTTTTATCATAGTAAGGGATGTGAAAGAGCACGGGATAAAAGGAGAGTGTTTTAAGTAAAGTATAGCTCTATTTCTAGTTCAGCTATTTATGCACTAGATAGAGAATAACGTAAGGTTATGTATGCATGTAGGTGCCATCTGACACGCGCATGAACGGACTGCATGGAGTCTAGGTAAGTGTTACGTTCATGCTATTCTAGAATTTTTCTAAAGTATAAGAAAAAGAAAGAGAAACTTTTTCCCCATGAAAGATGCTTTACGAAAATGATACGAAAGATGTTTTAAAAAAAAAAAGCATGCTAAGTATTGAAGGTATAAGTATGTACGGCCCCTCTATTAAAGCCCATTTTTATGCACCCAAAAGTATTAATTGTATGCATGTGGATGGATAACTTTACGATGTACCTATTGTACGTATTTTCTAAAGGAAAGAAAGAAAGCTTCGAGGCCCGTGCCCCGAGCTTCAAACCGATGCTTTAAGCGACGCGAAAAAAGCATTTTAAAACATGTCCCTGAGAATGTATGTTAAGATGTCCCTACGAACTGATGTTTTAAACAATGCCATGAAAGATGATGTTTAAGCCATGCTTTTAAACGAAAAGAATGTTTTCTCATGAAAAGATGTTTTTCCCATAAAAGCATGAAATGAAAAGAAAAGAAAAGAATGAATGCTCATGCCCATGCAAATGAATGAATGAAAGCCTCAGCTCTTTAGAGCTGACATGAATGAAATGAAAGAAAGAACGGCATGTGACATAAAATGAATGTATGAAACTACGTAACGACCATATGAATGAAAGGAAAGGGGTACCCAATGAATGAATGGGCAGATTGCAATGCTGGGCAGTAGTATCTGGTAGTGCACCCAGTGCTGCACCCTAACGGAAAGGGATTCCAACCTGTGGTCACGGATGAATCCATCGGCCCAAAAGGCTGCTAACCCCAGCACGCGGGGCGTAACGACGTGCACCGTCCTATGAAAGTGAAAAGAAAAGTAAATGTATGTATGAATGCACTGTATTCTTCAAGAAATGAAGCTAGTGATGGGGGAAAGGTTTTTAAGAAAAGAAAAGCATGTTTAAAAAATGAAAGCCCCCGTTCACTGATGTTTTTAATGAAAGCATGTATGCATGTACGTATAATATGTATGAATGATGAATGCATGAATGAAAACCTACGTTGCTATATTTTAACGGTATGAAATAACGCTTACTGAGTATTCGACTCATTTTAGTTTTTATGTGTGCCCCTCCCCCCACAGGAAGCTAAATGGGCAGTACGCCCAGGAGTGACACAGCCAAAGGGAAAGAGCATGAAGGTCTAAGCATGAAGGTTTTAAACGTACGAAAATGTCTTTTTATTTTAAAAGAATTTTATTTCCCACTCCAAAATCCTTTTATTATAAAAGTACTTTTTATTTTATAACGTAGAGTCTTGCACCCTGGGAAGGACTGTAAGAGGTTTTAAATTGGACGGTAATTCCCATCGTATTTTCTAAAATATTTTCTTAGAAAGGTCCACCCCAAGGACGGGCGTTACAAGTGTCTAATACAATTCATTAAGTGTGGCCAAGATCTTGCCAAGTGTCTAACTAAAACTTCTCTAATCTAATTTAGACATTCCACACTGTGATTTTGAAACGCTGCAATTGGTGCGCTTATTAAGTTACTATTCATTTCGAAAAAGTGAATCATAAACTTAGCACTAAAAATTCTTAAATAATCATATTAATCTACAGTGAAAATCGTTTACTGAAATTCAACCTCGAAGTGCCCCTAAAAATAATTTCATAGTTTCAAACAGGTGTTTTGTCTGAAAATATGAAAATCGACTTAATGAGTCATAAAATCCTAAATAATCAACTAAGTTTAATGGTGCAAACCATAATGCATTCTGACACTTATAACTGCCTCAAATAAATAGAATCGCACTTCTGGCACTATAGTGAGTGATAACACAGACTATGTTGACAGACTAAAACCTATGCGATTGGTCGATTCATGAAAATTTATGGAGTTTCAACGAGGTTCCTAAAGCCAATAGAAATTTCACCTTTGAATTTCTAGCGGGCTGTTACATAAACTCCTCCACGAGTCCCCGTGTCTCTGACGTGTGCCACCTAAGTACCACCACAAGACCACCACCCCAGGACCACAACCCAACCCTCCTATGCATAGATCCCCACCTGTGGCCATCTTCAATGACCCAAACAACCACCGTACTCGATTTAGCCTCCACGTACGACCCTTTCGACGTCATCGATCGTGACGGTCAGCAAACAATACACGGGTCAATCGCAACGATGGAATAACCCTCTATCCCTCTTTATTTATATTAGATGTTAGTTGGTGGATTGTGGAGTCTGCTATGTAGTGTGCTGTGAAGTGTTGTGGACAGTGCTGTGTAGTGTGGTTGTGAAGTGTGTGTTGTAGTAGTGATGTGGCATACTGTTGTGAAGGGAGTACATGCGGTGTGTACTCCATGAGGTGAAGCGATACACTGTGTGGCATGTCGTGAAGATAAGGATGGTTATGAGCGTAGAGTGTGATGAGTAGTGTTCGGAATTGTGGAACAGTATCCCAAAATAGTTGTGATGTGGCATGTAGTCTGAGGTGACGGGTGTCACCGTGTAGTTGACTTATGGCTGAGAGTATGTGTGAAGTGACAGAATAGTGTAAAAGTAGCGCAACGGAAGCCTGACGGGGGAATGTCACGAAGTGACATGGTTAAACAAAAAGTTGCGATTGTGATGGATGAGTAGTTAGTGTAAGAATGGCGCAGTGGAAAAGTGACGAGATGTCACGATGTGACAGAAGTACTTGAGGGACCGAACTCATGATGGGTTAGGAGTTGGCATAGAAATGATGTAGCGGGATATCAGGTGACGTGACAAGGTCAAGATGTAGCTTGGGAGTAGTCTCGAGTTATATGACGTGACGTGAGATGTAGTTATAAATGGAGGCTTGCTGTGTCAAGTGTTGGGATGAACTTGCGAAAGAGCCGGGAAGTAGGAAAAGTCCTACCCACTCGGTTTGAGCAAGTTGGTATCAAAGCATGGCACTTGTCCATACAAGTATGTAATCAACGGATTATATGTTGGTCTAGGTGATAAAGAGATAAGGTATGTGTGTAATCTGGTTAGACATATGTGCCGGACGGATTTACCATGTATAATGGGTAATCTATTCTAAGCTTGGTTACACGATACTTAAGCCTCAGAGTTGGCTTAAAGTCATGTGGCGTGTATGGATGGGCATGAGGATTTAGTGTGAGCTAAGATGCATGACGGTAGTGATGGTTGTATTGTCTTGGATTGGGATGCGTGACTTCGTCCGTTGGAACCATGCATCAGAATGTGGTCAATAGGAAGAGTAAGATGAACGTCTTGGTGTCTTAACCTTAAGGTGAATCGTGGAGGTTCAGTTTAGTGAATGAGCACTCGAGGTAAGACCTTGAGTTTGGAAGAGGTAGTGACCGTAAGTAGATCCCAAAGGTTTTAGCATAGTAAGGGAGACGTAAGAGCACAGGATAGAATGATAGTGTTTCAAGTGAAGTGTAGTTCTATTTCTAAGTTTAGTTACTTATGCACTAGATAGAGAATAACGCTAAAGCTATGTGTATGAATGTAGGTTGCCATCTGACACGTACATTAATAGACTGCATGATATGAAAGTAGCGTGGAGTCAAAGTAAGTATTATGTTTATGCGCTTCTAGAGTTTTCTAAACGATATGAAATGAAAAGAAAATGTTTTTCCTTTACGATGCTTTATGAAATGACACGAAAGATGCTTTACAAAAAGCATGATAAGTGTTTAAAGGTATACGTATGTACGACCCTTCTTGGCAGCCCTTTTTATCCAACCAAAGTATAAATTGTATGCATGTGAATGAATGACTATACACAGTATCTATTGTATGTATTTTTGCGAAATGAGATGTGAGGTTTAGGCTTGATGCTTTAAACAACGCGAAGAAAGCATTTTAAAATGTGCTTATGAACTGATGTTAAAATATCTCTATAAACTGATGCTTTATGGATGCCATAAAAGATGATGTTTAAGCTCATGATTTTAAATGACGTTTTTCCATAAATGAACTGTTAAAGGAAAGGACTGAAAAGGAAAAGACTGAACTAAAAGAAAGGATTGAATGTTTAATGTATGAAAGTACGTAACGACCATGACTAAATGAAAAGGTACCAAAGGACTGGCCAGATTGCAATGGCGGGTATGTAGTATGGGTAGTGCACCCAGTGCTGCCCCCTGACTGAAAGGGATTCCTAACCCGTGGCTACGAGCGGAATCCAGGTCCAAAGGAAGATCGCTAACCCCAACACACGGGGCATAACAGTGTATACAGGGTAAAGGAAAGTGATAAGAAAGAATGTATGAATGCATCGAACTCTTTAGAAATAAAGGCACTGACAGGAGAAATGTTTTACGAAAAGAAAACCCTTTTTAAGGAAAAACCCCGCCTAGTGATGTTTTCAAAATGAAAGTATGCCTCATGTACGTATAGTATGTATGGAGTGATGAATGCATAAATGAAAACCTAAGTTGGTATGTTTTAACTGCATGAAGTAATGTTTACTGAGTATTTGACTCATTTTAGTTTTTAAATATGCCCCTCCCCCCACAGGAACTAAATGAGTAGAACGAGTCAGGAAGGACACAGACCAAGGGGAAGAGCACGAAAGTTTAGGCATGAGGGTTTTAAATGTATGAGAGGCCTTTTTATTTTAAGATTTGATGTTTTTCTGCTGTAAACCTCTTTTATTCTCAAAGCACATTTTATTTTATAACGTAGAATCTTGCACCCTGGGTATGGAAATAAAAATTTTGAAAACGAATGGTAATTCCCGTAGTCCTTTCTAAAATTATTTTATAAAAAGTCCCACCACAAGGATGGACGTTACAACAATGGCGTGGGTTAGGGGCTGGTTTGATGAAGTGCCTGTAGTTTGCTTCAAAGGAATCGATTGGGGGTTTGTGTTGGCATTGTCAAGGCTTGTTTCCAATTGACATGGGTTGGGTTAACTCTAACCTTCAAGGGTTGTCTAAGAGTGATTCAAAACAATTATAAAATCTAAAAAATCTTAGATCATAAATATGAAGAAAAATAGTTTAAAGATAACTATGCAAATATCATAGTGTGGGTTACTATTTATGTGTGATATGAGTAGTGCTTCTTAACTCACGTTAGAAGCTTAACCATGGTTGGAAGGGAACCCTAAGGGTATGTGGTTCATCTTGGGTTTAAAGAAAACCCATGGTATGGTGTATGTGGGCTCCAATTGGAAGAATGAAAAAAAAAAAAA
>QEOT01001307.1:47468-66642 GCA_003123785.1 Pterocarya stenoptera
CATGATAAGTGTTTAAAGGTATACGTATGTACGGCCCTTCTTGGCAGCCCTTTTTATCCAACCAAAGTATAAATTGTATGCATGTGAATGAATGACTATACACAGTATCTATTGTATGTATTTTTGCGAAATGAGATGTGAGGTTTAGGCTTGATGCTTTAAACAACGCGAAGAAAGCATTTTAAAATGTGCTTATGAACTGATGTTAAAATATCTCTATAAACTGATGCTTTATGGATGCCATAAAAGATGATGTTTAAGCTCATGATTTTAAATGACGTTTTTCCATAAATGAACTGTTAAAGGAAAGGACTGAAAAGGAAAAGACTGAACTAAAAGAAAGGATTGAATGTTTAATGTATGAAAGTACGTAACGACCATGACTAAATGAAAAGGTACCAAAGGACTGGCCAGATTGCAATGGCGGGTATGTAGTATGGGTAGTGCACCCAGTGCTGCCCCCTGACTGAAAGGGATTCCTAACCCGTGGCTACGAGCGGAATCCAGGTCCAAAGGAAGATCGCTAACCCCAACACACGGGGCATAACAGTGTATACAGGGTAAAGGAAAGTGATAAGAAAGAATGTATGAATGCATCGAACTCTTTAGAAATAAAGGCACTGACAGGAGAAATGTTTTACGAAAAGAAAACCCTTTTTAAGGAAAAACCCCGCCTAGTGATGTTTTCAAAATGAAAGTATGCCTCATGTACGTATAGTATGTATGGAGTGATGAATGCATAAATGAAAACCTAAGTTGGTATGTTTTAACTGCATGAAGTAATGTTTACTGAGTATTTGACTCATTTTAGTTTTTAAATATGCCCCTCCCCCCACAGGAACTAAATGAGTAGAACGAGTCAGGAAGGACACAGACCAAGGGGAAGAGCACGAAAGTTTAGGCATGAGGGTTTTAAATGTATGAGAGGCCTTTTTATTTTAAGATTTGATGTTTTTCTGCTGTAAACCTCTTTTATTCTCAAAGCACATTTTATTTTATAACGTAGAATCTTGCACCCTGGGTATGGAAATAAAAATTTTGAAAACGAATGGTAATTCCCGTAGTCCTTTCTAAAATTATTTTATAAAAAGTCCCACCACAAGGATGGACGTTACAACAATGGCGTGGGTTAGGGGCTGGTTTGATGAAGTGCCTGTAGTTTGCTTCAAAGGAATCGATTGGGGGTTTGTGTTGGCATTGTCAAGGCTTGTTTCCAATTGACATGGGTTGGGTTAACTCTAACCTTCAAGGGTTGTCTAAGAGTGATTCAAAACAATTATAAAATCTAAAAAATCTTAGATCATAAATATGAAGAAAAATAGTTTAAAGATAACTATGCAAATATCATAGTGTGGGTTACTATTTATGTGTGATATGAGTAGTGCTTCTTAACTCACGTTAGAAGCTTAACCATGGTTGGAAGGGAACCCTAAGGGTATGTGGTTCATCTTGGGTTTAAAGAAAACCCATGGTATGGTGTATGTGGGCTCCAATTGGAAGAATGAAAAAAAAAAAAACAAGGCTTTCGAGTTGGGTTTTTGTTGGGCAAATGTGCAAGCCTTGGTTATGGGTTTTGGAGTGGGTTATTATATGGACCTTATGTCTAGATTTGTGGAGCTTATCTATGGCCTACTAGGTTGGGTCCTAATCTTTGGGTCTTTCCTCAATTGGGCCAAAGGTCTTGAATCTTATTAAGTTAGGCCCAATGGCCTTATGCTTACTAAGTTGGGCCTAATACCTTGGGTCTAATAAGTTAGGCCCATAGTCTTGTGTCAATAAGTGAGGCCTAAAATTTTATACCTTCCAAGTTGGGCCTAAGACCTCCACTCTTACTAAATTAGACCCAATGATTTTATATCCTTTAAATTGGGCCTATTTTCTAGTGTCTTCCAAGAAAAGCTTAAAACTTTATATTTCTCAAATTGGGCGTAAGGCTTTTTAACATCTTATCCTTAGCCCATTATATCCTTTGTGCATTAGAGCCCTAAAGTCTTATGTCTATCAAGTAGGGCATAAAAACTTGGGCCCTTAGTAAACCACTCTTTGGACCTTCTCCAATTCCATCAAATATTCAATCCAAATTATTTACCCCATTAGTGTGGCAACCCTCAAATATGCCATGTGCCATTTTTTTATAGGCCTCTAGGCTTATTGTTCTCAAAATTAATAAATCACTAAAAATCCTCCAAAATAATATTACTAAACCAATCAAGCTCCCAAAATTTCATTTTCCTCAAAATCAATATTGTACTAGAATTTTCTAATAATTCTACTAAATCCAAAGCATAGAGTCCTCTTGCCAACTCAAATATATAAAATGTTCTTATTCTCAAATAGCTCAACTTTTAATTAAGTAGGATTAAGGCTACTAAGGTCAAGGCCTAAGGAGCTCTTTAAGCGGGGTGTTATAATAACAACTAGCACCAATCAACCTAAGTACACCAAACTACACAGAACATATATTGCCATATCAATTGGGGGGGGCGGGGGTGTTAATCTTGACGCTAAAAGGGGTGATATAAAAGGGTCTATCCATGACATACTTTCTATCGATTTCTTCGGAGTGAATCTCAGAATTAAGAAACCTGGCCATGCACTAAGTCAAGCCTGTGCGGTGGATATGCTTCAATAGTCAAAACGAAGTCGTCAGAAGTCAAGCATAAAGTGGTGAAAGTCAGGATTTACTCGTATGCTTCCTATCAAGAAAACTGATGAATTGAATGGTCACATCTGATCACCGTGGTGTGCTCCAGAGGTCAAAACAAAGTAGTTGGTTTCAATGTTAGTCCTTCCAATGAAATTGTTTTTTGACAAAACATACAAGGAAAGTAAAATCATACAAATGTATCAAAGAATAATGCTACACGCCCCGCAGGGGGCTCCCGCTAGGGTGTAGGCTTGTTTTTGTTGTGTATTTTTTAAGTTTTTTTTTTATATAGATTTTTTTAACAATTTTAAATATTTTAAAACAAACTTCATAATATTATTAAAAAATACTTCCTTAATCACGAAGTAAAATAAAAAATATTTTTTAATGATTTTTATGATTTTTTATTTTACTTGGTGATTAAGAAAGTATTTTTTTAATGATTTTTTTTTTACTTTCTGATTAAGAAAGTGTTTTTTAATGATATTCTAAATTTATTTTATTTTTAAAAAATATTAAAAATTATTAAAAAAATTTATATAAAAAAAACTTTAAAAAAACACATCAAAAAGTAAGCTACACCCACTACAAGAAATCAGGTCTTTCTCAGCGTGCAAAATCGTCAAAAATACCAAACAAACTCGCTGGTTTTGATCTCTCTCGGCGATTTTTAAATCGTCGCCTAGTCGACGATTTTAAAGTGACGATTCTGAGAATTTACAGTGATAACAAAAAATTGTCGGGAAAAAAATCAGAAAAAACGTCAAAAAAAGGGGTCCAAGTTCAAACGAAATCGCTGAGAAATACTAACAGCAACGAAACAAATCGCCGCAAATAGTCAATGAATCGCCGCTATAAGTCCAATATATTCTCAGCGATTTTTCATAATTGTCTGTATAAGTTTTTTCTTATGAATAATTATCGCCGCAAAAATTAATTTTTTCACCGGAAATTCCCTTATATTTGCAACGATTTTATTCGTTACGCTGTGAAAGAGAGTATTATCAACGTCTTTTATTCGCCGGAAAAAACCCAGGAATCGCCGCAAAAAATGTTTATCGACGATTTTTGTTATCGCCTCTAAAAAGATACATGTCTATCATCTGTATTTGCGGCGCGTTAGAATCGCCGCAATTAGGCTTTATAATCGATTATTTACATTATTTTCGGTGACTCATGTTCGCCGCAAATTGTGTATTTTTGTTTTTTTTTGTTTCTTTTTCCTTGCGCCCAGACGTTCCTGAGGCCTCATTTCCGCCCTTCCTCTACCATTATATTTCTCATTTACACAATATTTATCTTATTATTTCAGGTAATTAACTAAACAATATTACTTAAAACATCAGTTATTTAGAATATTATTTGAGTAAATGACCTGAAATAATAAGATAAATATTAAGAGCATAAAATAAACTGCACTTAATGTACACAGAAAATTAATATCATCTCATTAAATATCATCTCTTAATGTACACAGCTATATAAAAACTGTGAAGTGTTAAGAGTGTTTATCCAATAGTACCCATACCTATATTAAATACTTAGAAATAGGAAAACATAAAAGAAAAATATTGAACTTTCATTAAAAAGATTGAACTTTCCATCTAATTTAATAAATTAATGACATTTAGTTCATCCATTGAGGTGGGGAATTCACATTAATGTAGTTATGGGGTATATCCATGGGGTAGACCAATTGGAGTCCAAAACTTACACTTTAACCCCTAAATATCTAATAATACATCATTCTAATATGTCAATTGTGCTACTCCACTTTTATATAAATTATCTAGTGAGATATATAAAATCTGCACCTGGGCATGAGGGGTGGGCAGAACAATAAAACAGATTACACACATTGCATCAATGCCCTCATACTTGTGGGATATTTGATGTTTCCATCTGACAAACTCCAATCTGACAGTTAAAGATAAATTGGATCAGTACACACCATTAGATTAGTTATAAAGGAGAGTGCATTAACTTCTCTTTAAAGATTGATGGAAATAAAATACATATAGCCTGCATATAAAAACCGTTCCTATTTGTTTAAAGCAAAATAATGTCAGCAATAGAAGTATGTAAGCATGTCTCAAAAAAATGTAATCCATCAATCACGTTCAATATCCATCACCTAGATTTGTTTTGTTGGGGCTTAACAAAAAACAACAACCAAATATCCATCTCTGCCAAACCACCCACCAGTCCCACTTCCCCCCTTCACTTCTTTTGCCACTTCTATCAAAGCCAATTTCTTTTGCCACTTTAAAGAAATAAAAGAGATAAACTTCAGGAAAATCCTAGTAAGAAAGTGTACAAACAAGACAAAAGACTAAATCTGTCCTTGAATAAGGAAAAAACAATTATAAGGGAAACATAAAGAAAGGAAGCAAGCTATATAGAGAGGAATTTTAAGAAAAGCAGCTACAAACCTGGTTATGCTGCAATTTACTTCAGATTCACCGTAAATGAGATTTCCATAATGATAGTTGCATGCATTCATCGCCCCTAGTTGAATCTTGAAGACTGAATGCAAATGACTTTTTTCCTAAAATTAATAGATAAATTCCAGTTTTACATTCCAAAATAATGCTAAAGCAAAAACTTAAGTGAAAACAATTTGTGATACTATAGATGACAAGGAAAACACTACATGCCACATTATTTCTCATCATCTTTATTGGGGTTTGATGTCAATACCTCCAAAGACAAAATCTACCAAAATAATCTGCTATGTTACTTAACTTTCAAGAAACTCCTCAAATTTCTTGGGTGACTATAATAATTTAAAGTGTGAATATTGGAAAATTTCTTGTAGCTTACTATTTTTTGTGTTGATGTATTGAGAAGTTACTATGAAGTTCAAGATAGTAATGGAACTTCAGAAACTGCCATACTGGCTTTGTAACCAATGCAGGGAAGATCTATGTATCCCAGAAAATGGCAATGTGCTGCCCTCTACATACCTTTTCATTGGATCTAATGCATGTCCAATTGGAGATTTTAAAGTCAAGATAAATATTTCTAATTATGAAAAATCCAATGAAACTTATATGTAAGCTAGATAGATTGCTTATTTATAAGCATTTGATTTTGCCACATGCTTATGACCATCAATGCTTTCTATCTCCAGTTTTTGTTTTGAACCTTTTAATAGGCTGACTTTGTATTACCCGCTCTTAGACTTGTGTCCCCCATTTTAAAGTAATGGAGTCTGATGGAGAAACATTTTCAATCAAAGATAGAAAGAACTTCTATAGATATCATTGGTGCATTAAAGGGGTACAATGAACAAGGATACAATGTTGAGTTACATCATGCTGTTTCTTGAGGATGTTAGGAAAAACACATTTCACAATCCATGAAGAGAAAAAATCCAATTATGGCAAAGACAGTGCTTAGAGTGAATATATCATGTTTGACCACTACTTATTTTAGTGTTGCAATGTCCATAATACTGAAGGGATCAAGTTTTACAACACCTGAATTGATGCATTCAACAAAGCTAATCAGCAACATGCCTCCACAAGAACCTGGCTAATAAAAATCTGGTCATTCATAATTTTTAAAGGAACACACCCTATATATATATATATACATGTCAATACTAATGATCACCACCCATGGTCAAAATAAGATATTTGTGGATGCGGATTTGTTTTTTCTTATTTGTGGATGAGGGTTCAAGAAACAAAAAACACATGATGTTTTATTGATGATCCATGTTCGATCGATCCATCCCTTTCAGACTATTAATAATGGTGCCAAATGTGTACATTCTATGGAGAGATAACACATTGATCTTACTACAAAAGCTACGTGCTTTTGTAATATAAAATGGTTGGTTTGTTTTTCTGAAGTAGCAAATTCTTCGAAAAAACATGCGATGGTGCCCAACCACTAAGTCATTTATTATTTGACACTCCGATGACTTTTCTATGACAGCTTCTGGCCCTCGAAGTCTTTGAAGTAGTTTTCTATATTACTAAAATTGTTTAAAAGACAAATCTATGTTTGGCTCAAATGAACTTGCTTGATCGTGGACTTATAAACGACATGAAGATCAGGAAATTAAGAAACATAAATGACCACACAATGGCTGATCTGATCGGAGGGCAATTTCAACTTTCAACAACATTAACAATTAATCTTTCAGAAAATCAGCTTATCCCACAAACCATAGTTGTCTCTTTTTTCCTTTCACATTAATTTGGACTTGTCGTCTACCATTTCCATGTAACTACCTCAATTACTCTTTTTGAAACAGTGAAACATACTCAGACCTTTTTCCTAGCCACGTAGCATTTACTCACACAACCGCCCCTCACGATCTCGTACACACACGAGAGAGAGAGAGAGAGAGAGAGAGAGAGAGAGAGAGAGAGAGAGAGAGAGAGAGAGAGTACAATCTGGGAATGTACTCATTACTACTCACTTCGCATGTAGGAAAAAATGAATGGGATGCTATGTACTAGTCCGTGATAGAGTCCTGCATGCTTAGAGAAGCAATGGAAATTCTCGTAATTCTTTCACTAACATCTTATGTGAGATACTTGCGAAAGTCCCAGAGAAATTTTCATGTTTCGTTGCCTATGTGACAGTGTGTTTAAAGCAAAAGGAAATCATTCACTCATGATTCGTTCTCTATTTTTGTATGCATATTGATCGATCATCATGCGCACTGAGATTCACTTCAAGAAATTAATTTAACTCAATTAATTGTAAATTAAATGGTTAACAAGCAAAAAAAATGGAGGGAAAATCAACCTGCTTCTAATCTGAATGGCTGCAGGCAAAGGAAAGAAAAAGCTAATCTAGCAAAAGTAGTGCAGAAAGTACTTACCCCACCCTAGGCAACAAAATTGAAAAAAAAAAAAAAACAAAACTAGAAGCATGGAAAAGTTCCTGCATAAATATATATATATCATTTCAATGAGTTCCCGCGCGTGCCATAGGCCAATCCCAGGCTGACAAGTGGCCCCCTTACAACAGTCCCACACAACCATGAGCCAATCACGGAATTAGAGACTTATCCAATGGGGAACACAGGTGAGGCCTAGCTACACATGTAAACCATTTGCTCATGTCCTTTAACATATATATATAGATCAATAATTATCTAGTCATTATTAAGAAGATGATCAGTGCTACAAGTAATAAACAACAAAGTAAAGCTGATCCATGATATTTCAAGAAGTAATTGGGATTTGTCATCTATTTTAATTATAACGGTCCATGCTTGTTTGTATAGATACATTCTATGGGAAGATTTGATGAAAAGGGTGTTTCTCTTCATATTTATCATGTGATCAACATAAATAACCAAAAAGAATATCATTGGTTTTAACATTAATTTTATATGAACAAGTACTCCTTCGAACATATAAATATTTAGCACAATTATTTTCTGCATTTGAATGCTAGCTAGCTAGATCATGCATGTAGAACAAGGTTTGACTAAAAACATTGTAAATAGGTCCCTCCTATTACTCAGACATCAACAGAAAAGGCATATAAATAGAATGCTTTATCAATGAGATTACATGAAGTAATGAATTAATTGCTCTTTGAAAATTAGGATAGTGGGAAGGAGAGATTTGAAATCACATGTGATCTTAAATTCAGAGAGAAAGCCAACGTGTTTCCCATATTATGTAGTGCGTGGCTTTAAGGGTGGTCAAACATTAATTTAGTTTTTCTTGTGCGAAGTGATTTTTAACAGTATGTATATTTCGGTCATTTCATCTTCCTTAGCATTCTATCCATCTCTATAATAGTCCAAAATCGCTATTGACTTCAACACATCAAGTGACATTAGTTTATAATTGTTTGTACTAGCAGTGTTTCTTAAAGGTTCAAGAGAATAGAACCTTAGATCATTACCCAAAAAACATTGATTCTAGACCTATTCATGCAAAAAACTAAGAAAAAGAAGTTGCTTTGAATGCCAAGCTTTGCAAATGCATCTCAAGAAAATTCTCATCATCTTTACAACAGAGAATATTATTCATTGTAGTTTATATTTCTAGAAGACAATATATAATGTAACTACAGCAGCACCTCAACAGAACCAACTTTCATTCCAATCAACGAGTGTTTAAAATTAGCAAAAAGTGCCCAAGTATTCAAATAACTCACCTGCAAACTGACCATAAATCAAACGGCAAGTGCAGCTGTCTCATTGCCAATGTAAGTGGAGATGCCAAAATACATGCAAATCGAATATCAGCTTTTTTCCTGAAAAATATTCAGAATCAAAATTACATTGTACTTAGAGAACTAGCAACACACTGGATTTCATCCAGAATTTAAAAGAACAATTGTTTGGGCCCATCTGCAAAACAATTGTTGTTGCGGCCATGTAAAATGAAAAACCCTAAATAAGAAAAAAACTGCATTGTGTTCAAAGAAAGCCATTTGTAGGAGGCAACACTTTCATGTGATCATCATACCTGCTTGGCAAAACTCAGTTTACTTTGGGGTTCATCTGTATGCCGATTTTATCAAAACTGTTCCTATTGCCACCCATAGACTTCCTCATGTGATCTGGCATAGTATCTGCAGAAGAAGAACATATAAGGTGGTTATAGTGTAGCTAGAGGGATACATTATTTGCTAATTAAACACCCGCAATAACATTGAATGCAATAGAGAAAATATAAATATAGGAGGAATCAATTGAAAACATAACTTCTTTAGAACCTTCATCTCTTTCACTGACAATAATCCTGAACTAAAATGTCTTGATTTTGTGCTGCCATTCTTCTAAGCTCACGTAGTTGTCATGTCCTTGCCCAACACCCTCTAGATAATTGGAACAACTCATCAGGATATAACCAAACTTCCACACAGAACAAGAGCCCAAAAATTCCCTCACCTGCCCAATGACTCCCACGATGCAAAAGTAGACAACCTTCCTCTACACTAGGCTTGGATATATATAATATATATCGTGAATAAATATATGTTTATATATATATATATATTGGCCACCCACCATCTCCCACCACCAAAAAGTGCCCAAAATACACAAAAAGCCATTCCCATGATTATGTATGGTAGTTCACTGAGTCTCTCCACGAGACTGGAGAGACTCAGTGTAAGACGGCATATGTTGGAAGAATTCCCTCAACATCTTATCATATTCATTTTGCCGCTCACGAAGCACGCGCATTTCATTATTCATTGCATCAAGCTACGTCTTGTAGCTGTCGGCATATTTCCTGTACTGTTCGGCATCTTTTTTGTATTGGTCGACATCTTTCTTCTGTTTTTCAATTAAGGCAAGGTATTCTTTTTCTCGTTCACGGTCCCGTTGTCTTGTCGACTCTGGGATGACCATCTCCCCTAGCCCCCGGGCATATTCGGGTCTATGCCCAAGTACCTCCCTAAACACACTCGAAGCTGCCTCATCCGTGCGCCGTTCAGGCTCTAGATCATCCAATTTGCCAACCTTCTCCTTCTGCACATGGAAGATTTACAAGAATTATGTTAAGTCTTGTAATGCCTCATGAATTTATCACTAAGTAATATAAAGTAATTAAACCATCATTTTGTGCAGCAAATAGCCTAACATAAAGATCATACTCACATAGGTGTCTTCAGTTGCTGAGGTGACAAATTTACCGTTCTTCTTCGACCAGTGAGTTTCCTTATAAAACTCCACCAAAGTTGCATTCGTCGCCCGCTACAAGTTTGTGGAATTTGTATAGTTAGCTATGATCAATCAGACACATGATTCTACTTAGTTACGTATAAATTAGTTGAATGACTAATTACCTTCTCCTCCAATACCCTAACAAAAGATTTGCGGCCTGTTGTGTGGTAAGATAGAAGCTTCTTTCTATTCTCCTTATTTTGTCTTGAGATTTTCTGCCATTAAAACCTAATGTTAGCTACCACAAACTGCATAATAAAATAGGAAAATCCTGACTTATTAAATTGCACCTCGTCCTTTTTTGTTTTGAATAACCAATATATATACCTTGAAGTCTTCACTTCCCCACCTTGCACACAGCTTATCCCAGACGATGGGGTCGACCATGCTATTCCCAGCAGCCAATGCTTCTGCGTGACTTGGATATGATAAATATTTTTTGTGTAACTCGTGATGGAATGCATCGAACCGCTTATGCAGCTGCTTTAAGACTGTCAGTCTATGATTTGCCAAATCCCAATCCAACACGAAGTCACCCTACAGGAATGAAAAGCACGTTAAAATCACCGATTATTCTACGCCCACTTCCTTACCCGTAAAGCAGAAATAACAACTATCTTACCAAAACACGTTCAATCAACTCGTCCTTTTGAGCCTGCGGCACATCAGTCCATCTCGCATAACTCATGTCACAGTGTTGTTTAACTATTTGCGTTACCCGTGCCGTGAACATAGATGCATTCTGACAACACGGTGCCGTCTCGCCGTCATTAATCTTCAGAAGCACTTTTCCGTGCTTTCTCAACTTCTCAAACTCAGTGCACTTATCAGGCCCACGCCTACGTTTGGGTTGTTCCTGGGTAGCTGTAGGCACCGTGGGGGCGGCTGCATCTGTATTTCAAGATGGGGAAGCCATGATTATTATCGTAGGTTATATGTCATCTTTGGTGTTTACTCATATATGGTTCAACCATTAATAATTACATAAAAAACTAGCAAATGATGACCGTACCGATACATTCTCCGTTTGGTCCCGATTCTCTTACGGGTGAGGATTCTCTATTGGTCTCGGGTGGGGGCTGAGGAATGGGACATGGAGGCTCCCATGGTTGACTAGGAGGCTGGGTTGAGTCATCCGAGCTTGATTGATCCGCTTCCGAAGGGCTATGGTATGAACTGATATGAACTCCTCGTGGTTGACGGGCTCTACATGAGTATGGGACAAATCTCCTGGCACGAATACCTCGTCCAGCACCTTTTCCTCGAGAACTTTCTCCATTTATATGACCTGCATTTTTACGTTTGTAGATATTTTTTATTAAATGTATTTCCAATCCATTTAATAAATCATATGATCGCTATTAAGGCAAACGTGACTCTAATACCCATTTCTTATACGACTAATATCTACAAACCCTATAATGCTAGATAATTTATTTGGCACCTACACGTATATAGCAATCTCTTCAATGTTCACTATACGATTGAGAGATTATATATAATTGGTAGAGTCTTTGTCTATTGCCACAGAGGATGCAATGAACTATCATGCAAGAAAAAGTGCAAGAACATACTATGGTAGATAGCACGTTGAGTCAAGTGGAGTACCTTGAACATTGATGCTCCTCATTTCTTGCAAACTGAAGATGGCAATGGTCAAACTTTGCTACCCCACTTAATTTTCCCCCAACGTCCTTTTTACCCCCAGTACCTGAGGTGCAATAAATATCAATTTATCAGTTACAGTTAACTTAGACATCCCAAATAAAGTATGATGTTATAAGATAAACTATGAAACACACAATATTGGCATAATTATTAGATACGAACCTAATGTCATCGAGATCGTACATTTCATGGTTACTAATAAATAAATCAACGCCTGTATTGCATACATATATTAATTAATTGATTTACACTTTGCCTGTATGGATAATATCCAAACAACGTATAAATTTGCAGCACATACTTATTAGTTATTGCATAATGGTAACTAAGACTTTATTCAATCTAAGTTAGACTAACTTTTAACAAAACATTACATGGTTAATTGGCAAATGTTTCCAGCCACTACTTGAGTCTTATACTTATAAATAGATGTTATTAAATGTACATTAATAACATGTTGTGATTACTTAGTTGAAAAGAACATAGATGTAATTCTTTGTACTTTATATTGGCCACATACCCATTACAAAAAGGTAAAGTAAGTGTCTTCAATGCATATACTACTCGTCTGGTAGTACTATTCTGACACAGACTCATCGTCTATGTCTAAGTCCTCCTCATCTGAATATTCCTCATCAGCATAAGCATCTCCTGAACCAGAAGCAACCATGACATCATCAATGAAGTTGGATGAATTTATGTTTTCACTAGCCGGACCAGTGACTTCTCGTGCATCAATTTGGATAGGTTCTATATCATTCCTATTCGGTGGAGTTGACACTGGACATGCATCACACAAAATTGGTGTGTAGTCATATGATGACTCATCTTCCTGATAGGCATCATCATCAGATATTGATTTGCCATCAATATCTTCTAACAAGCTCGGGACCTGTGGAATGTTGTACACATTCCTATTCGTGTACTTCTGCACCACATACCATCTCTCTTTCACCCTTATATCTCTGATGAAAAAACACTGGGAAGCTTGGCATGCCAACACAAATGGTTCATCCTTATACCAAGTCCTGTCCATATTGATACTGATCATATGGTTATCAACTCATACCCCTCGTCTTGGATCCCCGCGTTAAACCAATCACACATGAATAAGTACACCCGACGTCTCCCCATGTAGTGTAACTCCACGATATCATTAATAACACCTTAGAAATCAATATTATTAGTACTTTCATCACCAGTTACCAACACTCCTGAATTTTGTGTACGCCGTCGAAGTTCAAGTTGTTTTGTATGGAACCTTTTGCCATTTATAATGCAAGCGGTATAGGATGCAACCCACCATTCTGGACCGCAAGCTAACGCATATAGATCAACACTCACATCAAGTGGGTAGGTGATACACTGATCTTGAACCTACAACAATATTAAGAGAAGGGCATCACTTATAGTTTATTCGATGTAGTCGGAAAGGTGCAGGTTCATCTAACTAAGGAGGGAGCAAGCTAACTTACACGTTTCTTGAACCAAGTTGGAAACTCAGTCTGATGTGTTTGATCGATACAATTTGGACTATGCATATTACATTTCTCATAGTGCTCCCTGCATTCGGAGAGTATAAAATGCAATAAACAATATACGTAAGTTACATGTTGGGCATACTACATAAATGGGTTGTCTCCAAAAATACTACATTAATAAGTTTGAACTTTATAGATAATGGATGCTTACCTTAAATAGGGTCCAATCTCATCACAATTGTTGAGGACATACCAAGTGGCTTCTATTAGGAGTTTATTTGATAATTACAAGTTCGAAGCCATGCCCATGGGCCGAACTTTCTGGTTGAAAATCTTAAATCTATTTATATTCTCCGCTTCTCCACCATCAATGTTGCGGTCCATTCGAGTATGCTTTGTCTCAATATCTTGAAGATACATTGAGCAAAAAGTTAAGCATTCGATGTGAATATAGGCTTCGGCTATTGAGCCTTCTGGACGGGCTTTATTCTTAACATATCGCTTGAACTTGCCGAGATATCTCTCAAATGGATACATCCACCTGTATTGTGCTGGACCCCCAAGTATGGCCTCACGGGGTAAGTGGATCGCTAGGTGGACCATGACATCAAAAAAAGGAGGAAATATCATCTCCAATTTGCATAGAATTGCGACTATCTCAGTTTGGAGCTGTGATAGTCGGTTAACATCTAGGGTTCGAGCACACAACTCCTTGAAGAAAGTGCTTAGTTCAGTCAAGGCTAAGGCAATATCAGTTCGTAAGTACCCTCCAACCGCAACAGGAAGTAGTCTTTGCAGGAAAACATGACAGTCATGGTTTTTCAATCCTGAGATTTTACAATCACGTATAGAAACACAATGCTTGATATTGGAAGCGAATCCATCTGGAAATTTCACATCAGCCAACCATTCACAAAATTTATTCCTTTCATCACCGTGTAATGTGTACGATGCATGTGGCATTGTAAGATGTTCACCTTCATGCTTCAAGTGTAATTCTTTTCTGAAGCCCAAAATCTCTAAATTACGTCGAGAATTGATATTATCCTTAGTTTTACCAGGAATGTTCATTAAAGTGCACAAAATGTTATCAAAAATATTCTTCTCAATATGCATGACATCTAAATTATGTCGAAGACGCAAAGTGACCCAATATGGTAACTTAAAGAAAATGCTATACTTTGTCCAATTCAACTCTTCAGCAGTGCGTTTTCTCTTTCTACGAGATTTACCAAATTGTACATCCCAAGTATCTGTAATTGAGCTAAAATATCAACTCCTTCTAAAACCCTTGGTGGTATGCGATGATCCTCTTTACCATTGAACAAATGTTTTCTCGTTCTCCACATGTGATCTGGCGGCAAGAAACGACGATGTCCCATGTACCAATTTTTTCGACCATACTTCAACAAAGTGGAGTCTGTGCCCTCATTACAAGATGGACATGCCAATTTTCCTTTTGTTAACCAGCCAGAAAGATTCCCATAGGCAGGGAAGTCACTGATTGTCCACATTAAAGCAGCATGCAACATGAAGGTTTCCTTTGTGAAGGCATCATACGTAGGTACCCCATGTTCCCAAAATTCAATCAATTCATCGACTAACGGCTGCAAGTAAACATCGATATCATTACCTGCAGACTTTGGCCCAGGAATAATAAGGGATGTCATAAAGAACTGATCTTTTATGCACAACCACGGCGGCAAGTTATACGGGACTAGGATTACTGGCCAAATGCTATACGGTTTAGCCATATTGTTGAAGGGATTGAAACCATCACTTGACATCCCAAGCCTTACATTGCGAGCATCCTGAGCGAACCAACTATGTTTTTCATCAAATCTCTTCCAAGATTCTGAGTCTGCAGGATGTCTCATACTAGCCTCATCGGTCGGCCGTTGTTCTTTATGCCATCTCATATCACCTGCTATCTTTGCAGACATAAAGAGATGTTGCAATCTTGGTTTCAAAGGAAAATGTCGCAACACTTTTTGAGGGATAAGACGTGCATTGTGAGTATTAGGCACCCACCTTGAAGCCTTACAGATAGGACATTCATTAAGATCAGCATTTTCCTTCCAGAACAAGATGCAATCATTGGGACATGCATGAATTTTGTGGTAGTTGAAACCCAAACTCCGCTCCAATGTCCTTGACTCCTCATATGACCGGATGTCATCTAACATATGATCTATGTCATCAATATACTCGCCGACATAATCATGAACACTATTATCGCAGTCTTCATTGACACTCTGTGTTTCCTCCTCCCCATGAAATATCCAATGGGTATAATTTGGATTGATCCCTTTAATGAACAAGTGACTCTCCACTTCAAATATAGGCAAGAAGAGCATGTTACGGCACTCACGGCATGGACACCGAATGCAATTAATTCCTCTGGAATGGTTTCGTGCCAAGGTCAGGAAAGTGTTAACCCCTTCGGTGTATGCAGGTGAACGAAGTCTATCGGTCAAGTTCATCCAGCTTTTGTCCAACTGAAAAGGTTGAAAAGAAGAACATATTAGCTAAAAGGATAACTTCAATTTAGCTATATGGAGGAAGGGACAAGGAATTTGAGAAAGTGCATTGGTGAGCAAAAGTGTACAGCCGAGTGAAAGTTACTTGCCTGTGGAAAACAAGAGAAGATGGAGAAAGCAACTACTAACCGGAGTCGTCATGAAGATCGTTGTGGAGTGATGAAGGTTGAGGTGAATAGTTGATTGTGTTTATGGCAAGAGTAGTAAAGTGCTGTAGAAAATTATATGTCAAAATGAGAGAGATAGTCATATATGTGATCATTGTTAGGATAGGACAGAAAGAAGGTGCATATCAAGCCTTCACACAAGATGGTCCACCAACAGCATGAGTTGGAACTAGTTGGAGGTGATGAAAGCGTGTAGATAGTATGCTTGAATATTATAGTTACTAACTTTGAAAATAATTGCAGCATCAGGGAATTAATGAATGCTTATATGAACTGCACTTGTGAACACAGTACTTGAGCAAAATTAGGGAGGTTGTGGAAAGGAATTTCAAAGATCTCGACCTAAATGCTTTATCAATGATGGGTTGTTTAATGACTATTGTACAAGTTAATTTTTAAAAGAATCTGTTTTCATGCACGCCTTGGGAGAACTAAAATTGACCACTATATAAGGGTCGACCATGATATCTATTTGGTTAGGAAGCCTTAATACACCTCTTTTGTTACTCATTATCCACTTCTAAACTTCTAAAAACAGAAATATGTCCATAATACTTGCAATTTTCAGGAAATTGCAATTGGAAACTAAATATGTTTGTGAAGCTTAATTTTGACTTGAGAAAATATTACCTGGACTCACAAACTTACATGGAATTATACTCTAAATAGTACTGCACTTTGTGATATGAGCATCACAAAACCAATTTCTGAAAACCCAATAAATGCATTTGATATCTCTAAGTGTCATATTTCACTTTAAGAGAATTATGCCTAAACCCGTGCTTGAAAACATCATAAACCGAAACTGAACTTAATGATGCAACATCTGAAACATATCGCCATGAACAGATCTACACACCATAAACTCCACCAAAATGTAATAACTTGAATCAAACCAAGTATTAACAAAAACGCTATCAATATTCGATAAAAATTATAAGTCATTGTTTACAATATGTGTTCCCTTTGTGTATTACAAATTAGCAATAACATGCAAGACCAAATTAATACTTGGTATGATTCTTTTCCAGAAATGAAGAAAGCTAAGTTTTAAAACTAAGTCTTTACATAAAAGTAACGTATACATGCAAAAGAAGCCATATGATACAACAACTAGGCTTGGCCCAGAACACATAAATATCATATGATTGAGTGAAACAAATGCCAGAAAGATTCCTCAGATATAAACTATTTTTGTAGGCAATATAAACCCCGTTAACTTTATGTCCACAGTAATTACCTCAAAAGCACTCCCTGCCTCTTTAATAAGACCTTCTAGAAGACAATTGCATGGAAAGCTCCAACTATATATGGCACCTCGTCCTTTAAATTTTCCTAATCATACACACATTAGCATTTGTTTAGGAAACAGCTTTTTTGTTAGAAATTAAAAAAAAAAAAAAAGAACTGTGTTCAAAGAAAATGCCATGATCTATTTCCCAGAATAGAGAATTAATGCCAGAAACATATATACAGGGACCGATATTAATTCTAGGAAAGAGAACAATAATCAGTTCAGAAATGATTGATCCAACCAGCATATTGGTAAGAGATTTCAAGAGATTGTAAATTCCAGTTTTTATAGTTTAATCATGGACTGTAATTTGTATGAATTAGGAAGTAGGAACTAGTCATCAAACTTAGATTCTACAGTATGGCTTTTTTCAACGCTTTAACATGTGATACTATCAACTAACTCAATGCAGTCTATAACCGAAAGGGGCACATATTGATATGTATATATATGGGTATGTACATATATTGTATAAGCAAGCCAAAAAAATTAGAGAATTACTAAACCATGCAGTTCTTATTAAATAAAAGTATAAACCTTAAAACAAAACAACAACTAGGCAAAAAGAAAACATTTAGAAAAAGTACTAATTAAAGGTCCTGAATTTTCCAACTTATAGGGTAGATTGGCCATAATAAACCTGATCAAGACACCTACCATATGTTCATGTACCAGGGGTAGTTTTAATGAGCCTAGGTTGCCAAGCCACAGTAGGTAGTTCGATTCAATTAAGTTGCAATTAATGAACCCACCTCAAATTATCACAAAAATGAATATTCATTTAATCTGTTATGCAGTTCGATAGAAAATCCTATATGCATTTGGGTTATTAGCTAGCTAGTTCTTTCTTTATTCAATTGAAACATAACAACATTTTTTCTTAAAACACACCAAAACCATGAAGGAACAGGAGAGGGATGCATGAATGCATGATATTGGATTGACCTGCAGGGTCATCATCATGTAATGTGTAGTACTTGACCAGCAGCATCTTTGATGTATATATGTATGTTATCTTGACAATGTATATATATTGTATATATATATATATGACCATGTAAGCATTGTATTAGCTAGCTAGCTAGGTAAGTAACTTGGAAAAATAGAAAGCCAGGTGCATCTAATTCCAGACCTATAGTTACAGTAAATTGAAGCATGGTAGGTACACACACAGCTAGGTTGTGAGTCATTATTTAGTTGTTAGCACGATTATAAGCAGCTGAGACATGCAAGAATTAGAAAAACTCCTAGCAAAGCACAATAAAATAGATGGACATGCATATTATCATCATTTCAAATGTGCGACAGTTTTATTGGCAAAAATAGTGCAAACATTGCCCCAAAATCGGCTAACTGCTTTAGAACGAAACACATTGAGAGTTGTTTTCATGGGCTGATCTTCTTCCCCTTTAGTCATTGATAATCTATGTTAAATGTAGCATGATTATTTCATTTTCTATGAGCAACCAAACCATGAAAACTAAATGAGCTAGTAGGCTAGTAATATTAATTAAATAGGGTTAGCAATAACTATAGATCAGTAAGTTTAACATTTCAGTTTTTTTTTTTATTAAGTACGTTTAATATTTCAAATGGCACTCACATATAATATAAAGACTAGACAAGAAATGTTAAATATCATTTACACTAGAGTGATTTCAAACCAACCACACCCCCCCTCTTCCCCTTCCCCAGCCCTTCCCTGTTAAGGATAAATTCG
>QEOT01001307.1:73742-155168 GCA_003123785.1 Pterocarya stenoptera
TGATTTTGCAAAAATGATTAGATCATCTGCAAATAGAAGGTGAGAGATTTGGGGACTTTCTCTGCTAATTTTGATACCTTCTAACTTCTTCTGAGCTTCCGATCTTACCAATAGTCTTGAGAGAACTTCTGTGCACAAAATAAACAGGAAAGGTGAGATGGGGTCACCTTGTCGAAGGCCTCTCTGTGCTTTGAAAAAACCTTTTGGAGATCCGTTTATTAGAATTGAGAAAGTAGCCGTTGAAGTGCATTCTTTTATGAGATCAATCCAGGTTGAGTTGAAGCCCAAAGCTCTCATGACTGCATAAAGAAAGCTCCATTCTATAAGGTCAAAAGCCTTTTCCAAATCCAACTTTATGGCCATTTGTCCTTTCCGCTTTAGGTAGTGGAACATCTCATGGGCAATTATGGAGTTCTCTTTTATATTGCGTCCCGGGACAAAAGCTGTTTGGAAAGGAGAGATAATGGAGGGGAGGATTTTCTTGAGACGATTTGCAAGAATTTTCGTTGTGAGCTTGTAGATGACATTTGTAAGGCTTATTGGCCGGTAGTGCTGAGGAGAAACTGGGTTTGCTATTTTTGGGATGAGGGCTATATGGGTTTGGTTTATCTGTCTCAGAAGCTTCCCACTTCTAAAACAATTTTGGGCAGCTGCTATCACTTCTCTTTTTATGATGGACCAATAATGCTTATAGAAAAGCGCAGTCATGCCATCTAGTCCTGGAGCTTTATGGTTTGGGATTTGCTAAAGGGCTCTATAGATTTCAGGTTCAAAAGGTATAGCAGTAAGAGAGTTGTTTTCTTCTTCTGAAATCTGGTTTTCAAAAAGATTTTCGAGCTCCTCTAGAATTACTGGATGTGAGGAAGTATAAATGGATGTGAAGTGATCTATGAAAGTAGATTCTATAATAGCTTGATCCATTGTCCAGTTACCTGGGCTGAGCTTGATGGAGTCAATCCCGTTCCTTCTGCGACGTATAGTTGTTGACAAGTGGTAGAATTTTGTGTTCAGATCCGTCGTAGATAACCAGTTGATTCTTGATTTCTGTCTCCAGAGAGTTTCTTTGTTTTTGAGTTGTTCCTGGATTTTTTGATGAAGTTCTTTCTCTCTCTTGATGCTCCACTGGGTTTGCGCGTTGCTCTGAATATTGTTTAATTCCATTTCGAGTTGTTTGATGTTTGTTTGAATCCTCCCGAAGTGGTGTTTATTCCAGTGCTTGAGGGCCTTTTTTGTTTCCTTGATCTTGTTGCATAGAATAAAAGCTGGGTTCCCTTGGAATGGTTGATCCCAGGCCTCTTTTATGATGACGTTGCTAAGCGGCTCTCGTGTCCAGAACTCTTCAAATTTAAAAGGGGATCCAGTTCTCCTTTCCTTCATAGTATTGAGTAAGAGAGGATTGTGGTCGGAAGCTGAGGAGCTTATATGCTAGATAGTTGCATCCGGGAAGAGCAATTGCCATTCCTCGTTTGCTATTCCTCGGTCCAGACGTTCTCTTATCAATGCTCTTCCATTCCGATTGTTTTTCCATGTGAAAGATGGACCCGAAAAACCAACATCAATTAGCCCATGAGAATCCATAAGATTTTCAGGCCACCTATAGAGGAGGACGCGACTAGTCTTCCACCCGATTTGTCCTGTTGGTTTAATAAGTCGTTGAAATCTCCAATACATAGCCAAGGACCCGAAAAAGAATTTTGTAGCGAGCTCAAGTGATTCCAGAAATCTGCCTTATATCTCCATTGAGCTGGAGCATAAGCAAAAGTTACTAACCAGGGTATATTTGGAGGATTGGAGTAAACCAAAATAGATAATGCATTAATATTTAGGTGGACCGGTTCTACATCCACTCCCGGTCGCCATAATAACAAAAGACCTCCTTTTTTTTCTGGGGCAGGAACATGCACAAAATGGTGGAAACCTAACCTATTTACAATAGCAGTGGTGTTGATGTCTGACACCATGGTTGTCATCAAACTTTGATGGGTATAGTATCATTTTCTATAATTTGCCACCTGTGATATTATCAACAAACTCAATGCAATCTATGATCAAAAGGGGCACATATTGATATGTATATATATGTACATATATTGTAGAAGCAAGCCTAAAAAAAATAGAGAATTACTAAACCATGCAGTTCTTAAAAATAAAAGTAGAAACCTTAAAAAAAAATTAAAAAAAAGGAGTAATTAAAGGCTGCATGCACCAAAATGACTGTGGGAAGGCAACGAGGTTGCACATATATTATATAAATTTCCATTATCTTAGCATGAATTTCAATGTTGGACTGAGAGGGTGCTGAGTAAATTGTGAATAAGGTTATATGAGAAAAACTTTGTAATGTTTCTTCATGAATGGAAGTTTATTATCATATTCAAATAAATAAATAAATAAATAAAAAGGAATTTCCTAATGTAAGTCATATTATATTCAGCTGGTGCATATGTTTCACAGATTTCCATGGAAATTAAGCAATGAAATGTATTTACTAGACAGACCAGTAGCAATAGTTCGTTTTATACTCAATATAATATATATACTCCTATATATGAATACGTAAATAACTCCCAACTATTTCATAAAGGCACTATACTCTCAAGTACTTCAACCAAGTCAAAGACAAAACTTTGTTTCTAATAGAAGCGGCCAATGTAAACTTTCCCATAATAAAATGCTTTTTAATATACTGGCAGAAGCAAGTCAGAACTACAGACAATGCTTCCACGCATATTATATGAAATAAAGTCCTCATGATTTATGTATAAAGGATTGGAATGGATAGTTGGTAATACAACACCCAGATATTGACAGCGATATATATGGCTGTCAATATCTTGTAAAATGAAAGTAAAAGCGGTATAGGATAGAGGGTGGCTAGCGTCTTCATAGATGGGAGCAAAGTTATAAAAGAAATAATAGATCAAAAGTAGAAGAGAATATAACAATATAGATTAGGAGATTTAGTTTGTGCTTGAGAGGGAGAGAGAGTTTAGGAGTGATCAAAACCCACCTTGGTCCTCCACATAATGCGTTAATAACACAAACTCCTAATCTTTTGAAAAGCCACAAGCAACAAATTCCCTTCTTATGTTTTTAAGGGTTCCACAATTTGAAGTAGATAAGATAATGATCTTTTGGTGATTCTAAAGTAGCAACATAATTAAGGTTTAAAGAATAGATGCTCATATATGATTTTCTTAATCTTGCTGTTTTTTTTCTAGCTTGTTAACTTTAACTTATTTATTTTTTGCCCTCATACCACAACTTGACAATGCTTTCCAAAGATTAAAATGTTGGGGCTACAAAAATCAAATCGGAAAAGTTAATCTTTTACAAAATGCTTCACAACGCATGAAAAGTAGTGCTCTTTGATATTTCTTAGGAAATATTACAATGTTCTACTTACATATGGGATACAGCAACATGATTGAAACATGGAAATTATTAATTAAAATTGTCTTCGTAATATTTAAGAGAATTCCCTGGGTTGGGATGTAGATGAAAAGTACACTACAGAGGGATAAGAAAGTGTAAAGAGGGATTTATGAGGTGTGAATAACTCGCCGATGGATTTAGCACAAGGAAGTGATCATGCATATTATTATTATTAATTTTTTATCTGTGCTACTTGACAAACCCATAACTTGTTTAACAATCTTGTAACCTAACATGATCATCATGAACTAGTAGATATGCAACAAACTCAACATGGCATATGATTTGATAGATACAAATATATAACCTCCAGGAATAATACGCAAAACTTAGAAAGATAACGCAATCAAACTCCTACATGTTAGCTACAAGTTGTTGCGATGTAAATTAATCATTAACTATATAAAATAACAAAATAATGAATATTAGAAAAAGAAAGAAAAATACACACATCATGAAGTGAAAGAGATCATCATATATGTACTGTTTAGTGCGTGCATGTTTACCATTAATTCTAGAATAATGACTTATCGCGGCAATTTTATTACCCACAAACCAAAAATCGCTGCAATAGGCCCATTGTCTTATAGTGGTAGGGTATCTAATATACAGCTTGGAGGTCAGATTGAGGTTTCTTCCACTCGAGGTATACTTTAATATTTCAAAACATTGATCGATCATAGCCAATTTCCGCTGATTTTCAGAGAAAATCATAACAACAAAGCATACATATCGGGGTAAAGGCAGATCACATGCATGCATGGAATACAAACTCAAAAAATTAAACTTAATAATCTATGACGGTGATTCATTTACTGATCTTAGGAAGAATTAGAATGGGTGAAGTTTGAAGGAAATTAATGCTTATAATTAATTATCCTGGAGAGACTCAATAAGCTGCACTTTTTCCCCTAATATTTTGATTTCCTCTGATCTATTATCTTCGTAAGAAAGTTTAATTGTTAGATGGGTATGTATATACGCACGCGGTGCTGAAGTTAATAATAAAATACGGAGTAATGTCGTCTTCTTCTGCATGCAAAGGGAAACACAAACCATACACGTGGCATGGGGAAGTATAGGAAGTCTAAGTTTTAGATGTATTGGGTAGAAATTTAACTGAGCAAGCAATTCAGTTGTTTAGCTGACACTACAACCTTGATTTTTCTAATGATTAATCACACTATATATTAAGGTGACATCACGGCCGATTCCTTTTTTATTTGAGAAGATAGTCCAGGGGACAAGGAACCTTGGTTGAAGAAGCAATCTTAATTGTCTCTGTGTATTTGTGTTTGTGAAATCTGTTAGTAGCTTTTGTCAATAATTAGGAGGTGTTTTGAGGTTTTAAATTAAATTAAATTAAATTAAATTTTTCCCATACTATCTCTAAGCTTAAGTTGGAAATTAATATTTTAAGATTGATCATTAAGTACTTGTGCCGACAGCAAAATATTTAGAAGAGGAGGGAAGATGGGGGTTGGTTTGTTACTTGATTAATTTGACTCTATGCCCATTGATGTGATGCTTCAATATGATTAGCTTTATTTACAAGTTTGAAAGAACTATATTATAACTAGCTAGCTTAAAAATAAGGCACATGAGATTATAACCTTCTTTACTAGATCATTTTGATCAGTTCATATCTGCATGCGTACATATATACATATTATATAGGAATATATATTCTGTTTATATATATATATTTATATATTTGTATGCAATTTACACAATCTTAATTTATAGAATATATATCCATATGTACATATTTCAAATAATATATAGGACTGCAAATGAATTGTAAGACGAAATTAAGTTGAACATCATGTATGTATACGTGCAAAGTAACCTGTGAATATATAAAGCTAGGTAGCTTGAATTAGTTCGTGAACAAACTCACAATCAATATCAGTGATGGAAACTACTATATATATATATGTATATCTAAACACAGGACAAAGAAGAAGGGACGAAGGCATCAACGAATGCCATTGACACATTCTCCTCATTAAAGAAGATTTTCTTGGGGTGTCTAACGGCCGGCCTGGTGGAATCTAGGGCGTTTGCTGCACCAATTTCCCGTCTAACCATCACCCTCAATGATCAAATTAATGGGTCACATCTTTTCATGTCCCTATCTCAGTAAGTTTTGTGATAAAGCCAAAGTTCTATGATTAAATGCCATGGTATCACATTTCGCATGATCGATCAATATAATTAATTGCTTGCACCCATGCATATTAATTGGTTGGCAAACTTTAACTTAGCATGAGTTAGCTAGGTAAGCTAGCTATATACTATGCATAGAGCCGGAGTATATATATATATAAATATTATATACAATAAATTCATGAAAATTATATATAATAAATATTGCTGTTTTCTGATATATATATATAACATTTGTTGTTGAAATGACTATTAAATTTTTAATAGTGATGAAATCAGCTGATTTGTTGTTGTGTATCTTTGGGTTTACTAGAAGACCAATTTCTATTAGTTCATGAATAAACACAAAAAAACTGGAGTTTGATATCAGATGCAACTGCCAAAATAAGCAATATAAGTTAAATCATACTTGAGATGAGGGGAAAACACTGCATGAAAAGGTCCTCGGTGTTGATAGTCTTCAGAACTTTATCTTCCTTTAATATTTGGATCACAATCCCTAATGGATTTTTAACCAAATATTATGGCTGTTAAAAGGTTGCAAGGTAAAGTATTGTTTTTTCTTTGGGAAATATTATGATAATGTTGGCGAGTCCTTTTTTCACAATATATATATATATTGTGTGTGTGTGTGTGTGTGTGTGTAAGCGCTTGTGTGTGTATGTACAAGTAAATAATGTCATATTCTAATTTTTCCATTTTATTTTTTGTCTGTACATGCCTTGGTATTGGTAGGGTGTTTAGCTAATTGGAATGCCATGAATAAGCTCTCTCTCTCTCTGCCTTACAATGTTTGTTTCTTCCACTACAAATAAACTACTATTAATTACAGCTAGCAATGACCAAGGAGAGGCCTAGAGGTGCAAGGAAGGGGGAGAGGTTTGGGAGAATGATTTTACACCAGCAGAGAAAGGTGGAGATTTCGAGAGTGAAAATAGCTGGTTTCCTTGTTTGGGATTTCAGTACGTATTAATCATCCCATCAAAAAATTAAGATAGTACTCCAAAATTTCAAATTCATTCACTGTGACAGTGAAATGTGATTTTAGCACCTCTGTTTTTCAGGTTCCCTTCTCTGTCGTTGCACCCATAAAAGAAGGAATGGATTACAGGACCTCTTCTCTTGACTATCTTTTTCATGCTACAATGATTTTCCTCTCTCAATAATATATATATATTATACACACACACACACACACACATGTATATATATATATAATATATGAACCCAGGCAGGGCAGCTAGGGTTTCCTTTTAAGTTTTCTGGTTTCTTTGGATATGTAGTTTTTTGTCATCTTAAACATTTTGGGGGAGGATATCTCAAGAAAGGTAAGTATCATTCTTACGTTATCCATATATATGAATTAGCTTGTTCAAGTATATATATATGTTGTACGAGATCAAGGATGACAAACTCTTTGAAAGCAGTTTCATACCAACACTGATCTAGCTAGCTTTTAGTTCTACATATATATGCTACATATATATATGCTACACTGAAAACAAGTCAATCTACGACGTCATGGTGCAATCATATATGTATATAAAAAATGATTCCAGAACGTCAATCGTGGGTGCAAATGCAATCATTCATGCATGGTTTCAAACGATGAAAGTTGAGTTACATTCAATTTTTTGACATTAACGAATTATTATTGAAATACATCCACTAATATTGTCAAAGATACAATTAATGGATAGGGCCATTTTCCAATTAGTGTTACTGCAGTCTCCAAACTTTAAAGTGAGACATTGGGGGAAAAAATATGTGAATTAGCCAAAAGGATATTAATCTGATGCAACCACAAGTGGTCCATGTACTTGGTAGGTATACTCATCAATTTAATATATGCAAATTGATCAACAATTCATCATCCATCATCCCACCTGCATGATAATTTTAAACCATAATTGCATGTAGGCATGAGATGCTAATGCTGAAATATTAGGTATAAATAAAAAAAAATTTGGTTTAATATCTCCTGCCCGTAACTCAAAACCACTCCAATTTGATTGATCAACTATGGCTGTCTTTTTAGAGGAACCAAATAACAGAGGGAAAATTTAGTTTTCTATGAACAAGATTAATTTAACATCCAAGCATTCTGGAGTTTGCCAGAGTCGAAGAAAGCCAAAAAAGAAGTTAATATTCAAGGGAAACACCTCCTATCGCTTACGGGATTGTCCAATTGTGTGCTTCTCAAAACATAAGCATAAATATTATAGAAAAACACCAGTGTTTCTAAATGCCCTAAATGGTTTCATCAAGAACCATAAAGAGATAGAACAGAGTAATTTACCTTGGGAAATCGTGGATCAACCGAGTGGATCAGGAGACGAAGGGCTGGAAAATCGACTCTGACCCACTACTCCAGGAAACGGGCTGACGATGATGAAGAACAAAGCCTTCGGGTGTCGAAAAACTGTAACTTTTTTCACATTTTATGGCCGAGGCAAAAGCGATTGAAGACTCTGATTATTGGGGTTTCGGTAGAGGGGAGCAGAGTAACTCGCTACTCGCATGCGAGAACCACTGGGCTGGAGCAGCTGGAGCTGATTTTAGTGGTTTCAATCGGTGGAAGGGAAGTCCCAAAAATTTCTGTGCTTCGGTTTTGGTTAATATGCAGCTAGAGAGAAATGAAGAAGAAGAAGTTGGGGACGAAGGGGTTTTCAGGATTTGGGGGGAAATAATCTTTCTCATGTGGTTTTGGCGCCGTCTCGATTAAAATCACAGTTGTAGTGAAATTTTCTGCCGGTATAAGATTTAATCTTTTGTAGCGATTTATTTCGCCGCTATTATCACAATATCGCTGCAACTGATATAATTCATTTTTCAGCGAAAAAAATCGCCGCAATTAAACATAAAATCGCCACAATAGGTGAATGAAAAAAGCCCGCGCATTTAAAGCTGCGTCGACGAAGGAATCGCCGCAAATAATGACTTATTGAGGCGATTTTATTACCGGCAGACCAAAAATCGCCGTAAAAAGTCCATTTTCTTGTATTGACCGCAGTGGGGGCTATACCATTACCCTTTATCAATATAGTTCCAAAACTCCTCACAAAAAATGCTAACTGAGTCACCCAAAAAGATTTCAATAACTTGGAAAAAGAGGTTGACTTCTAAAAAAAAATAGATAAAGTAAATAGATAGAAACAAAAGATTTTTTTTTTTTTTTTTTGCCTCAAAGTCCAACTCTAGTTACCGGTGGTTTTCCTTCTTATCAATTCTCAAAAGATTCTACCACTAATGATTAGCCTTATAGTGATGGTATCCTCAAGCCCAAACTTCATCCAAGACACATTTCCCGTCTATAATAAGCAACAAGCTCCGAAGGTTCGAACCTCCCTCCCAACCAAATGAATAAATGCACCTATAAATTCCAACCCAACAACGTAGACTTAAAAGCTCATAACCACTGCAACAGAAAGTGGCTTTTGTGGCCAACTTTATTTCCAGTGACAAAAAACACTTAGGAAACAGTCATTTTTTTCCTTCACTGGCACTCCACTTCCGTCGCCTCAACATATTGCCAGAATAACAAACTTATTCCAGCAGAATGTACTTCGTCGTAATAGGTATGGACAAGTATATCCTATTACGGCGAGAATTTGTTTTAACAGCGAAAATATATTGCCACAAAAACATAACAGCCCTTTTTTACTTATTGTGGCTATGTCTGTCGCCGCAATAACCCACAACTTTGATGTTTTTAATCTGCCCGAGATGTCTATTCCCTCTCCTCTGCCTCTTAATCTCCCGCGGAATACGTTGACTCCCGCAAAGTTTCCCAAACTCTCATGCCCTAGCCTGTCCTCCGCCACCGTTCACCTCCAGCTACTCACCGCCAGCTACTCACCGCAACCATCCCTCTTCTCCATAAATCCTTCCATCTAAAAACTTCACCTAGAACGATTTTGCCAGACCTCAACGTGGATATTCATTCCCCCACTCGAGCCCCCTTATCAGATGGTTTAATCGAACCACCTGAGTTTTAATCTCGGTTCTTGGCCACCTAGTTGCTGAGTCTCGTTTGTGAGGCCACGGTGGAGGGCACTCTACAGAACCTCTGAAATCTGCTTTCAACGGTGTGGCCATGTCCGAAGGTTTTGGGGAAAATCCAAGGAATGGCACACCCTGTTATGTGAGTCTTTTTGTCTCGATTTAATTTCCAATTTCGTCTTAAATTTCACGTTTGAACTGGGTTTAGATTTGCTACTTGTCTGTTAGAATAGTGTTTCCCCGGAATCCAAGTGAATGCCAAATTTTCACTTGTTGTCCCCAAATCTCCCATCTCGGTCTGAATATTATTGGAATCAATTAATTGCCATTTTTCAACATTTTGTAATTCACGTAAGTACAAATTAGAGGAATATGCGATTTACCCCCCGCAACATTCACATCATCACTGTAACCTGGACATGCAATATTTTCTTACCTGTGGTTTGAGATATGCTTTCATACGTGATTAAGTTTGCTGTTTACAACTAACCCACATCTTTCCCTCCCCATTTAATTGACTTTGTATCTCTTCTGGTTATAATAGAAGCAATATCCCAATAGTGACAAGTTGAAGACTTGATTATATCGTTTAATCAATTTGTAAGAGATTGAGAGCTCCTTTGAAATTTGTTACCTAACGGCAACTCTAAGTCATTCCAGGTATGATTCCAACAATTTCCTTGTGTTGGAATATTCAAACTCTTTTATATATATTATTTTTAAAGATCATTTAGACTGGACTGATGTGTATATAGAATACGATTATTTCCTGTCATCGTTCCAACGAGTAGGCCACAACCACTCTGATTTTAAAAGCTCCAATCTCACTCCTAAAAATTAATCAGAAGGTGATACTAAAATGCAATAGGAAGTTGCTTTCATTCCTTTAGAGTCAATATTACACGGAAATATATATGATTTCACCCCTTTAGGAAATATTATTTCTTGCTTCTACTTTGGATTCGTGAAACTTGTTGGTAGACATGGTTCGGTTTCAATGTCAATTGCTGAATGTGCATGCATGTTTAGGAACCTTACTAAATTGAGGACGACTCTAGAAACCCCTACTTAATTAATATACTTATTTGTTCGTGCTGGAAAATACCATGTTTGATAACAGGTTACTTTTTAAAAACTGGGTGCACTGGTAATGTCAGTTAATATCTGGTGCTTTATTTGTTATGCGAACTATTGTGTTTCAGATGGTTAAGTCAAATGGATGATAATAAACATCTTCTTGACATTGTGTAGTTCTAGGTGTTGGCCTTTGACTTAATCCCTATAGAATTGACTAACTATTTCTCTGAGATGACTCTTTCTTAAACATGCACCCAAGTCATACTTAAGCATAGGAATCTTCATTGACAGTTGAAGATAGATACATTAAATAAATAATTATGTTCATACCTCAACCTTGATGGACTCTAGGAATTTGGCTGCTTATATTTATTATGCTGGCAAGGGTTTTGCCTGGAATCTTTCTCAGATAACAAATTTGCCCAAGCACCAGTTGTGGACTTTGAATTTACTGTTTTGTTGAATGAATAGTTTGAATGTGGAATAAACATGGTTACTTTAATTGCTATTTTAAGTCTAATTTTGTTTGTACCCATTAACCAAAGTATGTGAAAATTAGAAACCATACTGGGGGTTGCATATTTAAATTGACCATGGCCAGCCAATATGTTGTGAAAATATGTTACAATCAACCTGAAAGCTGTCAGTTTTCAAAATTTATCTTTTTACACTTCTTTTTCCAACGATGTCTATCAAATCACGAATGAAAGCATTAATCAACGTATATTGGAATTTTCGTTATAACTACAATTTGTAGATCTACAAATTAAATAGTTCATTGCATTTAGTTTTGACCTATGGGAGCATATTCAACATAGATAGGAAATTAATATGCAAGCTTGGTAATTTTCTGTCCTTAGTTGATCATTCCTCAACCAATTAACATTTTGTACATTAATGTTGCTGAGGTAGGGATGGAGGCTTAGCAGGTTTTTAATTCCCTACCTATAATTTACCTTTTGGCCACTCTGAATAATCATGTTTTTAAAAACTCCATAGATTATTATGACATTGCCTCTTAGTCATTTTACATCTTTGGTACCTATATGGATTTACCTCAAAACATAATCTGGACCTCTACTTCAGCACAAACTGATTTTCTACCAGAATTTTGATCACGTTACATACAATCTTCTCAATGCTTACTTGATACTAGTAGATAAACTTAGATAGTTCACATACTATCTAAGTCCCCTTGTAGAAATTTTCGCAAGCTCTCACTTGCGCATGTTCCCAATTCCAACTCTCTCTCTCTAAATATATATATATCTCTCTCTCTCTCTCTCTTTGTGCGTACACTGTAGTCTTTTTTGGTTCATCATGTTTTATTCTTATAGATACATTCTTAGGTTCATTTTAAGTTTTTTAAATACATGTCTATTTATCAAGAAATTAACGTAGCTTTCACACTTTCTTTTTTCGCATCGTGTTTAGATGGACAAGGAGTGGATGCAAATTGAAGATAGGTTTATGTCTAACGAGTATGCATTGGGGGTTAACCATTTCATGAATATGGCTCGAGACCATGCACCGGGGGGCATTGACATTAGGTGTCCATGCCGTAGATGTCGTAATATGCTCTTCTAGCCAATAAATATAGTTGAGGAGCATTTATTTATTATAGGAATTGATCCTTCTTATCAGAACTGGATATTCCACGGTGAGGAGGAAGTGTTGGATGTTAATTCCTCAGAAGAAGGTGATCCTTCAAGTGAAAATGATGACTATATTGATGATTTGGATGACATGCTTGATGACATTCAGGCTGGAGCCTCTATGGACCAAACCGGAGGTTTTCAAGTACCTGGCACTGATGGTCTGGCACCTGGTGGTTCTTCTGCAAGCTTTCTTGAATTGTTAGAAGATGCACGGCGTCCACTTTATCCATCATGCTTGACGTTTTCAAAGCTTTCTTTTATCGTAAAGTTGCTTCATATAAAGACAGTTGGTGGTTGGAGTGCTAAATCCTTTAACATGGTCATCAAGCTCCTGAAATTTGCATTCCCTAACGCTCTACTCCCAGACTCGTACAATGACGCCTGCCGATTGGAACGTGGCCTCGGCTTTAATTACACAAAAATATATGCTTGTTTGAATGATTGTATTTTATTTTGGAAGGAGCATTCTGATAAAGAGAAGTGCCCAAAATGCAACACTCCGAGATGGGTGTTAAGCAGTACTAAGCAAAAGAAAATTCCACACAAAGTGTTGCGACACTTCCCTCTGATCCCAAGGTTGCAAAGACTATTTGTGTCTAATAAGACTGCCGGGGCAATGAGATGGCATGCTACTGAACGCGTCAATGATTCTAATGTAATGAGGCACCCTGCAGATTCGAAGGCATGGAAAGATTTTGACGTGCAGTACCCTCATTTTGCCTCAGATCCTCGTAATGTGAGAATTGGGTTAGCAAGTGATGGTTTTAATCCATTTAACAATATGGCAAAATCCTACAGCATATGGCCAGTGATACTCGTGGCATATAACTTGCCCCCTTGGTATGCATGAAAGATCCATACCTCATGCTTTCCTTACTAATTCCAAACCCAAAAGCACCCGGCAATGATATCGACGTGTTTCTACGCCCTTTAATCGAAGAACTGAAGTTTCTATGGGAAGTTGGTGTTAATACTTATGATGCATTTGCATTACATTCGTTTCGATTACATGCAGCATTACTCTGGACTATTAATGACTTCCCAGCGTATGCCAATCTTTCTGGGTGGAGCACAAAGGGAAAGATGGCATGTCCTACCTGTAATGATGCTACTGATTCATTGTGGTTGGTCCATGGGCGAAAGCACTGCTACATGGGTCATTGGCGGTGGTTGTTGCCAGGGCACAGGTGGAGATCTAATAGAGCTAAATTTAATGGTAGTACCGACCATCGGCAAGCACCTATACATTTGTCAGGAGAGGCTATCCTGGAACAATTGAAAGAATTGACTGATGTACAATTTGGTAAGTTATCAAAGAAGAGGAAACGCATAGCCAATGAGTTGAATTGGACCAAAAGAAGTGTATTCTTTGAGCTGCCTTATTGGAAATCATTGGAATTGAGGCATAACCTAGATGTCATGCATATTGAGAAGAACATATGTGATAGCGTATTAGGAACCTTGATGGATATTGATGGAAAAAGCAAGGACTCAGCCAATGCACGTCGAGATTTGGCTGACCTAGGCATACAAAAAGAATTACACTTGCAACAAGATGGTGATCGTTGTTCCATGAGACTGGCTTGTTACACTTTAAGTAAACATGAAAAGAGATCTTTCTGTGCGTGGTTAGCAAGTGTCAAGTTCCCTGATGGTTTTGCTGCGAACATAGCCCGATGTGTTAATGTTAGTGAATCAAAGATCTTAGGCATGAAAAGTCATGATTGTCATATATTCATTCAAAGATTACTACCAGTTGTGATTAGTGGATACTTTACTAGTGATGTACGGGAAGCATTGACTGAGTTAAGTTCATTCTTCAAGCAACTATGTGCACGGGCTGCAAACATTGATGTTCTTCAAAAACTACAAAATGATATCTCTCTTATTCTTTGCAAGCTAGGAATGATATTCCCACCTGCATTCTTCGATATATGGTGCATCTCGCTATTCACCTGCCACAAGAGGCATTGCTTGCAGGACCTGTGCAGTATAGGTGGATGTATCCATTTGAACGGTATCTAGGGAAGTTCAAGCGCTATGTCAAAAACAAGGCTCGACCAGAGGGCTCAATTACCGAGGCCTATGTTCATGTTAAGTGCCTTACATTTTGTTCGATGTATCTCCATGACATTGAGACAACTTTTACTAGAAAAGAACGAAATGTGGATGTCGGTCAAGACCATACACCGGGAATTTTGAGTGTCTTCTCCCAAAAGGTTCGACCGATGGGTTCGCCCTCCACTGAAAGACTGGATGATCAACTATTTGCAAAAGCGCAGTGGTATATGCTTAACAATTGTCCTGAGATTGAACACTACCTAGAGTAAGTATAGCGCGAAAACTTCAAAATTTTCATCTAGAATCTTTCAATCATGGAAATCATTGTAAACTTACTAGACCTTTAATTTCTATGTTCGTAGTCAGCATTATAACAAGATTAAAGAAGAGGACACCAACAATGTTGATGTTAGGCACCAAACTGAATTTCCGAAATGGTTCAAGAACCATGTAAGTTATGATCTATCCAACGTGCACAAATCAATACAAACACAATTGATTAAATATGGTTAATTTATTGCAAATAGTATGTTATTAACATTCAATTTGTGGTTGTTAACAGATTCGAGAATTGCGTAACTTGAATCCGGATGAAGTTACAGATGAAATTTATGCTCTTTCTTGCGGACCAGATCTTTGGATTGGGTCATATAGTGGATGCATCATAAATGGAATACGGTTTCACACAAAACTACGTGAACAACATCGACGCAGCCAAAATAGTGGGGTCGTTGTTGCTGGTGTACATGAGAACATGCCGATTGATTTCTATGGTGCGTTGATTGATATTTTGGAATTACGCTACATGGGGTGGCATCTTGCGTACTTGTTTAAATGTGATTGGTGGGATGTTGGTGATCATAGACGTGGCATACGTGTAGGTAACCATCTTACAAGTGTGAATACATCTAGAAAGTGGTATCAGGATGAGCCTTTCGCCCTTGCGTCTCAATGCTCACAAGTTTTTTACTTGAAAGATCTGAGTATGGTGGGGAATTGGTATGTGGTACAAAAGATAACCAATAGGAATGTCTACGACATTCCACCCATCCCAACCGCATTAGACGATGGTGAGGACTCCTCTGGAGGTGATGCATATCAAGAGGAAGATCCTAGTAACGAAAATGGTCCCATCAATGAAAGTGATAGTGGCTTAGCGAATCAATTGCATCGGGATGATGAAGCACCGGTTGAAGTTAATGAGGTAACAACATTACATCGTTCTACTCCCACTGATTCCGACCATACGTTTATTGACGATGATGTGGATGGTGATGAGTCTGGCGATGATACCAATACCTACCATAATGAGTCAGAGAATGAGGACGACTCCCAATCTTCTTCAGAAACAGAATCTGACTAATGTGTATTTTAATTACATGGAACATGTCATATGTTTGATATTTTTAGAATAGTTTGATTTAGTTTTACAGTAGAACTCGAAACCTTATGTACAATAGGAAAGTTACGTTTATAAACTTTCGGGTGCGAGAGACTCGTTGGCCAGGGTTTTGTATGATTTCATGAAGATTTCTCGTCTTTCATATCATGGTGCTTATTGTTTGTGTAGACCATGTTAGATCTATATAGGCCCCCGAAACAATTAGACAATGTGTCCTTACTATTTCAATCGAATAAGCCAAGTAAGTCAATTTCTGTGTATGGGAGTGAGAATTATGTTTGCGGTGGATATTACCATCGACAGCATAGCCATATAAACAAATATGTCGTATGTTGGCCCTCTGCTACTTTTACTCAGAATCCGAGGATCATAAATTGCATCTTGGAATAAATCTGGTTGAATTTGAGTTGCTCGTTTACCTATAATCTGATTTACAGTTTAACTACTGATCACATTTTTTAGACTCCTGGGCTGCATTGTGTTTGCCAATAGACATTCCCTACTCCTAAAGCATTTGACTTAGTTATTTTACTCTAGGTTGCATGGTGCTTATTATCATGAGGTATTTGAATGCTTGTGAATAGACCACTTGACAGAAAGATCCCAACTTGTTGATGCCGTTTCCTTTTTTGGGATGTCAGATTCTGCATATTGTAGTAAGGTACTTGCATGAATTAGAAGATATCCAGTTTGTGTATATCCTTTTCAATGGTATTCTTATTACTAGTTTTACTATTGCATTTGAGTTTTACAACCTCCATTGCACAGTTTTTATTGGCACAAAAGTACTCAAACTGTCAATGAGTTTCAGCAAGTAATGAACATTGGTCATACCTGTTCAGTAATGGGAAAAGTCCATGCATGTTGGTGATATATTTCGTATGGTAATTGGTAATGCTGCAGATGGACAGTAGGGAACAAGACATATAATCCATTTCCCCAATACTAATTGACTCATCGTAATGGATACAGCAGGAATGGTTATATATTAGGCGAAATAGAAGTCAATTTGTTCAACGATCTAATATGACCACGGAACCTGTTGTTGGCTACTGGTGGTTCCTCACTAAAAGACAAGTTTTACCATTTCATATGATAAATATAATGGAATATTCGACTGCAATATACAGAAAATGAAATAATGTTACAAGTTAATGGAAATTTGTTTTTTCATACTACCTTATAAAGTTATATAAATTGCAATCAATTGTCTCTTCTAATTTGCAATATAAACAATGCAAAGTAGCAGTATATAGTCGATGGTTGGACAATTATATACATGTTTAAATTAACAAATTCACATTATGGACTGGGAGAATTTAAGAAGTTGTGAGTCTGGACTAATTTTTTAGATTTTATTCAGATGCTTAGCAAGTTAATGTGGTGATTAGACACAAGTTATGATAACGATGTTGAAATATAATCCATTATGCCTAAGATCTGAGCCATAAATGTAAAAGGCAACTAGTAGATAACGTGCAGAAGGCCTACACATGATGTGGCCTGACCGAAAAATGCCCAAGTACAAAAAATCCACTGCACCCCCATTGCGCGGTAAATGTGGCCTGCAATACTTGGGAAACTTGAAAAGTTGGCTCTGCAAACAAGGACAGGTACTCATTTCAGACAGCTGGATGGGTTTGGTATACTGGAGAGACCTGACCATACATGTAAATCATAGTTAACTTGCTGGGTTGAGAAGTCATATAATATCTTTAAACAAGATCATTCGGAAATGGGTCAGGCTAAGGGAGGAAGGAACAACACCATGCCATTTCACCTCTGGTAAACTCGGTTCATTTTCAGAAGCTACAGAGGACTTGTAACACCTTCCCAACTTGCAGCAGAAGCAGGGTTACAACCTTCACACTGCAAACAAACTCGTGAGTCCTCCATTTTCTTTTACTCTTCACCCTACAACCAAATATTTATTTCCTGCAGTCCTACATCAGATAATAAGGTTTCTGTGTCTCACACAAAAGCAAGAGGTTAAGTTGTTATTTTGGAAGTGTTTATGGGTATACTTGTGCGACTGACTTGCCTTATGTTCTGGTTGTGTCATACAGTAAAATATATTTTAATGGGAAAAATATGATCTTTTTCTGTTTGGTAACATTTTCATGCAAATTTATGTTAGGTTTATTCCCATGAAAAGTCATAATTTATTGCCGTTTTTGGGCGCAGTTCGTAAAGTTAACGTACATTCATGAGATGGTTATTTGTAAAAGCTTAGGTCAAAGGATATATGCATTGATGGACATTTTACATTCGTGAGATGGTTATTTGTACGATAATAAGTTAACGTAGATGAAATGTCATGCATGTGAGCACTCTGCCTCTATGGTTGCATGGTCCATTTTTAATATAATATCTTATTGATGGAGTGTTTTTGTAATACATGGCATTTACTAGGTGTTTACAGCAATATATGTATTGTTTCAAGTTGTGCATTTACATGTTGGAATTCTGTAAAATGGATGTTATATTTCAACCATAGCCATGATATTCACTACTACAAAAACGTTGATTGTCACTGCATATTCGAATGCAATGCTCTATTGTATATAATGGTGGCATGTGATGATATGGAAAGTGGAAGGTACCGAAACTTTTATAGGACATGACAGTGTTCCATGTTCAAACTTGTAGTGTGTCTATATATAATAAAACCAAGTCAACGATTCTAATCTGTAGTGCCCTACCTTTATATATATATTTATATATAGAGCATAATTCATTATTAATCTCCCTGATGGTTGTAATTATAATTCATATATGGTGTACAATTTTGTTTATCAACATATCGAATTTGTTCTTTCTTTTCAGACTCCTCAACACTGTCATTTTAATTTATTATATGATGCAGTTAGAAATGAGAGGAACAAACCATGTACGTGGTGGACGTGCTGGCCTACAGACATCAGCATGTGGTAGAGGCCAAGGTGGACAACCTTGAGCAAGCATTCTAAGGGACGAATCTGTTTCCTTTTCAGATGCATCCACTCAAGGACCAAGTGTCGGACTAGAGGACACAAATCCTGTCAATGAAGCTGAAATATGTAACGCGGGAGTTGAAGGTATGCTATAATTTTTCATACCATTTCATGAATTGTATTTCAATGTCATTAAATAGAACCAGAACATTGTGCGCAGTTGTGGTAATATTGTCATAATGATCTGGACCTTTATTTTTTCGCAAGCTCCAACCACTCGGAAGCGTGGTAGGGGACCAGCTAGGTGCACAGAGTTTGACCGTATTCGAAAGTTTGGGAAAGTAGCGGTAGAGATTAAGGATGGGCAAAGAGGAGTGTCATGTCAGAATGCAATGATATTTTCAACACGCGTGACATGGATTGTCAAACAATACGCTAACATGCAAGCTGGAGTCGTGTTGATAAACTGAACAAGGAAGAGCTAACAGATCGTGTCCGGGTATGGTAATTGTGCTCACACGTCATTACTAAATGAAAACTATTTTTTATTTATTTAAAGATAGTCACATGCTACTGTTTGATATATAGGCCGATTTTGAATTGGACTGGACACAAAGCAACCATCGAGAGATAGTGGCAATGGCACTTGCTCAAAAGTACAATGATTTTCACTACCTATTACACTGCAAGTACCTGGAGTATGACACACATGAGGCTGCCATTTCTGGAGGGACAAAAATGGTTAACAAAGCTGTGTGGGAATGTTTATGCGAGAGATGGGCAAGTGAGGACTTTAAGGTAATTTGCTGGCCAACTCTAACTCTATAGATTTTATTAGCTGCTTTGGATTAGTTTGATGACAAGATCACTTGGGTGTTTTGCATTTTCATACAATAATAATAAACACTACATTGTGTCAATGATAGAACCTATCAAGGAGGAACAAAAGTAATAGGAAAAATCAAAGGATAAATCACACAGGTGGCAGGAAGTCATTTGTTAGTCTAATGGAGGAAAAGGTGAAGTTTTGCATCACAATTGAAAGATTCTTTTTTTATGTTATTGGCATTTACTGTCGGTATCTTATATAACTATTGTTAAATAATTGAAGCGTGAACAAGCTCCGAATTATGTTGCTTTCTATAAGGAGGTGCATTGGTCTACAAATAAGGGTAGATTTATTACTAAAGCTGCTGAGCACAACTACGTGAGTTATAATGTCTATATGAGTTTACTTTTTATTGATCAACTTAGCTGGTAATTCCTTTGGATATCCAACACTGATTTATTCGATGATATTCTAATGCAGAATATGATGCTTGAGCGTATTAATGAGATGGAACCAGAAGATAATAATGATGACAATGCCAATGTAGTGTTTAAGGAGGTGTTGGGAACTCGATCGGGCTATGCTAGAGGTTTAGGACACTTAATTATACTTGAACCATCCCAATCATTACTGTCCAACAGGGAGTTTGAACGTCTTAGGGAGGAGAATGAGAAGAACAAGGCTGAGGCGGAGGGCTTCAAGCAGAAATTTGAGACATTTATGATTGATCTTCAAAAGATGAAGGCTTTTTTTTCTGAGTGTGACAGGCTAAATGAGCGTGTTACAGAATTAGAGTCCCAAATGGAGTCTCAACGGGAGACTCCAGGAGATGCGTAGGCATCCCCCCTTGGGTGTGGATGTTTATAAATATAATTCTAGTTTTTTGGTAATTTGCTGGACCAGTTTTGAAATTACGTAAGTTAAATATTTATTAAGCATGCCGATTGGAGAGATTTTGTGAGGACTTGGGTTGGGAGATGGCAATGAAGCAGCTAGGACAAAGATACCCATGTGATGGAAGTATACTTTTGTTTGTTTTCCCTTAAGAGAAGTGCAAAAGATGCCAATTCATGGCGTTTAGAGCACGGTACAGGTATACCCGTATAACCTCATTACTAACATTATATTATGAAATGCATTCTGCCTGTGGTTAGATTTTGCATGTTAAGGATGGACAAATTTTACTTGCATTGTAAGGATGGAGAAATGTTAGAAATACATCCATACNGAGTTTACTTTTTATTGATCAACTTAGCTGGTAATTCCTTTGGATATCCAACACTGATTTATTCGATGATATTCTAATGCAGAATATGATGCTTGAGCGTATTAATGAGATGGAACCAGAAGATAATAATGATGACAATGCCAATGTAGTGTTTAAGGAGGTGTGGGGAACTCGATCGGGCTATGCTAGAGGTTTAGGACACTTAGTTATACCTGAACCATCCCAATCATTACTGTCCAACAGGGAGTTTGAACGTCTTAGGGAGGAGAATGAGAAGAACAAGGCTGAGGCGGAGGGCTTCAAGCATAAATTTGAGACATTTATGATTGATCTTCAAAAGATGAAGGCCTGTTTTTCTGAGTGTGACAGGCTAAATGAGCGTGTTACAGAATTAGAGTCCCAAATGGAGTCTCAACGGGAGACTCCAGGAGATGCGTAGGCATCCCCCCTTGGGTGTGGATGTTTATAAATATAATTCTAGTTTTTTTGTAATTTGCTGGACCAGTTTTGAAATTACGTAAGTTAAATATTTATTAAGCATGCCGATTGGAGAGATTTTGTGAGGACTTGGGTTAGGAGATGGCAATGAAGCAGCTAGGACAAAGATACCCATGTGATGGAAGTATACTTTTGTTTGTTTTCCCTGAAGAGAAGTGCAAAAGATGCCAATTCATGGCGTTTAGAGCACGGTACAGGTATACCCGTATAACTTCATTACTAACATTATATTATGAAATGCATTCTGCCTGTGGTTAGATTTTGCATGTTAAGGATGGACAAATTTTACTTGCATGGTAAGGATGGAGAAATGTTAGAAATACATCCATATGCTTATATAGACTAATTGACTTGTAGAAATCAATTCGACTACAGTAGTTTAACCATGGTATCTAGAATTACAAGTGATGCAATCATTGAATGATAGCATGTCACTGCAGAAATTCATGGGACATGCTTGACTATGTATCTATGTGAGAATGCTTAAGATAGGAAAATATGTGTTTAATACCTATGATATGTAGTAAAAAAAAGCTCTGTTTTGTTAGGAAAAGTCACTCTAATACGTATAAAACTTTGCATATAATTGGTTACTGGAATTTGCATGTCGTTGGTACCCTTTTATAATGTATGTAGATGGAATTTGGGGGGGGGGGTGGCGATGTTGGTGATGAATGGATGAAACCAAAGTATGTGATATCTTGCTTATATTTAACATGTGGAATTGCAATTGCCTGGAATTCAAGATTTACTGGTTTATATGAAGAAATGACGTGTGATGTGTAAATTTTGCAGCTGACAAATGTTTAAACACAAGCTCCCAAGGGTGAATATAAAGCTCCATGCATGCAGCTTATAGATGTCCAGCAAAGAGATGTTCCAACTGGGTTACCTTGTAAGCCCGATATTTTGCACAAGTGTGGTTGGATATAATACATGAAAAATTTGGTTTGTGTAGCCTGCTTCCGGGCAGTACATATTTACGTAAATATATGCATGTTGGATTTGTGCAATCACACTATTACTATATATTCAATATATATGCATGTTGCTATCCTTGATGACTTCTTTGTTGTTTTATTTATGGGGAATGATATTATGTTGTTTCAGGGGGTTACTTACTAGCATTAATGCAAACTGTTAACACGTACGTGTTGAATCTTACACATTTGAATTGCACACTGACTTGGAGCATTACTGAATTGAGGTCTGAATTTCTCAATAATGTAAGAAATCACAACAAACTTCAAAGGCAATCAATTATTTCCAACGTTGGAGGAAAATAAAATAATAATAATACCTTCTCCCGTATACTATGCGTCTCCAAAAACAATGTTAGATAATGAGTTTAAATAGATTTGAAGATAAGTTCGTTTTCGCCAAATAATAATTTTATGGACCAAAAACTTTTTTACTATATGTGAAGAATAATTTATGACCAAATTAAGAACGATTTGGCAAACTACGACTACGGCCCAAAATAACATATTTGATGAGGCTTTTGGTCCCAAATAACATTTTCCTGCAAAAATGTAACATCATTTATGACATTTTTTGGACAAGGCAAACTTGCCCAAATATCTTTATTTCTGATGAGGCTTTTGGTCCCAAATAACATTTTCTTACAAATATGTAACATCGGAAAAACATTATTCGGACAAGGTAAACTCGCAAAAATAACTTCATTTCCGATGAGTATTTTCGTCCCAAATAATATTTTCCAGCAACACATGTAACATAGGAAAAACATATTTCGGACAATGGAAAGTCGCCAAAAAAATATATTTCTGACGGGATTTTGGCGGAACAAAATTGTATTTCAGGCTACTCAACCTGTCCCAAATAATATTTTCCAGCGCAATTACATATCAGTATTACTCTTTTCTGGCAAACATTAATAATGTATGTGGATGTATTTCTGGCAAGAAGTATACTATTTCCAACGATTTGGTCTCCCAAGAAAAAGTCACTATTTTAGACACTCCATGATACCACTGGAAATAGTGGTATGTTCAGCTAGTTATTTCTGGGGAGCTTGCTGCGAGTTAAATATGCCAGAAATAAATATTTCGGACTAGCCAATTTGGACAAAGTAGCTCCCGGGAAAAGGGACTTTCTGTTGTAGTGAACCTAAATTCCAACTAGCATTCAAACTAGTGGTACCAAAATCAATCTCAATGACTACTAAAATCCACGAAATTCATAGCTGAAGCCAAATCGATTATAGGCTAATCTGTCCAGTCCTACACTCCAACATAGTTTGACCACATCAGACAATCTAACATAACAACTACATCATTTCCAATGGTATGCTAAATCTATGTCCCTAGATTTGGAAGAAGATCACTTTCTAAAATTTGCCAACCCTATAACCTCAAATCTGATAAGCATAATTTTCCAAAGATCTGCAAAGTCTATAACCTTAAATCCGATTAATAATCATTCCCTAAATTCTGCATAATCTATAAGCTAGATTTGATCGAACTCATGCACTAAAGTCAACATAATCAGTTACCTCATATATGAGACACATAATCCTAGTGTGTGGTTTCTATAACCTCTAATGTGATAAAAGTCCTTTCCTACAGTCAACAGAATCTAAAACCTTAAATCTTATAGGAATAATACCGTGAAGTCTGCACAATATATGAAACCTCATATCTCAATAAAATCATTTCTTAAAGTATACAGAATCTAGAATCTTAAATCTTATGTCAAAACTTATTTCTTGAAGTCTGCAGAATTTAAAACCTCATATTTCATCTAAATCATCCCTTAAAGTCTGTAGAATCTAAAACTAAAGCAGGGCCATAATATAAGGTTATTCTGACGGCTAGGTAAACAATGGAAGCTAGAGATTGAGACTGAGAAAAATCACAAACATGGAGAAACTCTAAGATTAGGGTTTTACTATAAAAAATAAATCAATCATCATTTCTGAAACCCACATGCCGGACTTAAATAGCTAACAAAAAATGGTAAAACTGTAATTAAGGTCAATCAATAGAATATAAATTAAGATAACTATGACTAAAATCTAGCCTAAGAATCTGGAATAAAATCGTTACTAAAGCTAAACATTACCGTAAAAGAAAATTAATAAAAAATGAAAGAGTTAACTAAAATTGACGTTCTGAAGGTAAAAAGACTGATTTTGGGATCCACAAGGGGCCCACTAGGCAAAGCTTGGTGACCAAAATGTGTGTGCTGAAGAAAGCTTTGGTGACCACGACATGTGTACCAAAAAGAGCTTTCCGGATTAGGTTTATATGCGCAATTTTGACACCTGTAGTCAAAATTATAGTTAAAATAAGGACGTCACCCATTTCTCCTTGCCCAACTAAGAGATAAGTCTCCTTGCCCAAATCTGCCGCTTCTCGCCCAAATCCTTATCTTTTTCTACCAGTTTTGCACTAGTCTACCTTCTCAAATTAGTCCAGTGCTTTTAACGTTTCATCTATTAGCTAAGCCTCATTGGCATCGGATTCGGACTCGAATCCCCTTGCATCAGCCTCCTCGGGTTGGAAAGAACTCACCCTTGAGTTCACGCCATCGTTGACAAAGCAGGGGCTAAGGTGTTTGATGTTGAACACATCCAAAGCTCTCATATATGACTGGGAAGACGTAGTCTATATGCATTGTTGTTCATCTTTTGGAGAACTTCACAAGGTCCAATCTTCTTATCCTTCAACTTATTGTACTCGCCAATAGGGAAACGATCATGGGTTAGTACAGCCCAACAAGATCGCCAACATCAAAAAGTACATGGCGGTGACAATTGTCAGCGTGAAACTTGTGCTTTGCATTGCTCGCCTGAATGACTTGTTTGACTTAGTCGTGTACTCCTCGAAGGTGCTCTGCCATCTTCTTGACCTTCACATTCAGTTGACCAATCCGTGGTACAGGAGCCAAACCAAGGACGCTCGATAGATTTTAACCTTACAATTGTAAGTAAATGGACTCAACCAGGTAGTCCGGTTCTTGGATCAGTTGTAAGCAAACTCTATCTACGATAAGGTGAGGTCCCACTAGTTTGGCTTAGTACCTGCCAAAATTTTCAGGAGGTTGCCCAAACTTCGATTCACCACCTCGGTTTGTCCATCCATTTGGGGGTGATAGGTACTAATAAAGTTTAGCTTCGTTCCAAACTTTTCCCACAAACTCTTCCAGAAATTAATCATAAACTTCATATCCCGATCTGAGGTGATAGATCAAGGAACACCATGCAGGTGAGCAATCTCCTTGAAATAAAGGTGGGGGATTTGGGTGGAGTTCATGGTCTTTCTGCAAGCTACAAAATGGCCTATCTTAGAAAATCAGTCGACCACGACGAAGATTGAATCCATAGCGCGTTGGGTCCTCGGTAAGCCTAAGACAAAATCCATACTGACGCCAAGCCACAAACAATCAGGTATAGGTAACATCAGGTATAGGTAACGTAGTGTAAAGGCCAGCATTGGTGAGGGTTCCCTTCGCTCTCTTCACACGAAACATCTCGTCACGTATCGTGCCACATCACTAGTCAACTTGGGCCAGTAATAATTTGCAGCGATTAAAGCCAAAGTCTTTTCTCTCCCAAAGTACCCCTTGCCATGCAATTCCAGTATAATGTGCTCTCTTAAGGAGAGTCTGGGATACACAACTTCTGGCGACAGAATAGAAATCCGTTGTGCGAAAGAAAATCACTTTGCCTTCCCTCAGTTACTTCCTTAAGAATCTTTGTAAAAGACAGATCTTCACAGACAAATCCCTGAAAGTGTCAAAGCCCGCCACTCTAGTACTAATGTTGGTGAGGAGTGCCACTCGTCAACTTAAAGCATTTGCAACCTAGTTCAAGCTCTCTGATTGGTGCCTCAACAAGAATGTGAACTCTTGTAGATAGGCGACCCACTTGGCATGTCATCTGTTCAGCTTGTGTTGCCCGTTGATGAACTTCAAAGCCTCAAGGTCAGTAATCAGAATGAATTCTTTTTGTACCAAATAATGTCACTAGTATTTCAAGGACTGTACAATGGCATAGAACTCCAAGTCATACATGGAGTAGTTTTTTTTCGATCCTGATAGTTTCTGGTTGACTCTCTAGGTAGTAAAACATTTTTGTCGTTGCATGTAATCGTAAAAGAATGATTTGTTTTAAATAAATTACTATCTATCTTGATACTTAAATGGATTGCAAACGAAATTCTTAATGATTTCAGCTCTGGGTCATGGCATCATTGAAAAAATTGTTAAGCTTTGGGTCATGGCCCCCATAATCCCAAAACATCTTTCCATGTGCCGTAGCAAACGGGGTAAGATCTTCATTTTGGAACCATGCGGTCAGAAAATGCCAAGGCTTTGTCAAAACAGGATCGAGCATGGCAAGTAAGAAAGGGGTTACACTCAAGGGATTCTCCTTAAGAAGGAGCCTAGAAGCATCAGTGAGTGCATATCTTTCTTCTTCGTCATTTCCAATCATTTCTTCTGCAACAAAGAAGCCAGAGTTGATGAGAATGCGCATGAGACGAGGAATATTACAAGCTTTTGTTGGGTGGATAGGGAGTGCTACGAGGAGCTCAGAAAGAGTCATGCGCTTGGCGTGGTTGTGCATGATATCAGGTATACCAAGCTGGATTGCACATTTCAGGGACATGGAGTTTATGAAGTTGAAAATATGGTTCCATATGTGGGCTTGAGCATTAAGCAGCTCAGAAGCATGTTCTCCAGGAACCAATTTGAAGCTATGCTGTCTGAAACTACTCATTGATTTATTTATTTTTCATGCGAAGTTATAGCTCCAGATGCAACAATATTGAGCCCTATATATAGAGTGGAGACGAGCAGTAGCGGAACCAGAAAAGTTTTTAAGGGAGGGCCAATTTTTCTAACTTATGACACGTGTATGGTAAAAAAAATGATAAAGTTTAATCTTAATTTTACGAAAAAACATAAAGGGAACCATATATAAAAAGTCAGATCTCAATAATTTGTTATATACAAGCAAAGATAAAATTCTAAAAATACAACTTAACATCTATTGATCTAGATTTTTTACTAGAATGTTTTATGGATATATATTCATCCATTATTACTTCAATTTTTTACTAGAATTTTTTACTAATTCAATTCTTCTATTCATTATTTATATATTAAATATTTGATAAAATAAAAAAATAATAAAACTTAAAAAAAGTGTGGTGTATGAAAATTATGTGAATACTAAGAAGTTGTGTAGATTTTTTTTTTTACAAATATCGACACTATTATCAAATTACGATTTATGTTGACAAGTCACCTACGTACTATAAGGGTGCGGATGAATATATCAGATTTGTCAAATCTTTATTTTTTTGCGTCACAAACAAAACTAGAGTCGCTGTACACGATTAAAGGAAAATTCTTAGTGCAAGTGAGTATCAAAATACGTTCTGATGATATCATGTATGGTAATTGTTTAATGAAACGGTGTTAATTAAAGATAGAAATAATTTTAGAAAACTTTTTTCTTCTTTTAAAATTTTTCTTTTTTTATATATTTTTAATAAAAATAATTATATCAGCGTCGATACCCTGCACCAAACTATCTGGGTCAGACGTGGGCACCCGTCTGTATAACAGTAAAAGAAATGTATTCTCTTTTGATATTAATCCTATTTTCATATTTTCTTTCGACGGCAAAGAACCCTCTAGGAATGTCCTATTTTCACATGTTCATATAAACAATTTCCATTTTTAAGTGGCCAAAACCTTGATCACGTTACTCATGTGAACTCCCGGCTGAAAAATAAAATGCAGTTTTATGTTTGATTACCACTAGGAATATTGAAGCATCTATTATCTATATATATAACTTTTAAAATAATGTACTCTTTTGTTTCTATTTTACCACCTAAATATTTTCTTAACTAATTTTATTCTTTTTCTTTAAATTTTATTAATGGGTTAATTACCTGCATGCATATAATCACGTTCAGCATTTTCTTATATACTCACAAATTGTGGAGGGAGCTACAAAAAGAGAATAAAGACTTCTTTCGAGCATATTTTCATGTCACTTCTTCGAGACCCTTACCGAGTAAGACCCTCATGATGTGCTTTTTCATATATTTTGTGTGCATAGACGCGTTGCATTCAATATTAGATCATATATAGTCTGAAAACTCTACAAATTTTGTGTCTAGCTGTTGTACGTGTATTACTTATGGAGATTTACAATGTATCAACTATTATTTACTCTCACACCTCATATCTATAATTTTTTTTATAGGATATGAGAGTATTTTTCATAAATAAGAATGAGAAAGTTTTTTATAAGATGTGAAGTGTAGGGTAATGAATAGTGGCTGATAAGAAGAATTTTTCTTACTTATGGAGCTCTTTTGCTGGATATATGACTGACTCGTGTGTGTGTGGGTCCATTATTACGTACACACACTGTAAGAAAGATCAATATACACTGTAAAAAAGATGATCAATTAGTGCTGATGCTTGATGGGTATTTGGACTTTATCCCTTTTATATCAATATTTTTTATTCCGTCATCAGTTAATAATTAAATTGCTTGGGTATTATGTACCTAATTTAACTCTAGCTTGGTTGACAATATTTTCTCATATTGCAATTATATCATCAATATTATTTTACTTTTCAGGTAGATATATTCCAAGGGAACGTCCAAAATTAGCAAGAAGGAGACAATGGCATTAGCTACATTAAAGATAAAATGTAGGGGAAGATAAGACGATGATCATAAACTCAGAAGTTTAGCAACAATTAAGATATTATGGGGTCTTGATAGATGAATCCCTAGCTAGTTGCTAGCTAGGTATATAGGATATCTTATGATATTGAAACAAGCTAAGTCATGCATTTTTCGTGAAAATAATGCCGTAACTGATCAAAGTAAGATCAAATAAGGAAGCACCAAACCCTGTCGGGCTGTCCAATCAATGAAGAAAAATAAATGGAGAAATGGAGGGCCGGGTGAGATGAAGTTTCTCAAGTTTCTTTCCTTATCATAATTGCGTCAATTTCCGAATGAAAAGGGGGGGCATTATTCAATCAAAACTCCAAACTTGAACCGATATGCAACACCTTGAGTAAAACCTCATTTAACTCAATCAAAATTCCATTCTCACATGCACCATGATTCAAAGCCTAAAATTTTAATCTAACACCCAACAAGAGATAAGGCAAGAATACTTACTAAAAGTCATGGTCCTTGAGTTTTCAAAACTCAACTCATTCCAAAAACACTCTAACTCACTCAGTTTTTCACTATTCTCACTAAGAGGGAATGACTCTCAAGAATGCTAGAGGAAGGCTTTGAGAAGTGGTTTGAGAAAGTGAGGGCTGAATGGGGTATTTATAGGACTCAAATGGAGGGGAGAGAGGTGAAGGGACGTTGGTCTTGGATAAATGGAATGTTGTGATTGGTGTGCATGGGTAGTGGAGTTGGTCATGCATGTAAACCTGCACAATGCTCGTCAAAATGATCATGTTATCATATAAGACATCCGTTTAATGAAAGTTTAATGAAACGGTACAAATTGAAGATAGAAATAATTTTTATGAGATAGAAAACCTTCTTCTTCTTTAAAATTTTTCTTCTTCTATTTTTCTTTTTAATAAAAAAAATTATATCAGCATCAATACCCTGCACCAAACCATTTGTACCTAACGAGCTCTTAAATTTAATTAATTCCATGTGAGAGCTAGATCAGACGTGGGCCTGTACGTCAGTTAATTTTGTTTTCCTCGTGTATTGTGTATTGCAATATTTTTACAGTAGGAGCGAACACATTCCTGAGTTCAGAATGGAGCGGGTGTACGTACGTAGCTGATGTAGAAAATAAGCATGAAGAAGAGTTTGTTTGCTCACAGTTATTTTTTATGAAAATAATTAGTTTTTATTAAAATGAGTTTATTATCATTTCAAATAGTCATTTTTGTTAAAAATAACTTTTCATAATTAAATATTCATTTTTCATGTGATGTCTCCGAACTTATCATTGGGCAACCAATGATTTTTGAGCATTAATTAGTTACGTGTATATAGTAATTATTAATTTATGATTTTATTAATTAAATTACACTCGACGTTCATGTTATATATCGCTTCAAAATTCCAGTCCCAGCTTGCACTTAATTCATCTTGCACCTGATTGGAGATGGGAAATGATAAAGTAAATACCGCGCGCAAGGATTGGTTTAGAAATTTCCCCCCCATGCATCAACAATCACTCGATCCCTATCCTCTTCAGATCAGAACTCAATCTGAAGCTCCAGGAGATATTCTTGATTACAGCATAAAAGTACAGGAGACAGGTGTAAAGCCCAGGCCGTGGCCCAGACCCAAACAACTCAATCTGAAGACTCCAACACGATGCCGTTTCAGGTATTACCTAAATCTTTTTTTTTTTTTATCAGTTTTCTGTTCTTCATCCCCGATAGTTTCTTCCTCTCTCCCTCTCTTCTGTTCCTGTAATTCCGAAATGGAAAAAACTACTTTGCGTCCCGAGTCTTCCGAAATCCTCTCCTTCCCGTATCTCATCTCCCCATGTTTTTTCTTTTTTTTTTAACAGTTTCTTTTCTCTTCTTTTCTCACTTTCTACCTCACTCAAAATAGAAGCCCTTTCGCTGATCTCTCTCTCGCTTTCCTGCATTTTGGCCGAATCTCTGAGTTTCCATTGGTGCGGTCTTCAAGCTCGACAACGGTAAGTGTTCCCTCCCTCCGAATCTTGTCCATTCATTCCCACGTTTCAGCAACTTGCTGCCGTGTATTGACCAAGCTCTTGTAAAAGAAAAAGTCTCAACAAGAAGTCACAAAACCAAATACGTACACTTCCCAAATTGAAAGCTTTGATTTTGAGAGAGTGGAGACAGTTTCGAATCTTATAATAATCTCCATTTCTGGCCTCTCGTTGATTTACGTACTCATGGTTTTCTCTTTTGATATTAATCCTATTTTCATATTTTCTTTCAACGGCAAAGAACCCTCTAGGAATGTCCTATTTTCACATGTTCATATAAACAATTTCCATTTTTAAGTGGCCAAAACCTTGATCACGTTACTCATGTGAACTCCCGGCTGAAAAATAAAATGCAGTTTTATGCTTGATTACCACTAGGAATATTGAAGCATCTATTATCTATATATATATATATATATAACTTTTAAAATAATGTACTCTTTTGTTTCTATTTTACCACCTAAATATTTTCTTAACTAATTTTCTTCTTTTTCTTTAAATTTTATTAATGGGTTAATTACCATGCATATAATCACGTTCAGCATTTTCTTATATACTCACAAACTGTTATTTGTATTAATTACTATAGTGAATGAATTCATGTTTTAGCGTCATAGCACTTTGGTAATGAATCACATTTAATTTACGCCGGTTGTCACTACAAATTGCTGCAAATATTTTACTTGATGAAAGAAATATTTCCGGCAAATTTTACTCGCCGGAAAAGGTTTTTCACAAAATATAAAAAAAATGCACTAAAATAAAATACATAAAATATATAATACACATCCAAATTATAGTACTTCTTCCTCAAAAAAGCAATTGCACAAGCAAGAAATTAAAACAAATTGACTTCTAACTACAATGTAACTACACCCATGATCAATTGCTGATCTGCAAGCCCTTACAATAGTAATTTTTAAGCATTCACCAATGGAGACTTAAGTACATATACATGCATGAAACGAGGGCAAGAATATGATCCCAAACTATTTACTTTTAAATACATGATGCGTACATGTGATCATTTTTTAAGCCCTGTATAGGGCACATGTACAAATTAAGAAACTACCTAACTAATTGTGAAAATGAAGAGTACTAGTATTTAATTTAATTCAGCCACATACCAAACAATTGAGAGAAGTTCTTGAAGCCCTTGAAGTACAATCTATTAAAACCAGTCGTTATATTCGGCTTTTGTTTATTGGGAACATGAATGAGTTCTTCATGCTTTCACCTGACAAGCTTTCCAAGAACTACATGGTGATTGGTATGAATCATCCAAGAAACCATCTGTGTAGTTGTGATTACATGAAATATACACATAGATACAGCGAAGTGAGCCATTCCTGAAATACTCATAAACTGTAGTCATTTATGAACACTCCTATATCTCACATGAACTTAATTAACAAGCCAGCTTCATTAATAGCAATGGAAAATGAATACGACTTATTATACCATGCCTAGGGAATCAGCTATACTTTAACAAAAATTAGATATCAGCAAGTAATATCATTAATTAATGGACTTACGTGAAACCAATCCATGCAATTAGCTTTTAGCATTTTCTGGAAAGAACTGCAAGCATATTATCAATATTAGAAGGCAATATAACACAATAATGGTATGTAACAATCAAACACCAGTTTATTAGCACAATTTTAATCTAACATATATAAGCTAGTGACTTCTACTCCATTATAACTTTTTTAGTGGTATGTTCGAACAAATGAAATCTACCTTATTGAGGATACAAATAAAAATAATAAAATCTACTCAATTATTAAACAGTGTTTGCAAATGAACAATCGACCTATCCTACGCAATCAAAAACTGACATCTCACAGCAAAAATTCAGAAAAAATTAAGCAAATTCATAGTGAAAAGAAGAAGAGTAAAGAAAGTAGAAAAGAGGAAGAAAAAGAAGAGAATAAATGTTACCTTGTGAAGTGAATTTGTGATGGGAGACTTAAATGAAATGCTGCCTTGTTCTCTTCTTTTAATCCATGTTCTCTTTTGTTAATCTCTCCACTTAATCATGTCCAGGCGAATTAATTATCAAGAAGAAAACATCAACCAAGCAGAATTATTCCCAGCCCATAATTCTCAAGTCTCCACTCAAACCATGTTTCAAAAATTGCAGATAAATTTTTTCTATTTGGTTGTTTAGAACCCAAGCAAGACAGTACCCAAAACAAACCAAAAAGATAAATATGAGATTCAGACTACTCATATATCTTACTAAATCTGTAGACATCTTACTTCTTTGAAAGCTTGCCCTGCATGGCATATTATGGTGACATATAGCAACTATAGCCAGTAACAAAGATTTTAGCCTTTGAGGACAAAGTACTTATACAAAACAAGTGAATGTTTGCCTACTTATCAGTTAAATGGGAAAAAATAATCTTAAAAAGGACCTTTTAAGCTTACTTCTCTATTAAACAAACTTTCTAACTTGCCTCCATAACTCAAATGCTAATCTTTGTTAGAACTATTGTATATCAAGTTTACAAAGGGAGTTTGGGCTTCATCAACAACTGGAGAACTATACAGACTGAAAGGATATATAAAAAAAAAAAAAAAAAAATACAGAGTAATAATAGGGAATATTTTATAGCAAATCTGTAATACAAGAAGGGTGTTGGTATTTGACCACTTGATACATTCCAAGCAGTATAAAAGTATAGGATTCGCCCCACTTGATACATTGTATAGCAAACCATGCTACAAGAGAAAGTATGAGGGATCATAAATAGAAAGTATGCAAATGATCCAAATATGTACACATAGAGGGCTTTAGCTAGACAATAGTAGATTGAAAGCATTCACATCGTTTAGCATCTAAGATTCCTTCTCCAATTAATTTCTATGTATATTTTTATCAACTAATGATCAAAAACCAACTAAGAGCATTGGCATTGAGTTATGCAAATCCAAATAAAATAGATAATTTGGTTAACAGAAGATGAAAATGACCTGCATTGAATTATCCAAATATAAACCAAGATGACTTTCAGCCACAGTAAACCAACTCTTGCAGTTATATTTGACATCCACTGTAGTTCAACCAAAACTATTAAAAAACTATTTCTTTCATCTGAACACTCTCTCTCTTCTCTCGATTTTTCATCTCTATTTTACCAACTCTTTTTCTTCCCTCGGTTTCTTCCTCCTGCCAGCAAATTTTTCTCTTCTCCTAGGGTTTCATTTTTGTGCCTTTTCTCTCCAATCGTTGAAGCCCTCATGCCTTTTCTCTTTCATTCCAGTGGGTGAAAGAGAAGTTAGGAGATTGAGCTTGAAATAAAAAATGCGGTATTGAGAGAGACGTGGAATTTCTTTCCAGTGAAAAGCTTCCAAACCAAAATCGGAGATTCAAAAGCAGGGACAATGTTTATTAGATCTTCTGAACTGAGATCGGAGATTCAAATGTGTAGTTCTTTTTCTCTTAGATGTTTATTCTTTTTCTTTGTTTTTGAGTAGTCTGATTTTCCTTGGAATCTTTTTATCATTTCCTTAGTTTTTCTTTTTCAATTTTCTCATTTTCCTTGGAAACCAAACCGTGGTAAGTATGTGTGTTTTTTTTTTCTTTTTATGTTGACCCAAATGATAGGAAAAATAGCTCATAGCTGGAAGTTTCAGATTAGCCAGGAAAAATAGTTCATAGTTGGAAGTTTCAGATTGATATTGGATACTCTTCAAAAAATCCTTTTTAAGTTGCTGAAATTTGATTGCAAAGAATTTGTCAGTGTAAAGATTTAGTTCATAGTTGGAAGTTTCATAGTTGAAAAATAGTTCATAGTTGGAAGTTTCATGCTACATAATCTTTTATTTCCTGTTTATAAAAGATTCAACAAATTGGCGCATATGTTACACGATAAAATGAAAACTCTGTTTCCTGTCAGTGATAAACATATGGCACGATCTTCTTACTATTTCCCCTTGCCTTCATGACATCTGGATGGTATGTCTTAAATGACAAGAGAAATAAACATCGATCATATACATAATGTGGGAAACTTAATGTGCATCCATACTGTAACATAATTTGGTTGGAAAATTTAATTGTGGATTTAGCTTAAACTGCTTACCCCTTGCCTTCAAAGAATTGCTATAAGATATTATTGATTTGTTTTTTAGTCAAAATAATTTTTGTTTTGGATTGTATAATATAATTTGTAGTCAAATAGTAATAGATCTCAAACGCTTTAGGCCCTTCAGCTTTCGTTTCATGATTGATGCAGTCTTCATGCTTGTTCAGTTAGAGTGGCAATATATTTTTTAGTTTTGATCAATATCTCATGAATTTTGGCAGTCAAATAGATACATAGTTGTCAATAAAAGAGGAGAAAAAAGAAGAAGATGACCTTACTGCTATTTAATGCAATTTAATTTGAAGGTGCATTAAATAGATAATAATATTGTTTGAGTTGCTATCATTAATTTGCTTTTCATCTCAGAATGATTATTTTGGTCTTGCTAATTATAAGTTTGACAGTCCATTTTCCCTTTTAAAGATTGCACCAGCTCTTGCTTAACATTGGTTATGGTTGTTATATATAAAGATATATGCTCATAAAACCATCTCAGTATGTGCTTTGAAATAACAGGAAATTTCTAAGCTTTAAGATATATGCTCATAAAACTGATGTGATGATTTTGTGATGATGGTTCTTATCTGAATTCCATTGCTTGAAGTGCTAATGAACTTGTTCTGTTTTCTTTATGTTTGTGGTGGAAATGACAAGAATGCTGTATTTGCCTAGCCAAGTAAGGACAAGGAAGAATTGAGGCAGTTGCCATGTTCGGTGTTCCCATGTGTTCCACCTCAAGTGTGTAGATCAATAGCTCCAGCCTCCAAATTATATCTTGTTGTCCTCTTTGTAAATTGTACTAGGACTCAGATTGGCCTTGCTTTGTATAACATTAATATTTCCATGTAGCTCTTAATTTAGAACAAAAATTAATAGAACAAAAAAATTGAAAAAAAAAATTATTAAATTTATACTATTTTATTATTATTTTGATTAATAGATGGATAATCCAATGTGGGAATAAGTTTTAAGTAGAATAGCCAAATGCAAAATCATGTCATATTATGCAAATTTTACATTTGCATTTGCATAATCCAATGCTAATGCTTAAGGATAGATAAGCATGGTGATGTAAGTAGGTCACAGAGTCCATCCACATCATGAAAATGTGCAAATAACAGTGGATTTAGAGAAGTAAAACAACCCATTCACAGGTGCAGACATACCTAAGAATAAGACCAATAAGACCATGTGCATTCACATGAGCATGTTAAGCTAATACAAAAATGTCTAGTTGTTCCAGTCCAATTCATACACCAAACTCCGTCCAATTCATACACACCATTTCCAAACTCAGTGCAAATATAATACTTAAGATGCTGAGAGAGAGAGAGATAGAGTCATACTCCTAAAAGAATTAAGATGCTCACCTTTTTTTTCTTTTTTATAGGTAATATTAGAAAAATACCAGAGCTTTAATAATGGATAAACCTAACCCATTCAAACACTGCAACAACACCTTTTAGCTCCTGAAATAGCATCTCATATTTCGCCCGAACAATACAAACACTGAAACAGCACCAAACACAACCCATTCAAAGCCTAAAATTAAGATATTACCCACACTCCGATTTCACTCGCACAAACACATGGGGATCTGAAACGAGGTATGATAAACATGACAATTCCAGCAAGTATATAAAAGCTACCCTCATACTCAAAACTCAAAGATTGAGACTTGGTTTGGGTAGTGAAAGTGTTTGAGAATGTTTGTGAATAGTAGTGAAAAAATAATAATAGAATATTGAATACTAGTAAAAAGTAGGTAAAAAGTAATAAATAGTAGAAAAAGTAGGTGAAAAGTAATAATAAAGTAAAGAATAGTAGTGTGAGTGTTTGAGAGTACCTGAGGTACTCTCGGTACCCAAACAAGGCCTGAGTCTCCCCTCGTTTTCTCTCTAGCTCTGGCTTGAGAGAATAGAGGTGGTGTTTTTTCAAGCCATTCCCATGGATGAGATGCAGTCCATGTGGGGGAATCTACGTTTGAATGAGGAGGAAGATACGGTCATTGCTATCGATGGTGCCTCTGCACCAAGTGTTCAAAGCAAAAGCACTATAAGCTTGATAGGAAAACTATGGTGTGACTGCCTGGTGGGGAAGAACATTTTTGAAGCAACTATGGCAAAAATCTGGCGCCTCACCAAACCAGCCTTGGTTAAGGAGGTAGGCAGCAATATGTTTGTTTTCGTCTTTGCAAATCATGCGGATAAACAAAAAGTTGAGAGTGGAAGACTGTGGACTTTCGACAATCACTTGTTGGTACCCATCTCAATCGATGGCCTGACCCCAATCTCAGAGACGAAGTTTGATCATGCATCCTTTTGGGTACAGTTTCATAACTTGCCTCTGTTTGGTATGAATAAGGGGTGCGGAGAACAACTGGGTGGAACGTTAGGGCGGTGGAGGATGTTGAAGTAGATGAAGATGATGTGGGATGGAAAAGATGCCTGTGAGTTAAGGTTTTATTAGATCTTAAGAAACCTCATGCACGAGGACGTACTACCACCTTGCAAGGGATGAGGATCTAGAGCCCTTTACAGTACAAAAAAACTACAAGGTTTTGCTTCACGTGTGGTCGCATAATACATGATGGGATAAGCTGTAAACCTTCGACAGAAACTCACCATCAATATGGAAACCGGTTATGTGCTGATTAGAGGAATAAGAGGACCTGGTTACGTACTGACCAACAATATGGAACTGCTTCAGCCAGGTGGAGAAGGACTTGAGTAGGGTGGCTGAGGGTGGTGTAGAGATTAGTAATGCCTCGACTGGGGAGGCGAGTTCGACGGGTAATGCCAATCTGTCGTCAACGAATATTGTTAGTAGGCCCGTGTCTGTTGGCAGAAATCACGCAGCAGATGAGGGACCAAAAGGTGGAAAGGAGCCAATACAAGGTTGAATTTTATGCAAATGGTCGATGCTGTCACGAAGAGGAGAACCTCAGGTGAAACTTTTTCTTGTAGTCTGGGCCATTTGGTACAAAAGGAACCAGAAATTGTATGCAAACAACTTGTTATCTCTAAAGCAGGTTATCAAACATGCATTATCTATGGTTGATGAGCAAGCTTCTGCTGCATCTTTTCACAAACCAGGTGGGCATACACTTTGTAGATGGATGACACCACCAGTGGGGGACTTGAAACTCAATGTTGATGGAGCCATCTTTAGTGACCTTAGTAGATCTGGTGTTGGGATGGTGCTGGGAGATGAGAAGGGTCAAGTCATTTTTGCTGCCAGCAAACCAAAAAGTATGGTTACAGATTCTTTTGAAATAGAATTGCTTGCTATCCTCAGAGGGGTGCAATTATGTATGCCTATGGGAAGCATAGAATTTCAAATATAAAGTGATGCCCTTCTTGTGGTGCAAGAGCCGAACGAAGAGGGTCCTTCCGTATCTTGTTGGGGCAATATTGTGCATGAAATTAAGAGGTTGTTGCAGTGATGGCCAAACTGGTCTGTTCATCATAAGGGCCGGGCTACTAATGGTGCAGCACATTCTTTCACTAGATTTTCATGGAACCTAGATGAGTTAGCAACTTGGTGGGAAGTGATTCCCAAATTTATTGAAAATGCTACAAAAAACAAAATAAGATTTTAAAGATAAAAAACTATATTTATTTAATCAATTCATTCGAATTAAAGAAAACAGAACAAGTTATATTATATTTTATAACCAACGATTTCTTCCCAAAAAGACTAATTTATAAGCATATTATAAAGAAAAAGGGTACCGAATCTTCAGTGGTAGAAGCACTGCAAAATGAGTTTGTGAATTTTGCAATTTTAATTTTTAAAAATATTTAAATGATTTTAAACAATATTTTAAAAAGAAAATACCATATTCGCGCGGTACAAGAAAATCGGTAGTAAGAGTTTCAAATTATATGACGTATGCTGAAATGATGAAAGAGGAGTCCTGCTCCTATATATTGAGGTTCTTAGTGACAAGGAAACTAAACCGATCATTATCATGGCTGCTGTTAACTCTAGAGAGCAACCCCAATTAGCCCTCGACGGTACTACACCAGATCAGAGCAACGACAGTTCATTCATTATCACAACGAATAATATTTATCAAGGGTTTCCTCATGCAGATATCGATGATAAGTCAAACAATTTCAACAGCAACAGCAAGATTGAGGAACAAGAAGTTCTTTCCAAACTCCCTCCCGAGTACAGATTCCTCCCAACAGACGAAGAGCTCATCGTCTTTTACTTGAAGAAGAAAGTATGGAATCAGCCCCTGCCGATTAACAACATCGTGGAGGTTAACCTATATGCATATAACCCAGATTTTCTTGCAGGTATTATTGATCTTCTTCAAACATCCTGTTTCTTTCTTGGTTTTCTTTCATGGTTTGAGCTGTTTGGAACTGGATCTTTTCAATTGGTTTGAACATAACACCGGATGATATAAAGTTTCTTTCTTGCTAATTATTTTTAATCTGAACGAGAGAATCATGGTATATAGGATCATATATATATTGTGCAGATACCTTTTCTTGATGTGCTTGTTTTTCTTGGAACTAATATTCCTGGGATATATGCGTTCACTGCGGTTTTATAGAGGTTTTAAAAAAAGTTGCATACATGGCCATATTGAAAGTTTTATAATGAAAGCCATGATATTAAGTACATATACATTAATTAGAAACAAGATCAAGGAGATTTTGATTCAATAATCATCCAAACTGGTGCAAACAGTGCTAGGAGCCCTAGAGAGCTAGAAAGGGGCGAACTGGAAGTAGAAGAACTGGGAGAGAAATTAGAACTGAAGTTACGAGTGTTGAAGTGAAGAAGTGAACTCTATGCGGTGCTGTGAGGGGAAGTAAAACGCAAAGCTTAAAGAAGAAGGATATGTGCCGTGAGGGGAGGAAGCTTCTGGAGTCCTTAGTTTTAGGCTTGTGTCCTTTCCTTTGTAAAACACAACGTTTGGTACTTATAAACGAAACAGTGCGTTTCTATCTTTTATTTACTGTCATTTACAATTGTCGTTCCAGTGGTTATTTTATCTTTCATCTTAGTTTGTTATGAGTGGGGTATATGGGACGGGAACGACATGGGAAATGGCATTTGAAACCTGAGTATGATGAATTGTTGGAGGAAGGAATTCCCTCGAAGAAATTCCAACGTGATTAATACATTCTCTGCGTATTTTCCTTCCTCTTCATCCTATGTTCATTCTGACATTTTCATACTATCACTATAGCACTCAATATTACATCCAGGTCCTTAACAAGTGGTATCATACCACGCGATCCTACCCACAAATTCCATAAACTACTTACAAAACCATAAATACCATAAATATCATAAAACCCAGCCAAACAGCTTCCCTGCAACCTAGAAACCTTTCCTAATTCACCATACATCACCATAGTAACCAGAACTTCACCCAACCAAACGGATTCAATACCTACATCAACCCAGAAATTCCATCAGCCACATAGATTCACTACCGGCATTCACCCAGAAATCCCAATGATACAAACAACTTATGTATCCACCATTTCCGATACATCTCCTATTAACAAACACTTGGCGGACAGGACTAGGTCCAAGCAACACCAAGAACATATGCAGTAGCAGAATGATGACTTGGAGGAGAATCGTCTAGCGACTCAAGCACGACTCAACTCCATCGATGAGAGGCTCGACTAGCTCATTGAAATGGTTCGAACCTTGGCATGGGACCTGCGAAATCAGCAAGAAAATGAGCAAGTGCAACAAAGGGGGCCAAACTTACAAGGTATTCGCTTAGATTTTCCTCACTTTATGGGAGAGAACCCATCTGCATGGATTTTCAAAGCTTCACAATACTTTGAATACCATCAAACAACCCCTGCCCAAAAGTTATTGTTAGCCTCATACCACATGGAGGGGGAAGCCTTGGTATGGTACCAAGAGACCTTAGACATAGCCCAGTTTGTGAGTTGGGAAACCTTGGTGCATGCTATGTTGGTCATTCAGACCAACAGCATCTGACGACCCAATGGAAATCTTGACAAGGCTGAAACAAAGCACCATGGTGGTAGCTTATAAGGCTAGTTTTAAGGCACTTTCGAATAGAGTGAGGCGCCTATCAGAACACCATAAGCTTAGTTGCTTTCTCAGCGAGTTAAATGATGAAATAAGGTTGCCTCTCCGCATGTTTAACCCTCACAATTTAACAGCTGCGTTTGGGTTAGCCCATATTCAAGAGGAATACCTCACTAGTGCTAAGAAATCGATGAAGTTCTTGGGTGAGAAGGGCTTGTAATTCTAGTAGTAACTATAATTCCTATGGCCAATTTGGTGAAAGTGGGAATCACAACCAAAAATACAACCCCCTATTAAAAAAGTGTTCTCCACTACGATGGATGAAAAGCTTAGGAATGGGCTTTGCTATCATTGCGAAGAAAAGTGAAACCCCAACCCCATATGCAAGAGTCCGAAGGTGTTCCTTTTGCAAGGGGTTGAGGAGTTGGAGGAGACGAAGGAAGAGGAAGAGGAAGCTGCAATATTTGCTGATCTACCTCCTAAAATTGACTTGAAACAGAAAGGTGCTATTGTGGAACATGAGATTTCCTTGAATGTAATCTGGGGAACTCCTAGCTCTAAAGCTATATGGGTGGTGGGGTGGATTGAGAGTGCACAAGTGGTGCTTTTAGTAGATTCAGGTTCAACATGCAGCTTACACAGCTTTGTAGACCCGTCTATTGCTCGGACAACTAAACTGGTGATTAATGAGACTCAAAAACTTGTTGTTAAAGTGGCTAACGGGCAAGTGGTGTAAGGTTTGGGCAACTGCAGCAACGTGAAACTCAAGGTGCAAGGAATCTCATTCCATCCCACCTTTTATGTTTTACCTTTGGGTGGCTATACGTCTTCCCAAGTTTGAGATGGCGAGTGTGAAGCACAGCCCATATGAAACCCATGTCTGGAAATGCAGGTCCTTTGGAGCTAAAATATGCGGATTAAGTGCGTTCTTTTTAGTGAGTGGAGGCAAGATTAGGGTCCAGCCCGTGTGTGTGCCCATACACTGATGAGAAAAGCTAGCCCTCCCCACTAAAACAGCACCGTTTCATGTAAGGGTGTGAAAACTCTAAGTTCACCCCATCAGTGCCGCACTATGAGATAAGTGACATATGGCATAAGTGGATTGGTGAAATTTTAGAAAATATGTAGTAGTGTGAGTTTACTCGCTTTCGAAGGATTTTTTGAGGAATTTTATTTTGAAATATTATTGCATCTAAGTTTTAAATCTTTCAGAATTTCAGGTCAATGGTTTGCCCCCAAATAAGGGATGTGACAGTAAAAATCATTACAAGAAATTCACTACACATCTTGGATATAATGCTACATAAGAAACCAATTGTCCCAATATAAAGTAAATATTTAGATGATCATTTGATGATATAAATAGTTGAGATTTCTTACAAATTTCTTATACAAAAAATCAAAATTTCCATCTTATAACTTCCATGATAACTGTTACGTCTCGTACTACCTGTCACCTAAAATCATGTCTCCTAATATAAATATATTTTTCAAAGATGCCAAAATAAATAAAACATAAATTCATCTATTTCCACCAACTACATAAATTCCTCTACAAGGTCATCAATACTATAATTCAACAAAATAAATTAACGACTTCACAAACTACCATTGACCTCAACATAATGAACTAGCAATTACACAAGTCTCAACAAACAAAATACATACTCAAATCCAATGTAGCAAATAAATCCACCAATAGTAATAGTACGCTTAGGTACTCAACTCCCTATCCTCAGCTAATCTTGCCAAGGCTTCTTATTCCTGATCCTAGCTAAACCATCAAAATCATCTGAAAATATTATGAGGATAATTGGTAAGCAGAGAACATATAATAGTATGTAAACATTAACCATTTACAGAGTATAGGATGCAGAGCAAGATATTGTTTTAGTTTCAAAATGTAGAGGAAGCCATGTTATCAAAATATCAGAGCGATAGTTTTAGAAACCTTCATATACAAAAGTCCTTGGCATAGCATGATTGAACATCATCATATCATATTAGAGGCATCATATTATAACAGAGACCATGTGTAACCCTAGTGGTAGGGGTTGTGCTATCCAAGGTGGCCAAATCCCATGTAGTATCAGAATGTGAATCTTTTCCTTATTCTTCTCGAAATCCCTAGTGTGCACACAGGAAATACTAAGTAGAAAAACTATTTTGTTTCCAATATGGGTGCACTCGGAAACAGAGATGTTGGTACCATTCATATAAGAGAGGTAACAGTTTTACACCTATCGTAACGTCAACACAAAGTAGAGCAGAAACAAAACTAGACACAAAATCAGAATGTGATGCCAAAGGTTTTCAGATGTCACATCATATCAAATAGAGTACAAAACAGATTCAGATCATTTTCACATCTTCAAAAACTGACTTGTAGCATCTTCATATAACTATGCACAAATTATTAGATTTCATAATTGCTCTTTTTATACAATGGAAAACTAAATACCAAAAATTGCTCATGTCTACACTACTCATGATAGAAAATACTTTCTCTTTTATATAGATTTCATGAGTAATGCATAATTCATAACTTAGGTTGTTTTTACATTTCTTTTCAAAAAAAAAACATGCATATTTTTCACAAATTAACCTCTGTCCATTTTTTTTATGCAAAATTTAGCATAACAACTCCTCTTACCTGACTCTTGCCATGTATTACACATTGGACCCGACCGCTAATAGTGTCACAACCTAAACCATAAAACATTTACCAAAAAGTTAATAACCCAAACAACTAACATTAACACGACCAGCAAACATATATACTCAAAACAATCAGCATCCACTCAACAACTCACACTTAAACCCGAAAAACCAACACTTAAGCCTGAAACAGCCCACACGTCAACCCCGAGCATCCACACAACTCACAAGACGTCCACACAACTAGCCCCAACACACATCATCCCATGAACAACCGTGAAACCAACCCCGGAAAGCCACATATAAACCCACAAAGAGCCATAAATCAACTCAATCAGCCACACATCATACATTCCTCCATTCTCTTCATCCATCCAAGATCACTCCCAACACAATGCTCCAAAAAGAAAACACATGACCAATAAGTTCAACCATACAAATATATTTCATTAGAAATTACTAGCAATCATGATTTATTCATATCGCACACATAACCGAGCAACTAGGCCTATTACACTGAAGTATCATACCTAATGTTGTGAGGTGATCGATGAAATGAGGAAGCAGGGCAACACTATCTATGGATGTAAATATTGCCTTGTGAACTAGCATACAACACTAATATTAAGTTTTGTCTTTGAAAAGTGTTACGCAATGGAATAACTCAAACCCAGCAAGCAAAAGAGAAATTCACCTAAGTGTGTAGTGGCGTATGTCGACTTGGGTGGCTCAAGCAAATCACTGCTTAATCTTAGTGGAAGAGTACTACTGTGAAAGGGAAATAAAATCCGATAGTTGATGAAAAAAATTGTGACGCCCCGACTCCCACGTACAAAACAGCACGGGTCACGCATCCCAACGACAAGTGTTCAAGTGTGTGCAAAATGCAAAAGTGCACAACAAAACGCAGCGGATAAATAAATAAGTCAACTAAGTACCAGAATTGTTTAATACAAATATCCAAAAATAAAAGCGTTTTAAAAGCAATACCACTGTCCCAAAAATAATACAAGAGCTGAAAATATAAATTCAAGTGATCCCAGATCACTCCTCCGGCAGAGCCAAATCCTCAGACTCAGCATCCGCATCAACAACATCAAAATCTACGGTACTAGAAAATGGTACTATAGGTAAGTTATAATCCAAACAACTCAAGATAAAAACGCATTAATGCAATCAACCATACATGCATATAATGAAATATGCCTTAGCCTCAAAATATCATTTTTCTCAAAGATGAATATTTTCCAACACACGCCAAAATCCCGTTTTGGCCCAAAAACAATAATCCAATCTTTTCCCAGAAAACGATTTACGCAAAAACCATTTATAGGACAATGTAGGCGGGAATCACAGGCAGGACTATACCACAATCCCTGCTTACCACCATCTCTACCGAATGCACCGTAGGCGGGAATCACAGGTGGGACTATACCACCATCTCTGTTAACTACCATCCCTATCGTGTGCACCATAGATGGGAATCACAGGCGGGACTATACCACCATCCCTGGTTACCACCATCCCTACAGTTCCTTTCCACACAAGGGGTACCTATTAGAGCACTGTAGACGGGAATCACAGGCGGGACTCTTTAACATCCCCTTCCCTAGGGTTAGGAATGTCACGTACATACGTAACTAAAGCCAGGTAAGAAACTTGCATAAATAAAATAAAAAACATTGTTCATTCCAAAAGAAAACTTAAGTTAAACCATTTTCAAAAAAACATAGTCATATCCAAGTTTCCAAACCAACTGAATTAAAAGAAATCATAAATATAGTCTAAAGTTCATTAGTCTGCTCCTAAACTTGGCCCGCCTGCTCGTAGTCCTCATTCTCCTCACCTGGTAGTAAAAATGAGATAAAACTAAAATGAGTCGAAGACTCAGTAAGAACTCACCACAACGTAAACATAATAATTGAAAGGCTTTAATAAAATTTTCATATTGAATAAAGTTCTTGTCATATCATGCTGAATAAAATTCATGTCATATCATGCTGATGCTCATGCTATGCATGACTGTCTTGACTTTTCTCAATTAATTGACTAATATGACTGGCCCACACACTTAACCCTGTGTGCAAGGTTGTGCACAGGCCCCACATCCAGCTGCAGCAAGGGGAGCCGCTAAGTAGTATTCTGACATACTATGGTAGACCACGCTTGAGTCCGTGGCTTGCACATCCACCCTGAATACTGAACTGAAAGGCCATCTGATTAACTGATCTGATCTTATCTGATCTTACACTTGAAATTAAAATAACTTACGTGTTTTATGCAACATGATATGCATGACATTCGTACTAATATAATTAACTATAAAATGCTGATGACTAAACATGATGCGGAAAATTAACATGATCATATGCTATGATGACTGATATGTTATATAGATCGTAACATGCTTGGTACATAAAAAGAACGACTATTAAAGAACTGGCTTTAATAGTAATAGTCTAACTATATGCTAATCCTAATTTGTGATAAAATTACTTACCTCGAAATAATGATACCGAATAATCTCCTGGTATTCTGTTGCCTATAAAAAATTACTATACGTCACTAAGAATTCTAGGAGTCATATTTTGACATTCCATTTAATAATTGAACTCACACTATAGTAATAACAACTTTAATAACTATTTAATTATGTCCAAAACAAATATTATTATTATTTTAAATTCAAATAATTATCTATTGTTTTAAATCATAACCCGTAGCAATTTATATTAAAATCTATCAAAACAAATAATGAAGAAAAATCATAACTTAAACAATCTAAAATGTTTTGTTAAGCTTTAACCTATTATTATCTTATGCTGAACTTAACAATAAAATACTTAAGTTTAAATTAAATCCAATCGAAAGCCCAAACTCACATAAATAGAACAAGTTAAATCCGATTGTCATATGCCCTCAAAAGCCAAAAAATATAAAATAAAAGAATTCTGCAGACCAACACGTTTTGGTCAACCCATGAGGCTTCTAGAGACCTCTAACATTAATTAAAAAAAAATGTATTGTTTAAAGGGAAAATTTGTAAAATCAATTTAAAACCATCTACCATATACACCTTTTCGTACAACTCTTATCTAATGATAGAAAAGAAAAGCAACTATCAATAAATTATACATAAATTGACTTTGACTATAAGAGATAAGTCCAAAACAAAGGCAAGGATGGAATGGATTATTTTGGAAAAAAGAAAAGGATAAGACACTAACGTGAACTTAGTCATATGAATAGAGTTTTGCACTTATAGCTTCAGAAACAGAATTTTATTCTCAAAGAAATCGAGACGAGGAAAAGCTTGAAGACTCACCGTGTATGAAGCGACTTTGTGCAAGAAGAAGGCAGACGATAAACACGGCTGGACAGAGATCTACCTCTTCCAAAGGCATGATGGAGCAAAAACACCATAGGCAAAAAAAAAACATTGAGCATGGACATAATATTTTCTTTCTTCTTCTTCTTTTTTTTTTCTCAGTAGCACGATGGATAAGATCAAGGGAGATTTTACTTGATGCAAAAGAATAGAATCAAAGAATAATAGAGATAGGATATTTGTTGCACTACTGACATTATGAAGATTATGGCATATAAATTGAATTAATGCTTCCATTGTAACGTTTGGAAATGAAGAGATCATTAACGAATATTTGAAACGGAAACCGGCTGAAAATCTGAAGGTTGTAAATAATTAAGAATTAAAATTAATAATAATAATAGTACTAATAATATAAACATAAAAATTAAAATAATTTAAAAACTTTAACTTAAAAAAAAAAAAATCATGGCGGTTACACTCTACCACCATCCCAACCGCGTGCACCGTAGGCGGGAATCACAGGCGGAACAACACCACCATCCCTGCTTACCACCATCCCTACAGTCTCTTTTACTTTTTCTCACATGAAAACTCAATTTTCAATAAACACATGAACATGAATGCAATTACACGAAAACCTAGTTTTCATTTACAAAAACATGAACATGCGTGCAAATGCAATGTATCAGACCATCCTCAATATCCAACAACCAACCAAACACAGCACAATCCAATAACACAACCAACCAGTATATAGTAAATGAGTGTTAGTTCAAAAATACATTTAAATCTCAAAAGTTATTTGGGAAAATACTTACAGCACTATATAGTAATTTTCGGAGGATCACGAATGAGCTAGAAGCGACAAAACAGCAACTGAGTAGTGTAAAATGCACAGTGGCCATGGGTCTCAAAATTCATTTTTGAACAGGATCAAACCAAGACTCGAAATTGCTAGGGTAGGGCCTAGAGATGTCAGTGACGCTAGTGGTGGTGGCATTTGGCATGGGTGGCGGCGAGGGAGGCGGTTTAAGGCTACAAAGCTCAAATTGGAGATGAGGTTGGCTGGGCTTTATTGGTGACGGATCGGAGCTGGGGATGGGTCCTTTAGGTAGCTAGGAGGTCAAGGAAGATGTGGTGAAGAAATGGTAGCCGGAGGTAGAGCACAAGGGCTACCATGGCTTTGAGCTGCGCATGTAGGTCAACGGCAGCACCAGAGAGTTTGAAAAAAGAGGGGTGGTGTCACCAGTGGATAGGGAAGGAGGTGGGAGGGGCAGCGTCGGTCACGAGCAGCGCACGGCAGCGCTGGGTGGAGATGAACGAAACGGACGAAGGAGAGAGGGAGGGGGTGTCACGTGGGCTGGGGGCCAAGGGAGAAATAAGGAGTAAAGAAAGAGGAGGAAAAGAAAAAGGAGGAAAAGAAAAAAGAAGGGAAAGAAATGAGGTCCAATCCTCATAACTTGGATCTCAAAAATGATCCAACAAATGATTTTAAAACAATAAACTAAATAAAATAATTCAAATGCTGTGAAAAACTTAATTAAAACAATAAAGATTTTAAAACCCATAAACAAATTACTTTAAATTAAAGATCAATTTAAATGCTAAACAGTAACTAATATAAAAAAGAAAGCATAACAAAATAATTTCCACATCTTAAAATCATAAAATAAACTAACGAGAAATTCAATAAATTTTAAAACAAGAGAACCAATATTTAATTTATTAAAATAATTGTTCAGTGAAAATATACTAAAATACGGGGTGTTACATCTCCCCTCCGTAAATAAAATTTCGTACTCGAAATTTGTGAGGTCAAACATCAGCGCTAAGGCAGTTACAAGATACAACTCTGAATACACTTAAGAAAGTCATACCATCAACTTCCAACAAGCATGAGTAATTCTTTCCCAAGTTTATTCCTAAAGGTGATTCCATCGTATTCGCACTAGTCTCCCAATGGCACATCACGTCTATTACTCCTAGAGCGGTCATGCAATCCAAAATCTCCATATCCACAAAACCTTAACAAAAACCCAAGGAATCCCAATGATTAATAGCTCCATTCGATAATCTATGCTAACTTCAATCGACTCCTATACTATAACTTCCAAACCTTTGTTGTCACCTTGGTAACCTAATGATCACTTCCAAAGTTAACCATCAACAACAAGATTTGCACAACTAAATGATTAATCTCCAATTACAAGTATATACTCAAAACTTCAAGTCACCATTAATTCCTTAAAATCAGCACACAATTTGAACTCCTAATCACAACTAAAAATATCACGCTCCTGCTGTGCACTTTGATAAATCACCACATTCATAAAATTTATGCCCTCAAAATTAACACCTACCAAAACTACTTCCCCAAGCCAACACGGAACAAGGACATGAACTCTCCAACTCCATACACCCCTAACTTTTACGCATTGATCTCGTGTATCCTTAGTCAAAACCAATAATTTCTCGAACGTACAAATGATCCATTCCAACCATTCTATCATTCAGACCTATTCCCTCAAATCAACAAGAGTCACCTCTAGATCCGCACCATCTATTACCCTTAAACTTAATGTAGATCAATCCTAAAACTTATCACTATAATCTCGACTAATAACAATTATTATCCAAATTAGATCAATACCTTCAATCCTCAAAGAAATACTCCCATTAAAAAATCCTTATATCAATAACCCAAGTCTGATCAACTCCATTTAATGGTCATAAACTAATCAATCTCCAAAATAAATCAAGCTAGCACACCAAGCCTGCAGAATTAAAACTTAAATCTTATTACCAATTAGTCCTCAAATTTGCAATTCTAAAACCTCAATTTATAGTAGCATCACTTTCTAAAATCTGTAAAATCGATGAACTTATATCCAATAATAAACAATCGACTCCCGAAACTTTCAAAATCTAAAACATTAAATGATAACAAATCATTTCCTAAAGTCTGCAAAACCTTAAACCCTTGATGAAATTCTCATGAATCCATCCTTAAAGTTTGTTGAACTTACAACCTTCTATTCTAAAGCCTCATGTCATATCTCCATGGAATCTAAAACCTCAATTATCTTGCTCTCCAAAGAGATCACCCAGACCACACCGTTCTCTTCAAGCCTCGATATCAAAATCAACCAAGTCGATAAAAATTCAAGCCTACTACATTAAATATTGATACTTATCAAAAAGATCAGATCCTCAGTCGTACCATCTTCCTGCCATAGCATAACAACCTTTAACCCCACATTCAATTTCAAGAAAAAAACAAAACAAAACGAAATCAAGTAGAATTATAGCAAAATAAATTAAAATACAACAAAATAACGTGAAATAAAACATAATAAAGCCAACAAAATATAATAACATGCAATAAATTAAAACAATTAAAGTAACATACTTCAAACAAAATAATTTCAAATCACAACTTTAAAACTTTCTGGTACTGCACCTACGGGACATGTGGCTTTACCCAAAGCCAAACTGCTCTGATACCACCTGTGACGCCCCGACTCCCACGTACAAAATAACACAGGAATCGTGACGTCAGGATGATGACAACACGGGTCACGCATCCCAACGAAAAGTGTTCAAGTGTGTGTAACACGTAAAAGTGCATAACAAAACGCAGCAGATAAATAAATAAGTCAACTAAGTATCAGAATTGGGAAATTCTTATTGCAGTCCACGGGCGTGGCTTGCAATGCAGTCCTAAATGAAACGGGAGCGTTTCATTTATTGGTGAAACCAATACGTAGCAAAACCAAGGAAGCTTACATCCAGAGCTTCCTTCCTTCCTCAATGAAATTTAGACGTAGCTCCCTTCCTTACTCAGTGAAATCACATCGTCCTCACAGATCCCTTAGCCCATTGACGTTGTCGTTGCCATCCCCTTCCTCAAAGAGAGGACCCAATCTGCCCATCTGTGTTTGTGTCTTTCTCTCTCTGTAGGCTGTAAGATTTTCTCACCTGGACTAGACTACAAGTCACATATTTAACTACTTTTCCTGGATTTATCACAAGTGTAGATTCATGGCTGCAGTAAGAGTTGGTGGCCCAGATGCACTGTAGTTTGCAGATAAAGAAAAACAAAATTAAATATGCATGGTAGATGCACGACAGGTCACACAAAATTAAATTGCTGGAAAATAAAGAAAAACAACAAAAACTTTGTAAATGGCAGTGGAGAATCCAAATGAGCGGTAGTTTGCAAATGCCCAGACGCACAGCACAGAGGGGGAGAGGGAAAAGAAATGAGTTCAGATTTCTGACTTTTTCTTTATTTAAAAGTAAGGGTGTTTTAGTCAATTTTATGATAAAAATGAGGGCCTTTTAGTCTATTCCTATATTTGGACTGCAAAGGAGTCCTTTTATGTGGACTATACGCAGCACTGTCCCAAAAATAATACAAGAGCTGGAAATATAAATACAAGTGATCCCAGATCACTCCTCTGACAGAGCCAAATCCTCAGGCTCAGCATCTGCATCAACAATATCAAAATCTACGGTACCAGAAAATGGTACCGCAGGTAAGTTATAATCCAAACAACTCAAGATAAAAACGCATTAATGCAACCAACCATGCATGCATATGATGAAATATACCTTAACCTTAAAATATCATTTTTCCCAAAAATGAATATTTTTCAACACACGCCAAAATCCCATTTTGCCCAAAAACAATAATCCAGTCCTTTCCCAGAAAATGATTTACACAAAAACCATTTATAGGACACTGTAGGTGGGAATCACAGGCAGGACTATACCACTATCCCTGTTTACCACCATCCCTATCGCGTGCACCATAGGCGGGAATCACAGGCAGGACTATACCACCATCCCTGCTTACCACCATCCCTACAGTTCCTTTCCACACAATGGGTACCTATTAGAGCATTGTAGGCGAGAATTACAGGCGGGACTCTACCACCATCCTTATCGCATGCATCGTAGGCAGGAATCACAGGCGGGACAACACCACCATCCCTACTTACCACCATCCCTATCGCGTGCACCGTAGGTGAGAATTGCAAGCGGGACTATACCACCATCCCTACAGTCTCTTTTCCTTTTTCTCACATGAAAATTCAGTTTTCAATAAACACATGAACATGAATGCAATTACACAAAAACTCAGTTTTCGTTTACAAACATGAACATGCGTGCTCATGTAATATACCAGACCAACCTCAATATCCAACAACCAACCAAACACAGCACAATCCAATCACACAACCAACCAGTATACAGTGAATGAGTTTTAGTTCAAAAATACATTTAAATCTCAAAAGTTATTTGGGAAAATACTTACAATGCTATATAGTAATTTTCGGAGGATCACGAATGAGCTAGAAGCGACAAAACAGCAATTAAGTAGTGTAAAATACACTGTGGCCGTGGGTCTCAAAACTAATTTTTGAACGGGATCAAACCAAGACTCAAAATTGCTAGGGTAGGGCCTAGAGATGTCGGTGAAGCTAGTGGTGGTGGCCTTTGGCCGTGGGTGACGGTGAGGGAGGCGGTTTAAGGCCAAAAGGCTCAAATCGGAGATGAGGTTGGCTGGGCTAGCCTTCATCGGTGACAGATCAGAGTTGGGGATGGGTCTTTTAGGTAGCTGGGAGGTCGAGGAAGATGTGGTGAAGAAATGGTGGCCGGAGGTGGAGCGATGGCGGCGCTAGAGCACATGGGCTGCCGCGGCTTTGAGCTGCACATGAAGGTCAACGGCGGCACCCGAGAGTTTGAAAACGGAGGGGTGGTGTCTTCGGTGGATGGGGAAGGAGGTGGGAGGGGTGGTGTCGGTCACGAGCGGATGACGGTGGCTCTGGGTGGAGATGAACGAAACGGATGAAGGAGAGAGGGAGGGGGTGTCGCGCGGGCTGGGGGCCAGGGGAGAAATAAGGAGAAAAGAAAGAGGAGGAAAAGAAAAAGGAGGAAAGGAAAAAGGAAGGGAAAGAAATAAGGTCCAATCCTCATAACTTTGGTCCCAAAACTGATCCAACGAAAATGATTTTAAAACGATAAACTAAATAAAATAATTCAAATGCTGTGAAAAGCTTAATTAAAACAATAAAGATTTTAAAACCCATAAACAAACTAATTTAAATTAAAGATCAATTTAAATGCAAAACAGTAATTAATATAAAAAAAACATAACAAAATAATTTTCACATCTTAAAATCATAAAATAAACTAACGAGAAACCCAATAAATTTTAAAACAAGAGAACCAATATTTAATTAATTAAAATAATCCTTTAGTGAAAATACACTAAAATACAGGGTGTTACAGGTGCACCCCAAGGCAACGAACTAGGTCGAATGAATCCCTTCTCCAGAAGTTCCTCTATCTGGTCCTTTAATTCGTTTAGCTCTAATGGGACCTTACTATAGGGTGCTCTATGGTTAGGGGTTGCAGCATGTTCCAGCCCTATAATGAAATATGTTTCTCTGTTGCGGGGTAATCTTGGTAGGTCGTCAGTGAAAACCTCAGGATATTCTTCAACAACGGGTATTTCCTGAATCTCCTTATTTCTATCTGAATTTTCCGCTATGAATTCTATATAGGCCGTAGCATCACTAGCGATGCACTTTCTTGCTTGTAAAACCAAGATTAGAGAGGCAGTGGCCTTCACAGTTCCTCCCGTATAATGGGAATCTATCCTAGCATAGTGATTGGATAACCAATCGATTCCTAGTATCACATTGAACCCTAATAAATTGAAGATGATCAAGTCTGCTTCCATAACCCTTCCACCTAGGATCAACGAGTAGTTCCTAAGGACTCAAGTATAGGTGACCATACTTCTATTAGGAATCGAGACTACTACTGCTTGAGGTAATGATTTGACTGGCAGGTTACATGGTCATGCAAACACCGCTAACACAAGAGACCTCATTGCATCGGAATCAAACAAGACACATGCCGTATAATTGTATAACATGATCTTAATTACAAGAGCTAATTTCTAGAATAGTGATACTAAGGAAAATACTAGTGATAACTCTCGCTTCTTCATCCTCTGGTACTTCTTCGTCTATTTCACCGGGATGATAGCGTAGACATGGGAATTCTATATCATGTGTTCTAGCTAACAACATCGATAGCATACTCCTAAACCCACTCGACATTCTCCACCGTGGACTTTTCTGCACTTCTTACAGGTAGTAGGTGGGGTTGGCATAATGCTTTTGCCTTTGTTGGCTCCTTGTATTATTCTCCTTTCATAATTATTCCCTCTTGCAGAGAGAGAAGAAGCCCTTTTTTTGTTCTAGGTTAATCTGGGCCGCAACACTCTATTGTTCTGCTTCTGTAATAACTGCCATGTTAACTAACTCTTAGAAATTGTTCATGCAAGACCCGAGGTTGCAGTCCTCCATGGAATTTCTGCGCTTGCATTTTTGTTTGTGATGAGATGCGGAGCGAACCTTCCCAGCTCCATGAACTTTGCCGCATACTACTCAACCATGAAATTAAATTGTACTAGAGTAGCATACTCTTGTGCTTTCAGGGTTTTTATCGATTCAGGAAAAAATTGATTATCGAACTCCTCCTTGAAACTATCCTAGGTTAAAGCAGTGATGTAGCCCAATTCCCTTATCAGCAATTGCGTCTTGGTATCCCACTAGATACCAACCTTTCCTTACAGCAAATGTCTAGTGTACTGCACCTTTTGTTCCTCAGTACAACCACTGATCTCGAAGTTCGTTTCAAGATTGAGTAGCCATTTATTGGCCTTCAAGGATCCTTCAATTCTCAAGAAATTAGGGTATCTGTATATTAGAAACTTCTTGTATGAGCAACCTTGGCACTCCTACCATTTAGCTTGTTGGAGTGGCTATTATTGATTCTTCCTCAGGCTAATCTCCTACTGCTGCTTCATCGTTTCCATCATTAGGCCAATTGTATATGCCAAGTCGTGTCCTCCGTCCAAAGGGCAGTCCTGTAGCCAAGCTTGATGTAGAATTGACACATGGCCCAATTAGGTCAAAACAAGCCCTATCAAGCCCCACCTTTGTGGACTTGAGGCCTCTTTTTAATCTTAAAAATCTTGAAACAAGGCCCCCTCTCACTCAAGCCCATGAGCCCTTGACCCACACTCATGGCCCTTTTAAGCCCACAAGGCCCAAAGTCTTGTTTTGTTTTACTTCACTCTTCAAATTGAAAACTCAATGCACCATACCATGGGTTTCCTTAAGTCCATGATCCTAAGTATCCAATTTAAGTTTTAAAATTGGTTAAGACCATTAATCAACTTACCCGAGATTAGTGATCTTTAAACCATGTTTTGAAACTTAATTTTCTTTCTTAATCTTTTTTAACCTTTTGATCTGAAATTTTCTTATTTTATTACTCAATTACATCACTCTTAGATCATACTAAAGCCCTAGATAAACCTCCACAAATGTCATTAGAGGAAATGACATATCAAACCCCAAAACTACACCAATTGGCACATATGTGAGCCATTAGAGTGCATGGACTGTTTTGCTCTTAAGTCTAATATTTTTTGTGCCTTTTTCTTGGGGGTAATACGGTCCTTAGACACCTTTTATAACCCTTTAAACCCAGACCAAGATTTGGACAAAATTTGGTTTTAAAAACCAAGTCCTTAACCAAAACCGAATTCCACGAAGGGACTAGTTGAATGGGAACCCAGTTGGGTTGAGTTTCAACCACCCACCTGCCATGGCTAAGGCACCACCCCATGCCACCTCCAGCATCACCCAATCCCCAAGAGGCCCCCATGGCCATTATGAGTATTTGACAAAGCTTCACCACCCATAGAAGGCACAAAAAACTGAAAGGGATCCAAGACCCCTTCACTCGGCAACCACCTCCCTTGCATCACCTTCTTGAGCTGCACCACCATGAATCACTTGGCAGCCAATCATCCAACTTCTACTACCTGAAAAAAGGCTTCAAGAAATGACCTTACCTCTACACATTTTAGCCTTCAAGAAGAGTCAAAGTGAGGAGTCAAAGTGATGATCAAATCTGCCCAAGGAAACCACTTGAACCTGTCAGCCCCCTTGAGTGGTTTTGATGGTTTTTCTCATCTCTCTTCTACACCAAGACCTGAACACCATCCACAGGAGCAATTTAGTAACTGTAGTGAAGAAATCATGGTGGTTTCAGGCCACTATTCCCCCTGCACAATTTGACACAAGCTGATGAAGGCAATCTAGAAATTTCAGCTCCTTACACCACCTCCCACCTCAACCAATCCCCTTGGACCAAGGTCAATGTCTCCACACTCTTGGCCACCTATAAAATTTCCCTTCATCCCCTCATTTCATCCACAACTCATCTCCAGCCCCCCCTTGAGCATAGAGAGCCATCTTCCCCCTTAGTTTTGAGAGAAAACCGAAAGTGAGTGAATTTGAGTGTTCTTATAAGTTCTTGAGAGTTCTTGTGCTAGGAGCTTGAGTGGGCTACAAACTTTGTAAATTTTTTTACTCTTGATCTTAGTTTGTATGTCAAGCCTTGTTTTCCAATTTTGGAGTGTATTTTGGTTGAGTTTAGAAAAGATTACCATGCTTAATTCAAAACCAGGTTCATTAAGGATGATTTAAGTGTTTAAATTGTTTTAAGTGCAAATTTAGCTATGGAATGCTTTAAGTATGTTTTTATATGATTTATTAATGTCTTAAAAAGATCATGAAAGGTTTGATTCTTGATTAGAAGCATGCCATAATAGGTTTTGGTTCTATCTTGTTTTGATCATCAAAATATGCATGGATTTTTAAGTAAATTGTGATTAAGGCTTGAAGCTTGATTTGTTCCACCTAGGCTTGATGGTTAAGGATATAGAAACCTTATGATTCATATAAGAACAAAATTTTCATATTTTTCCTAAGTTTTAAAAACATACCTTGATGGTTTGCACTAAGAACATCAAACTTGATTAATGGAGGATTAATAAAGATTAAGGTTCTTAGCCATAATTAAGTGTTGGGATGAACTTGATTATCCAAGAATTACCCTTTATCATATCATTAAGGACTATAGTGATTGTTTATGATTAAAGAAAGTTTCTTAAGTATGCATTCATAGGGATCAATAGTTGAAAATACTTGAAGACATCAACTAGAGTGCATGCCATAGGTTGGAGTGTTTGAGCTACTTTCACTTTAAATTTTACAATTATAAGATTTAGATGGCTTTAGAATGTCAAAAATATGAGGTCCATGAGTTTTGGTTAAATTTGAGGTTTATTTGCAAATAGTGAAAAATTTAGGGCCTTAATAGCAATTTTGAAAAGTTTAAGGGTATTTTTGTAAATACCCATTTTTGAAGCCCTTGTTTATGAACCTCACACATTATAGTATTAATCTTAGCTTAGTACAATTTGGTTTCAGCCACTACGATCTTTTTCAAAAACTCAGGAAGTTTGTAAGTTGGCCTCTAACTTACACTTTGATAGATTATTTATGATTTATTGATAAATACTCCATTCATGTTTCAATGATCATTTTGAGCATAAAACATATTGTTTTCTTTTTAAAGACTTGGGGTCACATGTCCAAGAGTAAGCCCTTCCCAAATTTATTAAGAATCCTCACTTACGGCAAGGGAATACCTTAGTTACATAACAAGCAAAAAGAGATTAAAAAACACGCAACAAGCCGAAAAGGAACATCCTCACCAAAATATCATGCCCAAAATAACATCATATAAATTATCATGTTATATGATACATTGAGTGCATATTTATATGGCATGTGATATTTTCACCATTTTAGCATATTGCATTTATAAATATCATTTTTACATGAAAAGCTTGCTACTTATGCACATGCTATGAAACACATTTTTCAACATAACATAAATTTATTTTTGTCACGACCCCAAAAGCTAGGATGAGAAATTATCCTAGTGGAACTCCTCTATCTACTCTGGAGTGTTTAAGAATGGAGTGGTAACCCATGAGTTGATGAAGACCATTCAACGGGTTTCGAATGGGTTCATTTTAAAAAACGTCAGAGTAAAGTCAAATTTTTATGACACCTAAGACTGGTGGGTGTATATGTTATGATGTTATGTTATATTACCAATGCATTGAGAACGAGTTTGCAGACAACGTAGTTTCAATGTGAGTTGTACTACGGTCATCAAAAGATACTCACAGTGCATATGGGGAACTATAACGATACCATACGTTATGATGTTATGATTAATTATGAATTGCTAATAATGATAAAATGTTATGACGAAATTATGTTTTTGACGAATAAAGTGAAAATTTTCTCTGAAAGGAAATGTACATCAAAGTTTTTCTGAAAATGTTAATGAACCTGGATGGGAGACACAAAGCACATTTTTTCTACATTCCATATTTATCATTTTTCATGCATAATTTATCTTTGTACAAGTTGGTTGTTAACTTACTGATATTTCATGTAAATGTCACCCCTTGTGGACCCACTATCATTCCACTTGTAATGATAGAAGTTGTATCAGGATTTGTGGATGATGGATTAGATGGAGTACTGAATCTGACTAACTGAGGAGGAGTCTGATCTCAAGAAGAGACTGGACTTTATCCTTATGCTTATAGCCCTAATCCTTCATGCTCTAAAATACATGAAGTGGTTTATTTAACTTTGGAGACTTTAATGCTTAGTTGTATTAAGTTTATGCTACAATTTGGCTTTGAACTTATGATGGTCATTAATGCATTGTTTTTAGTTATTTTGGCATAAGTTACATTTTCACCCTTAATCCACTGAGAATAGTGCATTCTGCTAGCTGCATTTATAGGATGCATGGCATATTAATTGTCATGTATGGGGGTATGTAACCTTGAGTTACATGTCTCGACGCTCTGAGTCTTCGTTCCATCCTAAGCGGATGTTGGGGGCGTCACAACTTCTATTATTCTGAGCGAAATGATAGTGAATCCACAAGGGGTGAGATTTACTTGAAATTTCAATAAGTAAAAAAACCAATGTGCACAAAAATAAATTATTGATGATAAATGATAAATATGAAATGCATACTATGCAAAAAATCAGTATTTGTCTCCCATCCAGATTTCTCAATATTTTCAGAAAACATTTTATGCACATTTTCTTACAAAGAACATATTTAAATTCAACTTTAAAAAACATAACATTTTATCAACATTAAGCCATCATTAATATTAACATCATAATGTAAAGTATTATCACAGTTCCTCATATGCACTGTGAGTACCTACTTGCGATCATAGTACAACTCATGTTGAAATTACGTTGTCAACAGACTCGTTCTCAACGCATTCGTAATATAAGGTTTCATCATAACATCACAACATTCATCATAACGCATGCACCCACCAGTGTTAAGTGCCACAAAATTTGACTTCGTTTTAGTATTCTTTAAAAGAATCCATTCGAAACCCATTGACTGTTCATCGTCAACCCAGGACTTACCACTCCACGTTTAGTCACTCCAGAGTGGACGGAGTAGTTTTACTAGGATACTTTTACATCCTAGCCTTTGGGGTTGTGGCAAAATTTCTTTTCAAGCAATGTTTAAAATAATTTTTATGACATGCATTTATAAGTATGCTTCATATGAAAATGACAATTTTGTATAACATGCTCAAATTATGAAAAATGCACTTGTCATATAAGCAAGTAGTCATGTACTCAATGTATCATATAACATGATGTTTCATGCTCAAAATGACATTTGTAACATCAATGTGGTATTTATCAATAAATCATAAATAAATTATCAAAGTGTAAGTTTGAGGCCAACTTCCAAACTTATCGAGTTTAGAGAATCGAAGTGGCTGTAATCAAAATTAAACTAAGTTACAATTTGAACATCTAAGGAAGATGTTCATAACCAAAGGGTTGAAAAAAAGTATTATTTACAAAACTGCCCCTATATTTAGCAAAATTTCAACTAAGGCCTTAAATTTTTACTATTTGCATTTGGCCCCAAAATTCACCAAGCTTCAAAAAACCCATATTTCCTATATTCCAAAATCCTCTATGCCCTTATAATTATAAGATTCAAATCACAACCATGTCAATTACACCCAACCAGTGGCATGCATTTTCTTAAGGCCTATGTGTGATTTTATTCTATTTAACCTTTATGGATGCATGTGTACTCAAATTCATCAAGTGGAAACCATGAATATTACCTTAGGGACAATTTAAAACTTAAGGTCAGATCATAAAGGTTAGTTCCAATGCTTGGCTTACGACCAAATTACTACTAAACCATCCACTAAGCATATGAATGATGTTTCTAGCTTTGTTCACCAAGAGATGTTTTAAAACTTAATCAAATCATGCATTTTTATTCTTATCCTAGTCACAAGGCTTTTCTAAATACACATTATTCAAGCCTAAGAAAATTAATAAAAACATCATGATTTAAACTTATATCAAGCAAAACTGAAACATGTTTGATGATCAACCCAAGATATAAATTTAAAATCTATCATGGAATGCTTTCAACCTCAAAATTAAACCTTCACAAACTTATTCTAAAACATTAGTGAATCATATAAAATTAAGTTAAGACATGCCATAGCTAAAACAATTCAACCCATAATAATTTATTTCATCAAAACACCAAATCTAACCCGGTTTGACATTAACATACTAAACCTTAATTAAACTCAATTCAAATCTCATTGTTATGCCATAATTTGAAACCTAACATATCATTCTAACACTTAGGAAATGATAAGCAAGAATACTTACAAAAATCGTGGCACTTAAAGCTCCCAAACACACTCACTTCAAGAACATAAAAAACCCACTCGGTTTTCACTCTCTTGCACACTAAGGGGAGAAATGCTCTCAAGAACTCAAGAGAATGCTTGGAGGAGTAGTGTGCAGAAATGAAGAGGTGAGGGATGTATTTATAGGCTTCAAGGTGGGTGGGGACGTTGGCTTTGGATGAAGAGGGAGATTGGGATTGAATGAAGTTGGCAGTGGAGTATACTAATGCAAGTTTCAGCTTGTGTCATCACTTGTGTAGGTGAATGGTGTTCAACTCTTCATCTTTTCTTCATTTTCAGGTGTTGAATTGAGTTATGTGGGTGTAGGTTCTGCCATGGTGCAGAAATAAAAATAAATAAAAAAAAGCAAAAATGCAAGTGAGGTCATGCCATGATGGCGTCAGGTATGGTCTTCAAACTGTCCAGCCTTCAACACTAACTTGCCTCATCTACTTGTCCTTTCTTTGTGGCCGTGTTGTGTAGGTATGATTACACTACTTGAGGCCCTTTTCTGATAGTGGAAGATGGTGGGATTTGTTGCCAAGTGATGATGTGTGTGCAACTCAAGAAAGGGGATGACATGGGTGATTGCTGAGTGTTACCTAGTGTCAATGCCAATTGGTTTTGGCATTTCCTTGTGGAAACATTGGTCAACAATCCCACGATCATATGTGAGATTTCTTAGGGATTGGAGGGAAGGGGTGGTGCTGTGTGGGAATGGCTCAAGGTAGAGCAGACAAATCATGAGGAAGCTCAAGTCACTTGGTTTGGTCCCAACTAGTTTTCCAAAGGAAATGGTTGGAGAGAGAATGTGAAAATTATTTTAGGCGAGAAAAAATTGTCAAAAGTCTTTATTCTCGGTGATTAATCTCGCCAGAAATATTGATTTTTGTTGGCAACGTATTGTCGCAAATGTTTTTTTCTGGTTACCAAAAGGTTGCTTGAAAAAATAGTTGTTTTTCGAAGTATTATTTTCCATTCTTGTGGGACCTTTGTGGCCTTTTTTTTGGACTTTTTCTTGTAAGCAAAATCGCCAAAAAAACCAATTATTTGCAACAACTTCAAAAAATTACCACAAAAATCTTTTTTTGGGGGGCAGGGGGAGGGGGGGCAGGTGGGCGGGTGGGCAGCAACGATAGTGACTATGCCGTCGAGAAAAAATCACCTGAAATGCTTCTTTTTTGTGATTGTGCCTACAATTTTCGGCGACCTCAGTCGCGGGAAAGAGTAGTTTTTCTTGTATTGAAATTTCAAAAATCCCTCGTGATTTAATATCATAAAAATAAAATAAGATTTTAATATATACATATATAGTCAATTAAGTCGAAACTAAAGCAAACAGATCAAGTCATATTATATCTTATAATTAATCATTTCTTCCAAAACAGACTCATTTAAATGTACATTAATTTAGAACTAGGGAGAGAACTTGCTAGTTTCAAACTAGATAGAGAACTTACAAATTCTTTCAGACGAGAAAAACTCACTGGAACTCTTTATTTTTGGCAACTTAGCTCGATGGAAATATTGATTTCTAGTGATAATGTGTTGCCACAAATGTGTTTTTTGGGCTACCAATCAATTGCTAGAAAAACTAGTTTTTTTTTTTTTTTTGTGATTATTTTTCATTGTTGTGGGACATTTTGGGGCCATATTTTTGGCTTTTTGTGGCGAGTAAAAGTTATTTTTGGGGGCGGGGCGACAACAGCGGCTATGTTGTGATGAGAAAAAATCACCGGTGGAGGGGGATTTCCCTCTTAGGCATTGCAAGATTTGGACCCCGGGCTACAAACCACAGGGGCCAAGGATCAATGAACACACACGCTCTACACTACCAACCAAGCATGCGCCTCAGACGAAGACAAGAAACTCCCAAGGTGGCAACAAAGAGATATTTGGAAACGATGACCATGTCAGGGACACCACAAGTCAGAAAAGTAGGGTAGTGGGCGTAGTTCCCTTCCTCGGCCCGACTAGGGTAGCGAGCATGAACGAGAGCCCTCCAACCTCGAGTGCAAAGGTGAAGCACTGTAGTGGTGAGTGGCACCTCGCTAGGGGTGGTGTCCCGTACAACCTACAAACCCTATCCCTTCAAAGGAACCACCTTGGCCCAGTATATATATGCTTCCTCAAGACCGAGAAAAGGTTAAGTTCAACTCAGTCTCTTTGTCTCTCTTTGATCTTTCCGCTCGCTCGCATACCCAGAGAAAAATACTAGCTTCAGCATCAGAGGTGTCCATCACCACCTGAGCTCCTTCCTTTGAGGATGTTGCAGGTCAGCAATAGGATTCGGTAGATCGACCAAGCAATGAAAGATGCCCTCAACAGTGGCACTCTTTGTGAGATCTTAAATCCTTAGCAAAGTGTTCTTTTTATGCCTGTTATGATGCGTTTGCATGCCACTCATAAACCAGGAGAATCATCAAGCAACATGGAAGCCAAGTTGATCGAAATGGAAGAAGTAGTCAAGCAATTGTCGGCGGAGACAAAGAAACTCAGACAAGAAAACGAGACCTTTCAAAAGGAGCACAATAGGGTCGACAACGATGTACAACCTAGCCAAAATGAATATGCAGAATCGAGAAGTCCAACAGGAAGGAAACTCAGGAAGAAAAGGGGCAAAAGATGCACCATGAGTTGTGTGGCCTTATGAACAAATACAAGGAGATGGCCATAAGGATGGGCATGTCCTTCTCGATAGACCAGCTACTCACCAGTACTGACTTCCAATATGGAGGTCATGGCGGCACCCCTTCCTCCCAAATTCCAGGTCCCTCATATAGACATTTACACTAGTCCAAAGACCCCCTCGAACACCTAGAGACCCTCAAAGCTCACATGACCCTCCATGGATTTAGTGGGGTAGATTGCACGTCGATGGTTTTATTGACGCTGAAGATACCCTACAGGCACTAATGACTCCCATAAAGAGTGAGTTAGAGTAGGCCGGCTAGAAAGCCAGCGGGGCCTCCCACTGGAACTGGATGGCTGAACCATCGGGGTCGAAACGGACCCATACCAACCTAGGCATACAAGAAAAGAGCAATGCAACTTCACAGGAAACTAGTCAAGAAGACCGAAGGGACCGTGATAAGTGTTATTTTTATGTGATTTTTATCACCCTTTTATCTATGAAAAGTATCATTTTACTATCAATACTATTGATTTTATTTTATTTATATATATTTTTATTTATTTTCTTGGATTTGAAGGAAGGAGAAGATTCAGTGCAAAAGGAAAGCATTTTGGTACAAAAAAAAAGAGACTATGGATCCAGACCGATGAGAGGCAGTGAAATCTAAAGAGAGCTGATGAGATTTGGGTGAGGAGCCTTGTCCCATAGGCAACAAAGAGATTTCTCTAATCCAAAGGCGAGAAGAATTACCTCTTGGTAGGCGAGGTGTTCGCTATCAGAAGGCGCGAAGATTTGGCGACAAGGCTCTTGGCAGATAGATTGGGCCACTAGTCTAAACGACCAACTTAAAAGACCAACCTAAACAACATCGTGGGCAACAGCCAGAATAAGGCGAGAGTAGTCTTTCATCCCAGTTGGAAGTCTTTCCACTAAGTAGGCGAGGAGAGGGCTATGTGACCTTGATGACCTCCATGCCAGTTCAGTTGTGACCTCTATGCCCATTCATTTGTGACCTCCACGTCACTAATTCTATTTTCTAGAGTTTTAATGTAGCCTAGCACTAAACACAATTTATAGTCCAAGTTATTTTATTTTCAATATTTCCACGATTGAGTGTTTATTCTTTGTTCTTAATGCTTGCAATTTTCTAGCTAACTGTTGCTCGATCTATTGGATTGCAATGAGACCGAGAGATGATTTATGATTAGAGCTCTAGGATTAAATACCATTAGTTGAGCGAAAGCATAAATTTTTTACTGCCACTAGTATGATTTTCAAGAAAAATGCAAAGAGCTTAATAAGTCTCTAATTAGTTAAATTCACATAGAGATACGGAGTTATTAGTTGAAGATATTTTTGGTATTGTTCAAGAGAAAGTATTGAATAGTTAAGGGATTTTTATCATCAACTTGGGATAATTAGGATTCTATAACAAGGAAGAATAAATTGTGTTGGATTTGCTAGGTGAAGTCAAATGTTTTAGATCTATTCTTATTATTTTTAAAATCTTAATTTTAATGTTCTTTTAGTTTAGATAAACCACTCTTCAAATTTTGGTTTTCCGAATAATAATTAATTTAGTCAATTTCAATACTCAATAACATAATTATTCCCTGTGGGTTCAATATCCATTTTCTTTAAAATCATATTTACTACTTGTTACGATGATGTACACTTGCATATATATTTTTGGTCGAACAAGTTTTTGGAGTCGTTGCCGAGAACATAGTTATTTGTTATTGATATTGATACCACCTAGACTTTTACTACTTTGGATTTTATTTTATTTTTATTTTATTTAAAAAATAAAGAAAAAAACAACAAGGTGTACAATAATGAGAAGAAGAAAGAGGTCGCCGACTCCAAATTTATTATGGCCGACTCCAAATTTATTATGGGCAAATTTAGGGGTATTTGATAAGTGCAATTTTTATGTGATTTTTCTCACTTTTTTATCTATGAAATGTGTCATTTTACCTTCAATACAATTAAATTTATTTTATTTCTACATATTTTTATTTATTTTATTGGATTTGAAGGAATGAGAAGATTCAGTGTAAAAGGAGAGCATTTTGGTACAAAAGAAGATACTACAGATCTAGAGCAAGAAGAGGCAGTGAGATCTGAACAGAGCTGATGAGATTTGGGCGATGAGCCTTGTCCCGTAGGTAGCAAAGAGATTTCTCTCGCCCAAAGGATAGTTGACTTACCTCTCAATAGGCGAGGGCTCGTGACCAGAAGGCACAAAGATTTGGCGACAAGGCGCTCGACAGTTAGATTGGGCGACTAGTCTAAATGACCAACCTAAAAGATATCGTGGGCAACAACTAGAAAAAGGCAAGAGTAGTCTTTCAGCTCGGTCAGGAGTATTTCCACTTGGTAGGCGAGGAAAGGGCCGTGTGGTCTTTATGACCTCCAAGCTCGTTCATTTGTGACTTCCACGCCCGTTCATTTGTGATCTCCACGTCAGTTATATTCAAAGCATACGGCATCTACTCGATAGGATAATTACTGCAACCAAGATAATTCTGCTACTGACCACCAAATCCTAGTTCCGCAATGAATCTCTTTGGGCGACCAAATCGTCCCGAATTCAGCAATTCAAGTCACATATCACTGAATCTTCTATTTTAGATAATCCCTTTGTTTTTGGGATTTTTCCTTTTATGTTAACATCTATCTTTAGAAATTATTTTTCAGAATTTGAGGCGAGAGCGTAGCCGCAATTATCTCATTTCTATATTTAAATTTCGACAACTATTTAATCTCGACTTGTGGGATGAATAGGGGGTCGAGTTCTGAATCGAAGGTTGAGAGTTTTATGTTTTCAAGTATGAGTTTAGTTTTAGAGTTCCAGTTTTTATTTTTGAGGTGTTCTTTCGAGAAGGTGGAATTGGAGGGTAGAGGTGAGAGCCGAAAGCTTCATCAACCAACTTCAACAAATAACACACTTTTATTCTTTTTCTTTTTAATTTCATTATGAACTAATTCTATTTTTTAGAGTTTTGATGTAGCCTAGCACTAAACACATAGTTTATATTCCAAGTTATTTTATTTTCAATACTTCCATGATTGAGTGTTTATCCCTTGTTCTTAATACTTGCAATTTTCTAGCCAACTATTGCTCGATCTATTGGATTGCAGTGAGACCAAGAGGTGATTTGTGATTAGAGTTCTAGGATTAAATACCATTAGTTGAGCGAAAGCAGAGATGCTTTATCACGACTAGTGTGATTTTCAATAAAAATTTAAAGAACTTAATGAGTCTCAAATTAGTTAAATCCACATAGAGATATGGAGTTATTAGTTGGAGATATTTTTGGTATTGTTTGAGAGAAAGTATTGAATAGTTAAGGGATTTTTATCATCAACTTGGGATAATTGAAATTCTACAACAATGAAAAATAAATTTTGTGGGATTTACTAGCTGAAGTCAAACGTTTTAGATCTATTCTTATTATTTTTAAAATCTTAATTTTAATGTTATCTTCTTCGGTTTAGTTTAGATAAACCACTTTTCAAATTTTGGTTTTCCAAATAGTAATTAATTTAGTCAATTTCAAGACGCAATAGCATAATTATTCCTTGTGAGTTCGATATCCGTTTTCTATAAAAACATTTTACTACTTGTTATGATTTTGTGCACTTGCAGATATATTTTTAGTAGAACAACCATCGTTTTTGCATCTACCACCAATCTTACTGGCACTGAACCGAGGATTGTTATACCCTTAAAAGGAGGATGGAAGAGTTGGAGTGATTGGTCACCTAGCACCCAATGGAAGATTGGTGAACGGCTAAGTGTATAGGTGCGCGCACAAGGGCGCATCAGAGTGAAACCCCTAAGAAGAAAAGAGTCGAGAATAGAGCCCCATGAAGTCCACGCCTCCATATGCTGGTACGCCACAGTTGTCCATTGGGAGGAATATGAACCATAATAGGGGCTAGGCATAGGGTGGCCCAATACGAAGAAGTATTTACAGCGAAAACATCTCGAAACAAGCAGCAGAGATGCTCAGATGCGACTACCATCACCTTTGATGCGGTAGGTAGCGATGGAGTGCTCCACCCTGATGCAAAGAATTCTGATAGATAAGGGTAGCTCCACCAACATTCTATTTTGCAATGCATTATCCAAGATGGGCATCAACTCGAACTGACTGCCTGCGACCCACTCCCATGCCTTTGATGGGCTTTACGAGAGATGTGATCTAGCCAGTCAAAGCCATCACCCTACCAGTATTGGCCAAGATGGCCCCCAAGTCTGTTGTAGTCATGATCGATTTTCAGGTAGAAAAAGCGCCCTCGTTGTACAACGTGATTTTAGGGTGGCCCACTCTGAATAACCTAAGGGCCGTGAGATCTACTTACCATCTAAAACTAAAATCCTCACCAGAGTCAAGGTCGGCGAGATTAAGGAAAAACAGGTGCTAGCTCGTGAATGTTATGTATAGGAACTGAAGGCTGGGGGTGGTGATGTTTGAGCCGTCGATGAAATGACACTTGGCGAAAGACCACCACCGTCACCCAAGATGAACAGCTTTGAGACAAGCAAACACTCAAATAGGCATAACCAAATGATCCCCTGGAGCTCGTCCCTGTTAATCTCGAGAAACCTGAACGCATCGTGTGGATTGGCACCAAGATGGATGCCCCAATGATGCAAAACACGAAAGAACTCCTTACTAAACACCGTGACATCTTCGCCTATAGTCAAGAGGAAATGCCATGCATCGACAATGCGATCAAATGCTAAAAAGGTTAATAGAAGTGCAGAAGCATTAGATCAGAAAAAATGGTCGCCACAGTTGAGGAGGTTGATTGCCTCCTAGCTGCTGGGTTCATTCGAGAAGCACAATACCCGAAATGGTTGTCAAACGTGGTGTTGCTCAAGAACCCAAACGGCAAATGGAGAATGTGTGTTGACTTTACAGATTTGAATAAAGCATGTCCAAAAGACAGCTTTCCCCTACCCGAATAGACCTGATTGTCGATTCAACTACAGGCCACCTCTCGCTAAGTTTCATGGATGCCTACTCGAGATAGAACCAAATCCGGATGAATCTCGAGGGCAAGGAGAAGCAGCCTTTATCACGGAGCGAGTGCTTTATTGTTACCAATCAATGCCATTCTAGCTCAAAAACACGGGGGCGACATATCAACTCTTGGTCAAGGGAAAAATAGGCCACAACATGGAATTTTATGTCGAGGACTCTATATTGGTATTTTACAGTCTCTTGTTACCTGCAATAGCTCTCAATGCAATATAGGAAATAATGTTCTAGGGAGGTCGAAGAAGATGTCTCTGCTTTGGAATGTAACAGGAAGGAAGTGGTGTTCATACCACTAGGAGGGGAGGAATTTTGTTTCTATGTAGTACACAATGGCTCTTCCCTAGTGTTGATTTCAACACTACAAAACACGAATTGCATGAGATTTCTAACAAGTGTAATTGCAACTTAGAGTAATGGGCCTAAATTGGAAGATAGCTCAGTGGTGAAGGAGTTTCTACATGTCTATCAACAGGACTTACCAGGGCTACCCCAGACAAAGAGATTGAGTTCTCCACTGAGATACTTCCTAGTACAACTCTTATCATTATCACCCCGTATAGAATGGCACCTGTAGAATTGAAAGACCTCATGGAACAATTGCAGGATATCTAAGATAAAGGGTACTTTTGTTCCATTGTTTCCCTTCGGGGTGCGCTATCCTTGTTTGTGAAAAAGGGTGTGTCAATTCGGCTTTGCATCGATTACAGAGAGTTGAGCAGGGGAACTTCAAAAGCAAGTATCCACTTCTTAGGATTGACGAATTTTTTGTCTAGTTACAGGGAGCTCAAATTTTCTCTAAGATTGATCTATATTCAGGATATCATTAGTTGAATATCAAGGCAGAGAACATACCTAAAACAGATTTTAAGACTCGTTATGGACTCTATAATTTTTTGGTGATGTTGTTCGGTCTCACTAACACCCTGTCGCATTATGGATATAATGAATAGAGTATTTCAGGCCCATATCGATCAATTTGTAGTAGTGTTCATATATGACATTCTCATCTATTCCAAGAGTACTAAGGAGCATGACGAGCACTTGAGAATAGTCTTGTAGACTCTAAGGAAGAAGAAGTTGTATGCCAAATTTAAGAAGGATGGGCCTATAAAGATGTGCATAGAATATATGGGACTTAACTGAGTAACCATAAAGAATAAATATCCACTACTCCACATAGAGGATCTATTTGATCAACTCCAGGGTGCTCAAGTACTTTCAAAGATCGATTTTCGGACGGGGTATCATCAACTAAAGATCAACGCAGAGGATATACCCAAGACAGCTTTCAGGACTGGATACGGCCATTATAAATTTCGGGTCATACCTTTTGGCCTGACTAACGCCCTAGCGGTATTCATGTACTTCATGAACAAAGTATTTTACGACTTCTAGGATAAGTTTGTGGTTGTATTTATTGATGACATATTGATATACTCCAACAACAAAAATGAGCATGAAGAGCATTTAAGACTTGTACTCAGGACACATAGTGTAACGCCTTGATCCTAGATGGGTCAGAGAGTTACTTCTTCTCACTTAAAATTATATCTCACAGTACATATATAAACTCCAATTTCTCAATAAAAGATAGATCTCAATGTTTTAAACTAACTATTCCCAAAAAAACTAACTAAGAACACCACAAAGTCTTAAAATAAATGCAAACCTTCCAAAATACTTAGTCAACAAAGCAAAACAAAACTATTTAATCTACTATGCTCACATAACCTTACCCATGCTCCCTATTCATGAACTTCAACTAAAACATCCAAAATATCTGAAAATATTATGAAGATAAGAGGTGAGTTATCAACCATTCAGTAAGCAGAGAACATATATTAGTATGTAAACATGAGCATTTACAGAGTTCAAAATGTAGAATAAAATATTTACTTTCAAAATGCAGAATCAAAACATATTATCAAAATATCAGAGTGAAACTTTCAGAAATATTCTAATTCAAAAGTATCCGTTGGCATAGCATTACTAAGCATTATCATCATCATATCAGAGTATCATATCATAACAGAGGCCATATTTAACAACCGCGGTAGGGTTGAATACTACGAGTATACCCGTGGCAGGGCTGTATACCACTATTATACTCGTGGCAGGGCCGTATACCACTATTATACCCCTGGCAAGATTGTATACCACTATTATACCCGTGGCAAGGTTGTATACCACTATTATACCCGTGGTAGGGCCGTATACCACTATTATACCGTTAGCGGGGTCCTAACAGAATAGATAAAAAATTGAATCAGAAAGTCATGCCAAAAGTTTTCAGATGCCACATCATATCATAACCGAGTATTGAATAGATTCTTTTTTTTTTTTTTAGAAGTGCTGAGATCACATGTCAAATAGTGACTCATTCCCATTTTTATTATAAAACCCTCACTTATGGTGAAGGAATACCCAAAATAACAAACACCCCAAGTTCCTAAGCCTCAGGCATAAAAATCCCAACAAACTAAAAAATATTCCCTCAAAACCAATCAAAATCAACATCTAAGAAAAGGAATTCCAAGTTTATCCATACGTATGATACCCCAAATAAGCCCGTGCATGGGAGAATCATCATAAAAATCTAAACTGGCCCCTCGCGTCCCTTGCTTAGCTAGAAAGTCCGCTGCCATGTTCGCTTCTCTAAAAATGTGATGAAACCGAACATTAAACTCTCCAACAATAGTTGTAATTTCCTCCCAAAAATCCAACAAAAACCAATGCTTACACACTCCTGACGCTAACCATCCAACAATGACCATTGAGTCTGACTCTACCAAAACATCTCTCAACCCCAGTTGCCTGCTCAGTCGAAGCCCATCTAGGAGAGCTCTACACTCCACAATGATATTAGTAGCATGACCGTAATAGTGAGCAAAACCTGCCACAACTCCACCTTGATCATCACGAATAATCCCTCCCCCACCAGAAATACCCAGGTTGCTACAAGAACCTCCATCAACATTCAACTTTACCCGTCCTCTCTCCGATTTTCAGTGGTTCTCTGAATAGATTAAGATCATTTCACATATTCAAAAATAGAATCAAAGCATCTTCGCTTAATTAATGCAAAAAGCTTTCAAATCTCATATTTGCTATTTTTGCACAGTTTAGAAACAGAATGTTAAAATAAGCTTATGTCTACACTAGTCATGATAGAAAATACTATCTTCTTACATAAAGTTTCATGAGTAATGCAGAACACATGACTGAGGTTGTTTTAACATTTCTTTTAAAAACATATCATGCACATTTTTCATAAAATCGACCTTAATTATTTCATTTTATGCAAAGTCTAGTAAAGGAACCCCGCTTACCCGGACTTTTTATCTTTTCTGAATTTTCTCACACTAGTGCCAAGGGAATATCAATCTTTTTTTTTTCCAAGGGAACATCAATCGTCATCTATAGAATAGTCATATAACTTGAGTAAATTTCCAATTGAACACATGATACTTCATGATTGAAGTTGAAATACTTAAATATTTTATTTTAATTTCTCAAAACTTAAAATTTTCATAATCCTAAAATACCATCACTTCCTAAATTTATCGATATCCACTTAATTTATCCGACTAAGACAATAAACTCGAAATTATTTACTATTAAATCTAACTATAAAAATTTAATGCTAGATATATTAAATCCATAAATATTTTCTGTTAAACAGCTTTTTGAGCTAATCTAAAGGGAGACGAAGTCCACTTAAAATACATGTTTGATTTTAAAAGTCAAGCCTAATTTAAAACAAAACATCCCAACTTAAGAATAAGCCCATGTCAAAGCCAACCCTCTTAAAAGTATTAAATCACTTTGGTGATGGTCACTTGAACTAAAAGCCCATGGTCCATCTCTAATTTAACAGTGCAGGAGTTTCCTGGATACAAGAGTGGAATGACTATAAGAGATTTTGGGGGCTTACCGCGCGGGTGAAGGCAGGCAACGTGGATGGCTAAGTTGAGATCGTCGGTGGCGAGCGCGACGGCAGAACACTGGGAGAGGGGAAGAGAGAGAGTGAAAAAAAGAAATTGATGAGAGAGAGAGATCTTGGGGGGAGAGAGCAACTTTCGTATGGTGGAGTGAGTAACCAGGGGGGTTCGCCAGTGCAGAACCTGTGACGGGTAGTGGCTGGCCGAGGTCAACGGTGGGGCACGGAGGTGACACCAAGGTGCATCGCTCGGTGGGATTCTTGATTTGTGATGATACGATTTCTGTTTGGTGTTGGGTGAGGGTGTTTCGACACGGCTGGGGTTCCACTTCATTATGGCTGAGGGAAGGCCGTGACGGTGCTGCCATGAGGGACTGTTGTCTGTAGTGCTTTGCTACTACAACGCTCTGTTTTTAGCATGCAGTTGTTTTAAAGTTGCACGTAAGTGGCTGGGGAGTGGCTTCTTCTACCGAGTGGCTCTGCTTCGTAATTGTAAAAGAGGGGTGAAGGGCTTTCGCTCTCAGATGGGGTCGAGTGATTCTCGCTCTGTTATGGCTCAATCCTGGAGGATATAGTTTATTGGGTCGGTTCTGAGTTAGAATGGAAGGTAGAAGAAGACAAGTTAGAAGGATTGTTGTCATGTTGAAGAGAGTTACAACGATGGAGGCTTATCGATGAAGATAGAAGTGATGCAGTGCCGTTTAGAGTTTTCACTCATACGGTGCCGTTTCTTGCTAGAATAAATGAAGTTATGTGTTTTGGCTCATAGATGAAGTGATGCGTTTACGTGGAGGACACGCGCGTTTTATCCCATCAGGACCTGGAAGGAAGTTTGTTATGGGGGTTATTTTTCATTTTGTGTTATTTCTATTGCAAATAGATATAAGAATGTAAAGTTTGCACACTTTGAAGGTGAGAACCCTGCAGCCTGGACCTTTAAGCCACATCACTATTTTGAATATCACCAAACACCACCAGCGCAGCATTTATTGATGACTTCATATCACATGAACATGCAGGAGGCATTTGGTATCAAGGTGTACTTGAGAGTGCACTATTTAATAGTTGGGAAACGTTTACTAGAGCCCTACAAATACGTTTTGGCCCCACAGCATTTGATGATCTAATGGAGGCATTGACCCTCCTAAAACAAACCTCCACTGTGGCTACATAGAAGGCTCAATTCAAGTCTTTATCCAATAGGCTAAGAGGTCTCTCAGAACACCACAAACTAATTTATTTTTTAAGCGACTTTAGAGATGAAATCTACCTCCCTATTAGAATGCTTAGCCCTTGTGAATGGTCTTAACAAATATGTTAGGCCGGTTAAAGCAATATAAATAACCTCTCTGGTTTGTCTGTACTTGCATGGGTTGAGAATTAAATAAATAGTAATGAGCCTAGTATTCGATAAATTTCCATGGGCCTTGTCTCAAATTCAAAAATAACCCAACTCGCACCATAAATTTTTCGGGCCAATTACCAAGCAAACAAACTCCACTAGGCCCATAAAATATTAAATGGCTTTAACCAAATTATCAAGCCCAATAAAAATCCATATTTCATCATAATAAAATTTTGGGCCCATGGCCTATTAAAATTATTCGATTGATCTCAAATAGGCTTCCCATAAATATTAACCTAAAATTTTTTTTATAGAACTCTTGCTTGGCTTGGGCTTGGTGTGGGCATTTCAGTAGGCCCGGGGAAAGTTGAAGCAATGGTTAATTGGTCGCCACTAAAGAATGTGGATGAGGTTAGAAGTTTCTTAGGATTTGTAGGATATTACTGTCAATTCATTGATGGTTTCTCTAGAATAGCAGTTCCTCTCACTGCCTTCACTAGGAAGAACAACAAGTTTGAGTGGATGGCAAAATGTGAAGAAAGCTTTCAAGAGTTGAAACAAAGGTTAGTGATAGCTCCCGTTTTGACAGTTCCCAGTGCTAGGGGAGGATTTGTGGTTTATAGGGATGCGTCAAGGTTTGGTTTGGGGTGTGTATTAATTCAACACAGGAAGGTTATACATACGCTTCACGCCAACTGAAGTTATATGAACAAAATTACCCTACGCATGATCTAGAGCTAGCAGTAGTCATTTTTGTACTTAAGATTTGGAGACATTGTCTGTATGGAGAAAAGTGCAAAATTTATACAGACCACTAGAGTTTGATAGTATTTCTTCACCCAAAAAAGAATTAAATATGAGGTAGAGGAGATGGCTCGAGTTGATCAAGGATTATGATTGCACCATTAACTACCACCCAGGCAAGGTTAATGTCGTAGTTGACACACTAAGTAGGAAGTCCGCGGGACCAATAGTTGCAACTCTTATTACTCAACACCAATTATTGATGGATTTGGAAAGAGAAAGGATTGAGATTATCACTATTGAATAATGGGCTTTCGTGGTCAGTTTGATGGTTTAACTAGCTTTGGTAGATAGAATTAAGGCTGCCCAGAAAGAGGATTATGGGTTAATGAGACTTTTAGAGGAAGAATTCAAAGGGATAAATTTGAGTTCAGTGTGTTTGAGGATGGAGTATTGAGGTTCAGAGGTAGATTGTGAGTAATGATGAAATAAGAAGGATAATTCTCGAGGAAGTACACCGTTCTCTCTACATAGTCCACATAGGGTGTACCAAAATGTATCGAAATTTGGAATCCTTTTAGTGGAATGGTATGAAAAGAGAAGTTGCCAAATTTGTAAAATAGTGCCTAACTTATCTATCGGTGAAGGTAGAATATCAAAGACCAGCATGGATGTTGCAACCTCTTCAGAAGTGGGAGCATATCTCTATGGATTTTGGGACAAGCCTGCCAAGGACTTTGAGTGGGTAGGATGGGATATGGGTGATGTTGGACCTCTTGATGAAGACTGCTAGCTTCGTGCCTGTTAAAGTTTCCTATAAGATGGAAAAATTAGCTGAGCTGTATGTGCAGAAGATATTGAGATTGTGTTGGGTACCAGTATCCATCGTGTTAGATAGAGATCCTCTTTTCACTTCAAAGTTCTGGCAAAGCCTACAGGTGACCATGGGCACTAGTTTAAATTTTAGTACTACCTTTCACCCCCAGACAAATGGACAATCAGATAGGACCATTCAAATTCTTGAAGACATGTTAAGGGCGTGTGTTATGGATTTCAAGGGGACCTGGATGTAATATTTGCCGTTGGTCAAGTTTGATTACAATAATAGTTATCAGGCAAGTATTAAAATAGCACCTTATGAAGCATTATATGGTAGAAGGTGCAGGTCACCTTTGTATTGGGACAAGGTGGGTGAAAGACAAATCTTGGGGCCATAAATCATTCAGAAAACCATAGAGAAAGTAGAGCTCATGCGGGTTAGAATGAAAGCAGCTCACAGTCAACAAAAGAGCTAAGTAGATAATCATCGTAGTCAGCTGGAGTTTGAAGTTGGGGACAAAGTATTCCTAAGGATCGCACTGATGAAAGGGATTATGAGATTTGGAAGAAAGAGCAAGTTGAGCCCCAGGTATTTAATACCCTTTGAGATCCTTGATTACATTGGACCAATGGCTTATGGGGTGGCATTAACACCGAGGAGTGCACACCGACACCACCCGATTATGAACCACTTCACATTGAGGAAAAAATGACATATACCGAGTAACCAGTGCAGATTTTAGACAGGAAATAACAAGTACTATAGGCTTGAATTATTAATCTTGCTTTGTTTCTTCGTTACAATTGCAACTTTGTTAATAAGAGCTTGAATCAATAAGTTTTTTAGATGTCTCATTTTTATCTAAATAATTCAAAAGTGAGGCCATTTATTTATTTTTATTATTTAAAATCATTGTCCCCAACTCACATACTTAACGAATATATATCATCACGTAATTACTAATTATGAGGTTATTAATATCTATATATAGTACTCTTTTTGAAATTCAATAGTATTGATCAATCACTTGGTCGCAAAAATAGGAAAATTATAAGTTCATAAAATAAAATAAAAACCATGCGTTTTAATTTGATAATTAAAAGGCCCTAATTAATTTGAACAAGATATAATTAATTCAGTTAACTGTATTAATTTCATATCGTGTTTTTTATTTTGTATTCAATAAATTTAACTTAATGAAATTTATATTTTAATTTTATTTGACAATATATAATATTTAATATAATGAGATGGCTCGTGGATGATGTGACTTCATAAGATCAATATAACTTCGAAAATTATATAATGATCAATGACCTTAAGTACGTGCCCATGTATAAGTGTTGTATTAAAATTTGTTATTTTTAATATTTGTAAGTATGATTAATTTTTTGACTGCTGCCGTATTCAATTCATAACTGAAATTAAACTAGATATAGAGGAAGGAGATAATTAGTAAAGAGTGAAGAACATGAACATAACAGTAAAGGTTGCACAAATTATAATCAAGTTAATGTCAACAACTACAATTAATTGAACTTGCAACTACGAAATTTCGATGCAGAAAGTGACAATTTACAATGAGAAATTATTTTCGTAGGATCAACGGACAAAAATCGTTATTAAAAGTCTTTTGCAATGAAAAATAAATTATTTGCAACAGATTTTTGTTCTTGCAAAAAGTTTCATCTCTTATGGACTGAGTTTTAAAATTTAATAATTTCTAGTATTTATTTACTCAACTTTTAACATTATTTAGAATTCAATGACTAAATTCATTTCGCCTAAGAATAGATGACATGACTCAATATGCATGAGTAAATCTGTTACTTCAAAGATATGTATGCTATGACAATGATAACAATAATATTCAAAATAGTATATATATTAGATATAAATTTATAATGTGCATTTCATATGTGTGCTAGTGTGTGAGAAAGATGTTAGTTTTACCTTTTTATTTAACTTAATTATTATCACCTTTATTTTTAAATATTATATATTACATTATTCCTATCACTATGTACTACCTACAAAACTTTTTGGTTAAGAACAAAATCAGCAATTCAAGAATGATAATGATAATTTGTGTACAAGTATGATAAGAATATATATATATATATATATATCTCTTGGTAGTCTTCCTTCATGATAACAATCAATCCCTTAATTTACGTACTCAGTGAAATTAATGATGGTAATCATGATTATGATCATAATTCAACAAATCCAAATAAAAGGCAATCTTCAGCAATGTTAATCAATCTTGCCTCTTGATTTTCTCTATTTGTAAATGAGAAAAAGAATTAAAATAAATAAATAAACACTACTGATTCAAACATTTAAAATTATTATTGAATAAATAAATATACACTACTGATTCAAAAAATTAAAATTATTATTGAATAAATAAATATACACTACTGATTCAAAAATTTAAAATTATTATTGAATAAATAATATACACTAATGATTCAAACTTTTAAAATTATCATTGAATAATTTTAAACACCATAGAATTATAGTCTATATAGAGCACATTTTTATCGTGGTCATGACTCATCAATGATAGTGTTTCACTTCAACTCAATAGCCCGTAATAATTGGAGTCAATGGAATAAATGCAGACACTGCAACAACAACAACAAAATTTTGGGGAGCATTTTTTTTTTTTTTACTTTAAAGGATGAAATTTAAATTTCATCCCTAAATATTCCTAAATATTGACAAAAGTTGTTTACCATTCGAATGATAATTAATATAACTTTTGAACGAGATATTTTGGGATGAAAAATTTCATCCCCAATAAAATGATTGATCGAACATGAACTAAACCGTTTGATTATAAAAGAAATAATATAAACATTTGAACATGTGTAGTAACCATTCGATCAGTACTAAAACCCGTTCGAATGACCAATATAAAGTTCAAACATAAAGTACGGCAAGATCGATGAACAAATCTTTGGCGGGAGTGGAAAATCCCTCCAAAGGCTTCTATAGTACGTTCGAACATAATTAGAATTTTTATTTATTTTGATGTAAAAAAAATACCTTAATTAATTTATAATAAAAAAAGCAGGTAAAGAATATATAGAATAAAGATCAACAATTAGTTTAGAAAATGAGAAGACGATTCATAATTATTTAATTTTACAAAATATTGAGTGTCCATACAAAAAACTAAAAAAATACAAAAGATTACACTATTGCCCCAATTCTTTGACCATCAATTTGACTCTAGCTAGGCATGCCTCCATCTGAGTCACTCGAGTACTGATTGTGAACTGCGTCTCAGAGATGCTTGCCATCTCTGTACACAAGTCAGAGACGACACTTTAGATCTCCATACACACTGCATCAAGCAGCTCTGCAGTCTGTGCGGATACCTTTCATTCTTCTATAAATAACAAGCATACAAGACCAAGATGAGCATAGAGGCATCCCAACCTTGTGTTCAGCCACAAACGGTGTCCCAGTGGCGGAAAACATAAATAAAAAACATTCCCTATATTGTACAAACAATCAACCTAAATAACTCTAAATCAACCCATTAAAAGCATGTAAGTTGTGTATTTGTTATGTAGATGTGGTGCTTAACGGTGGCGGCAGCGACGACGACGACATTGGGCTGCGAAGCATTCAATCTGCGGAGAGAGATTTACATTTTTTTGGGTATTTGAAATGGTGTGCATGATACCCCAACCCTTGGAAGCTGCTATATTTGTAATACGGTTCGAACACTTAATTTCTACGTTCGAACGTTATTCCAAGGGATTTAATCCCACACGAAGGTCTGATCTTAGAGTTCGAATGCTACATACACAGGTCGAATGATTTCTTCAAACATGCAATTAGCATTCGAACACTAACACACTATACAAAAACTAACGAACAGATACTAATGATTCGAACAGTGCGATCTTCCAAGTTCATTATAATAATTTTAATATCCTAAAGTTAGATTTTTAAATTTATGTGATTATTCATATTACTATTTTTCTCGTCGGAAATAATTTGTATGTTCTCTATCAATTTGAAACTAGTACTATAACACCCAAGCCCTGACTGAAGCCGAACCCACATCACCAGAATGGTATTGAATGTTAGTGCACCACCACCCTCAGTGGCTGTTCCAAACCGCAACACCTACACCAAGAGCCACTGTTGCCCAGATACAACCTCTCTCTCTTCCTACCTTAAATAGCAAACGAACAAGGCCCTATTTTAGGCAACCCAAAATAGAGAAACTAGCACCATGGACAATCACCTCTCCTCCACACCGTGAGTTTCATCCACCATGATAGAACCTCCACGCCTCACCACCACGCACCCAGTCCAAACGCATACAGACTGGCCGGTGTCAAACTCTCTCTCTAAGTCTCTGTTTCTCCCTCCTAGCACTCTCTCTCTCTATCTCTCTCTCTCTCTCTCTCTCTCTCTCATGTTATGCCACCTTGGAAAGTAGCCGATACTCCTCAACGGAAACTGCAGTGACAAACCACATCGCATGACCGCCCACGACCCACTTTGCATTGCTACTCTCCCGTAAGTCTCTCTTCCACTTCACTTGCTAAAACACGTTTATTGTTAAGCCCCTAAGAAAGTAAATTACATGTATGCCCCTGAACAATAAATGGACATAACATTTGGTAGCATATTCTCGTGATTATACTAAGAGAAATCAGATGTTTGGAATTTGAAGATATTTTTTTAGTGAAATCGCATCATCATTTGGAAAAATTAATATTTCACCCCATAGACGTAAACTTTTATGCCGAACCACGTAAGTCTTTATCTCTCTCTTTATTTGCAGTTTATATATTTATTTATTATTTATTCTATAGATGAGTATCTGACAACCATATCAATGCTTAAGCCAACATCATGGGCCATTCGACTTTGTTTTTAGTCTCCGACCATGCGAGAAAAAATGCATCAACAACCAATCAAAGTCTCCCTTAATCCCTAGCCCCTTCAAAGAACCCAATCCCAAGCCCGAAGTAACCAAAGTCTTGTAAAAGAAAAGTCTCTACAAGAAGTCGAAAAAACCATAAACGTATCATTCCAAATTGAAAGCTTTGATTTTGACAGAGAGGAGACATCTTTTAATCTTATCCCCATTTCCATTGGTTGATATACTTATGGTTTTCTCTTGTGATAATCCTATTTTCATATTTTATTTCAACGGCAAAGAACCCTCTAAGCAATTTCCTTTAGCCAAAGCATTCATGCTACTACTCTAATCTCTAAGCCGAGAAATTAAATGCAGTTTTACGTTTGACTACCTCTGCGAATGAAGCATCTATTATCTATATAACTTCCGAAATGCATTTTTTTGGCATGGCCGGAGCTCAACAATACGGTTGAATGGCCCACGATGATGTGTTGGGCGTTGATACGGTATTCAGATGCTCATACATGAAATAAATAATAAATAAATTTAAGTATATAAAATGTAAATAAAGAGAAAGCCACATTAATTTATATGATTCAAATTAAAGGCCTATGTTCACAGGTTGTTAGGAGACGAAATCCACTATATTTGATGATTATATAGTCTCTCATGGCCTCACATATCTCTCAATACAATAGAAAAATTTAGTGTTTTAGGGAGGTTGAAGAAGAAGTCATCCATATGGAGAGAGAAAATGAGGGGTCATTGTGTGTAGAGAATTATGTCCATAGATTTGAAGAGATCCTGCCATTTTATAGAGGTTTCTTTTCTTCTTTGCACTAGTACTTGAGTCTTACTTGCCTTATATAACTTTCACGAAAGAAGAGAAATGCTACCATAAAGAAATTTCACAAAGTAAATTGATGTATATAGTTTGATTTTATGCGTCAAATTATAAAGTTACTATTATAGTAAAATTGATTTAATGTATCCCTTAAAGCAACGTCAATTTAAGTTATTTTGTAGCTGTAACAGTACTCTAAAAAGAATATGGCTACTAAACCATTTTTTGGCGACAGGTTTTCTTTCATCTACAATATTAAAT
>QEOT01001308.1:0-21860 GCA_003123785.1 Pterocarya stenoptera
TTGCCAATAAAGATACAGAAATCACCTGGTGGACCTTCTATCATCACACGACCCTACCCAATCCGCATCAAAGAAGGTTTAAAGTTGAGTGCTGGAGGACTTTGAGATGCGAAGACTAAAAGCGAGTGTGTGCTTGAGGTATCAGAGAAGGCGCTTGATTGATTGCCAGGGAGGGAGTTTGGGATCTTCATAAATTGTGATAACTTGTTAACTAAAACGGCAATGTCAAGGCTGTGATGGAAATATATGCAGAGCACTGATGGATTGGGACCATCAAATGTTTCACCATCAAAAGCTAAGAGGCTAGTGGATGTTCCTATAGGGGACAACTGGCTTGGCCTCAAGCATCTTGGTTCGGTTGAGTAAATCTAGTATGTATCGATGCTGAGTCAAAACTATGGCTCCCTTATCATCGAACTACTCTGACTCTCAAGAAAAAAATTTAATCCACCCAAGTTCTTGATTGCAAAGTCAGTAGATAAAGAGTTGAGTAATTCGTCAATGGCAGAGGATTTGCAACAAGTGATTATGATGTCGTTTACGTAAATCAAAATGTACATAGTGAAGGCATCTATGGTCTATATGAGCAAGGAGGAGTCTGACAGAGAGCCACGAAATCCAAGTGCTAGGAGTCGACTTCTCAATCTAAAGAACCAAGCTCTTTGAGCCTATTTGAGATCATCAATGACCTTCTGCAATTTACAAATGTGATGTGGATATTGAAGATGAGAAAAACCTGGTGGAACTAGTGTCCATTTGAGGTTGCACAACAAGGGATCCAATTAGCTGCTTATAGCTTGACACCATCTTGATATTTTACAGCTGAAGAATAGCAGGTGGGTTCAACCATAGATGAATGAGTTTCGACAATGAGAGCTTTTGGTATTGGGTAGTGAATGGTACTATCGTTGTAGGTTTTGGGTTTGAAAATTTGATTGGGGGAGCGAGTTATCATGGGATGGATGGAAATTGGTCCCAATGTATCTGGTGGTACGTTTTCTGGTTTTAAAGGAGACATGGAGGTGGAGGATAGAGGGTACAACCCATGTTTACTTGGCCCATGCAGTAGAATTATCCTCATAGCTTGGTCCTTCACAAAAACTCAAGAAGGATGAAATTCAAAGTCAGTGTTAATGTTGGAAGTGAAATTTTGGACTAACATAAGGTTTTTGGTTCTTTTAGGAACATGTAAAACATTGTGTAACAGGAAGGAAAAATCTGGTGTGGAGATCTGGGCAGTGCCCAAGTGTTGGACAGGGAGGTCATTGCCATTACCCATTCTTATCCTATCTAACCCGATATATTCCTCAGCTTTGGCATTAAGGTTTGCTAGATCAAAAGTTATATCATGTGTGGCGCCAATGTCCAGATACCAAGAGGGGTCTGAGCTTTGAGATGGAGATGCCACATAAGCTTGCATGGCTGAGGACTCACTTTGATAGCTATCATCTAACTTATGAAAGCAATGAAGAGAAATGTGGCCAACCTTGTTACAAACTTGGCAAACCAGTTTGGGGGGCTGAGATCTGCCATGCTCCCTGCCTCAAGTGCCTCTATAGTTACTGGTGTTGTAAGAGCCATAATTTCCATAAGAGGATTGTGAGTGCCCACCACAACTAGGGTGGAAGAGACAAACTTATTGTTAACGTTGGTGCCGGCCATTGATAATGAAGCGCGTGAGCAAGTAAATGACCATAGGTTCGACACAAGTGGTCACAGAGGTGACAAAACAAATGGATCATATTCCAAACCAAGACCTTCCAAAAGAAAGGAAACAAGCTCGAGGTCATTGAGGGGTTGATCAATGGCAGCTAAGGAGTCTACAAGAGTAGTGAACTTGTCGAAGTAGTTAGAAACGGTAGAGCTAGCCTTCTTTAGCGCTGCGAGTTGGTAATGATGGTAAAAGCCCAAGAAGTAGTAAATATGTTTTCCATGGTGAACCACAGTGCACATGAAGTAGTGCATTTGACGAAATGAGTCAAAATAAATTCTGATAGCGTGGAATCCAGAGCAACTTAAGATGAGTTGATCCTGAAGCATCCATGATTTGTAATCCGATTTGGTGAATTTTGGTTTGACGGAGTTTATAACCAACGATGGACAAGAGAAACCGCCATCAACAAAGCTAGAGAGGTCCTGACCTTTCATATAGGAAACCCCTTGAGCCTTCCAAAGCAAATAGTTGTCCCTCATGAGTTTGATAGTGATGAGGTTATGAAGCGGCATGACAGAGGTGGGCGTGGGTGGCGGTAAAATAGGGGCACAAAGAAGAAAAGGTGGGGACATATAAAAAGCAAAGGAGGGAGGATCAGTCATGGCTATTGTAACGTTAGTCTAGATGGCTCTTGATACCATGTAAGACTCTAAAAAGAATTCAAAGTGTTGCCACACCAAACATAGTGCAGGCAGATTTTATTTATAGCTATAAGTTGTACAATGAAAATAGAAGTCTATCTAGATAGCATCTTAAGAGACCTATTGATTAAGAACTTGTTTGTTAAAAGAAATGATATGAACCCACAGGAATGAAATCCCTTGAACCCACAACCAATTTGAAAACTCACCTAAGAAAGTCAAAATCAAGTCAATGGATAGAGAATCTAAACATGTTGATAACTCGTTTCAAGAACCTAAATTATATTAAAATTTAGACCCGTTGAAGAACCTATCTCAAGAACCCAAATTACAAGGAGGAACGCCACAAAGATTGTGATTTACCTTTGATAAGTTCAAAAGTTCAATCAAGAACAAGATGAGTAAACTCAACTTACAATGAAAATTCAATATTGTCTAACCTCTTAAAATGAGACTACAAAGAATATTTAAACTAAAACCTAATTAAAATCCTAATCAAAATAAAGCCATTTTTTTCAACAAAATCCCTCTAAATGAATAGGGCCGCGCTACTGTAATTCTGCTATAGTAATTCGGTTACAGTAACTTCTTGAAATCCTAATTCCTAAAAAGTAACTTTCCAAATAAACCCTTGGTCAAAATACAAGACCTTCCCAAAATCCTAGTTCATAAGAAATAAGACATATGTGGGTTAAGCATCCTCAAGCCCACCTATTCTAAACTCAAAAAATAAATCTTTTAACAAATTGAAAGCTTTCAATAACAATAGGCTCAAATAATAACTCTAACTCATGTCTTCCACAGCTTGTATCAAGTGGATCAAAACTGGTTCTTTTTCTTTCAAACCCATCTTGAGTGTTGGGCTCTTGCTAACTTTATCCCAAGTGGATTGCATCAATCCTTGCATTGCTTCCTTGATCTTCTTGGCTCTTGATCTTGTAATTGGTCCATCTGAAACTTGCAAATGATCTTTAAGACTAGGACCACCTTGGTTCCCATCAAGAAGTCTTCTTATCATTTGGCTGTGTTGTATCATTATCGAATGAAATTAGTCTGAGCTTGTTCTTCTCAGTAACTTAAGATAATCATTGACCTCAAGCAATGCCACCCTTTGTTGATCTCCTTCTACTCGGCTTGTGTACTTTGCATTAATAGGTGTTGAGGGCTACAAAATCGTTTACTATTTAATAGAAAAGAGATGGTTTATAAATGTGGTAGGATGAAACAAATAGCTTGGGAGGCAGATATTATAAACAAGATAGTCTTTTTTATATAAAGAAAATAGTTTTTTTTTTCCTTTAACAAAAATAGTAGTACATAAAGAATACCATTACTATAAGGACTTTTTTGCTTGAAATCCCAAAATATAGAAATCTGATTCTTTTCGCTTATTGCATTTTTATAAAATAAAAATCAACATAGCTTAAATGAGTTCAAGTAACAAATAGCTTAGAGCATTGGCAATGGCCTAGCCATTGTCAAGTCTAAATTTTGACTAAAACTAGAGCTTCTGGCTAAAGTCCAAACCAATAGAGATATAGATCCACATTGGACTAGTCATCCCAAAGTGAAAATAATAATATAGTATTATATATTTTAATAATAATTTTTTAATATTTTTCAAATACACATTTAATCTCCACAAAATGCCTGTCATAAACCATGCAGCAACATTTCCATCAACATTCAACAAATATACAATATATTTGCACCAACATTAAGCAACATTTCCATCAACATTCAACAAATATACAATATATTTGCACCAACATTCAGCAACATTTCCACCAACATTTGTACCAACAAAATAGTTCATAAACTAGTTGCTACCCAACATTTCCACCAACAAAACAGAACATCTATACATATTTCCACCAATTCAGTAGCAGTACCTAGTCAAATTGCTAGCAGTAGCAATACCCAATATACAGATTTCCACTAAAAATTAAAGGTCATGTCGTTTATATCCTAGTAGTAGCAGTACCCAACATACCAGTAGCAACATTTCTGCCCATAGTTTCCACCAACTTCAGATTATACATTTCAATGTACCCAAAATATCTATTGGACATAAAAACATTTCCACAAAACATTTGACACCTAGTTGCTACCCAGTCACATGTTTCTCCAGCCCACATATTCTTGTGCAGCCACTAAAATCAAAACAAAAATAACCTCTACAGCCAGTTACACACCTCCATAAGGTGTCGATGGAGATGTAGATGTACCTTCGGAATGGGACTTCAATGCCTAAAAATTTCCCTCTGAATATTGAGGAAGTATTCTTGTTGATTGGCATTCATGCCAGCAAGATCCAATCTCATTATCTTTACCTCAAATTTTTTCTTCTTAAGTTGAAATTCAACACATATGTCGTGAATCTGCCTTCAACACAACTGTTCTCCGCTCTACCATGCACCTGTGTCTATCATCGGTCATTCGAGCTAAGGCCATGTTGATCTCGACATCATGGCCTTCCCGAGACTTTCGCTTCCTCTCTCTTTCTTTCTTAGTTTTTTTTGGGTGGAGGTCTCTCCTCGACAGGGTCACCCGCAACTTCACTTTCCTGCTCAATGGTTGGACGTTTATCGTATGGCCTTCTCCTCTTACCAAGGGTGGAAATGTGTTGCTGCCATTTTGGTTAACAATGCTCCATTGTGAAGCTCACCTTCTCAATTTCTTTGTACATAAATTTTGCTTCTCTATCTACAAAGGTGAATGAATATTGTTAGTTCATAAATCAGCCCTACATAATTGCATAATTAACGGAAAATGCTACATACATTGTCTTGCTCCGTTGCACCACTCGGGTGCAATGATTCTACCTATACTAAAAATGCAGAAAACTTATTTGTGCATTTCTAAATCAAGGAACACTAATTCACCAAAGAGCGTACAGAACGGTTTTCTATGTTTGATTTTTTTATATTCATGATAAAAATCTGAAATTCTGTTCTACATTTGAGTGGATTGTTTATCAGTACCCCTAGCATCAATACTAATGTTAAGCCAAATTGAGACGAGGAGTCCTCTATAGTGAAAGATGAACCTCTTTGAGTTTTTTTTGTATGATGTCTCTTTTCACTGTTAATGGGAGTTGCTTGGACCACAACATTAGAATGTTGCATTAGGGTGCAATTACAACCTTCTCCTCCTCTTTGTAAGAGAGTGGCGAAGAGTGAGTCATCATCGAATGGTGTGTCCATCCTTAAAAAATATTAAATTTTTAAGGAGTCAACCATGAACGTTTATCATAAAAAATAAAAAATAAAACAATTGTAATAGGTATACAAGCACAATGAAAGATAGCAATTGGAGAAGCTATTTCAAATATGTAGCACACAAACATTTTGTGAATCTTAATGCTGAAAAGTAAAGGACATAATATATAACTCCTAGTATTCAAATTCAGCACATCTAACTCAGTGCAAATATATGCCTAGTTCAAGTCAACCATTTATGACTGGTCCTAGGATGCAACTAGAGGAAGTCTTCATGGTGTTGATTGATTTGAAACAAACTTAGTCCCCAAGAGATATTCCAAGGAATGCTTTTATAGCTTGGTTAGCTTTTCAAAAAAAAGGCTCACTATAAAGAGCAGGCTGTTGCTTTTGCAGAAGTCCTATGGAAATCTTAAATCAATTTTCTTATGGATGTGTCTATTTTGAAGGTTCTAGAGAAGATTTGTTGCAGATTGTTACATAAACAAGCAATTGCAAATTGTTACATAAACAAGTAATTGAAGGATGGATTCAGAGCTAACTATTGTTCCAAGCACTTGAAAAGGCAAGTTCTTTAAAGTGAAAGGAATTCTAGCAGTTGCATGCATTTTGAAAAACTCATGGATCAAGAAACTTTTCAGGAAACCTCGTTGCAAATCTAAGTCTAGATTGAGTTCATGCCAAAAGGAGAGAGATAGAGAGACCAAGCAAAGCCTGTTCCAAACTTGGGGGCATTCCTACTGAGCCTTATATATAGGATGACTCTTGGTTGGTTAAACTGATATCTTTTTTATAAAAAAACAACTCAAATGTGGAGCTAATATCTATTATTCAGATGGATTCTAACAGTAAAAAGTTAGTGCTAAATGAGCCATACTCTTGCAAAATCTTGCTTCATTTCCATTTCCATAGCCTAAATTGGTTAACATATTGCAAATACAAAATGGGTCCAGTTGTAGTATCTAACCAAAAGAAAGTCCATCAAATATTTCCAATTGTTACATCTAATGCAAAATTGTCTAGTTGTAGTATTAAATAAAAAAAAAAAAAACTGTCAAATTCTAGCTGCTATTCATACCACATACACATACTAGTAATGTTTACCCAAAAATAAAAAATCATAGTTGCTGCCCAGCCACTATTCATACATTCTGCAGAAAGAAAAGACCATAGATAATGTAAAATGAATGGCAGTCACTGCATTTTCTGGTATAAATGAATGACAGTAACTGCAATATATGGATGTTGAACTTTGTAAATGAGATTGGCTGCAATAAATCACGCTGACAGTCACTGTGATTTTCTGCTATAAAATCAAAAGAGGGCCAAAAATTGGAACTAAGCATGCTGAGCATATAAACTAGTTTGGATTAGTGACAAGGTCATAATCATGCTCCACAGGTAATCTTTTTAAGTCTTACTACTAAAAAAAAAAGTGATTGGATGTAGCTGCATTTATCAAACCAAATGGGCAGTTAGTTTCTACCATTGTTTCCTATAATCTTTAACTATTAATATAATCCTTAGCTTCAACTATTATCTTCAACTCCAAAGTTTGAAACCGTTGGTAATAGTTGGTTTGGCAAACAATTATCAAGGGGAGTTGTGGTATTTAAATACAAGAGGAGCTAAAAAAAAAAAAGTAACATCAATAATCAACATGTTACATTTTGTTTATATAGGTAATCAACATGTTGCATTTATAAATATATATATATATATAAATACCAAACTAAATAAAATGCTATTGATCTCAAAGAATTTGTGAGACTAAAAGAATCCAAGGCTAAAATGATTTCTCAAACAGAACAATCAAGATCTACAGGAAGGTAGATGATGTGTAACGCCCCGGTCCCCGTAAAGGTCGGAGAGTTACTACTTGTCGTCTAAGATCATCTTTCACAATATAAAAGGATATTCTGAAAGACTCCATAAACATAACCTCCTTTAATTTCAAAAGAACTCCATAAATATAGATACATCTATTACCACCAAAAATACATAAAACTCCTTCTACACGATCATCAAAATAATAATCTAACAAATACATCAACTCCTTAAGGCTTTAATAAAAGTGTCAACATCTCATTAACTAAATCGATAGAACAAATTAATCTTCTAAATAGTAGTCTCCAGAAATTCAGCACTACTTACCCCCTCCACATAACAATCTTATTGGTTCTCGCTTTTATTCTTGATCCTCAGCTGAAATATTTAAATCATCTAAAAAATATTGTAGAGATAAGGGGGTGAGTTATCAACAACTTAGTAAGCAAAAAACATATACTAGTATGTAAACATGAGCATTTACAGAGTTCAGAATGCATAACAAAAACACTTTTATTTTCAGAATGCAGAGTTAGAACATGTTATTAAAATATCAGAGAGAAAGTTCAAAAATATTCTTATTCAAAATTTCCTTTGGCAGAGCATAACTGAACATTTTCATCTTATTTTATCATATCATAACAGAGACCATGTTTAACCCTCGTGATAGAGTTGTGCATTCTGTGGAAAGCCAAGCAAAATATAAATCACCATAACTATCAAAGCGCTTACACTCAGAACAGAAAATCACTATTAAATCCCGTGACAGAGCCATAGGTCACTATTATATCCCATGATAGGGCCAGAGGTCACTATAATCTCTTATGACAGGGCCAGAGGTCACTATTATATCCCGTGACAGGGCTAAAGGTCATTATTATCTCCCATGATAGGGCCAGAGATCACTATTATCTCCAGTGACAGGGCCACATATCGGAACAAAACAGAATCAGAATCACATTAGAATCAGAGTCAGAGCTAGAATAGAATCAAAACGTCATGCCAAAAGTTTTCAGATGCCAAATCATTCCAAAACAGAGTACTGAACAAATTCAGATCACTTCACATTTTTCAAAACAGATTCAGAATATCTTCTCGTCACATGCAAAAATTATCAATTTTCAAATTCGCTATATTTTTCTCAATTCATTAACAGAATGCCAAAAATAAGTTCATGTCTACACCAGTTATGCCAGAAAATACTTTATTCTTAGAATAATACTACTCTTACCACTCAATTCTATCATTCCATTCTACCACTTTGATTTTTTATTTTTTATTTTTTTATTTTTTTTACTTAGTGATTAAGAAAGTGTTGTTTAATAATTTTATAATTTTTTTTTCATTTTTTTAAAAAATATTTAAAAGTGTAAAAAAATACATATATAAAAAAACAAAAAAAATAAAAACACAACCTACAACTGACGGTAGCTCCCAAAGGTAGCTGTGAGCGATGAGTGTAGCAGCACTCTTATTCTTATACAGAATATCATGAGCAATGCAAAACAAATAACTGAGGTCGTTTAACATTTCTTTTCATAACACAACTGCACATTTTCAAAATTGATCTCAGTTCATTCTATTTTTATGCAAAGTCTAGCATAGGAACCTCGCTTAACTGACTCTTGCAAAAAGTTACTAGAGCCTTGAACTTGAGCTCTATCAATGTCACAACCTAAACAGAAAATTATTCACTAACGTTTAATACTCCATAAAAATACGAATTCAATAAAACTAACTAAATTCTGTGATTCTATTCAGCTCACACATGACATCATTTTGCTTCGGTTTCAATACATGGTATAAGCATACTCACACACAACCTCCAAAACATCAACCCAACACGCCATATCCAACCAATCAGCTCAATTTCATAACTCGTTACGACATTGTCAGCCCACAATCATCGCAACCCAACACGATCGTCCATAACACAAGTTTAACAATCAACATTAAATCAAATTATAACACCTAAGAATGACAATACCGCCACACCATACAGTCTAAATAATCATATTTATCCACCCAAACGACCATTTATCAATTCCAATAGTAACTTAAACATTCACCATAACCAATGTCAAACCCAAAACAACAATTTTTAAACCCCGAAACAGTCAACAAATCCCAACATAATCCAATCACACAAACAACTCCATCATCCAATCCAACCGACCTCTTTACTCCTCGAACTCAGTCCGGCATAACCAACCAATTCACAGTAAATATGAGTTAATGCAAAATTATATTTAAATCTCAAAAGTTCTTTGAGAAAATACTTATAGCACTATAATATAATTTTTAAAGGATCACGGAGGTGCTAGAAGTGGCGGCACAGCCACACAACAGTGTATTTTGGACTAAAGTCGTGGGTCTCAAAAACTCAACTTTTGAACGGGGACAAACAAAGACTAGGGATGTCTAGGAAATGGCTTAGGGGTGTTGGTGGAACTACTGGTGGTGGTGGTTGGCCGTGGGTGGCGATTGAAGGCCAAAACACCCAAATCGAAAATGGGGATGGAGGGGCTTCAATGGTGGCGGACCGGGGCTAAGGATGGGTGGATTAGGTAGCTGAGAGGCTACCAGTGCTATGGTGAAAAAATGGTGGCCAATGGCGGTGGAATGGCGGCACTGGAGCACAAAAACTGCTCGGCTTGAAACCGTGCGTAAAGGCTAACGGCGGCGATGGAGGAGTTGAAAATGAAAAGGGAAGGTCGCCGGCCGGAGGGGAAGAAAATGGGAGGGGCGGTGTCGCTCACGAATGGCGCACGGCAGCACTATAGGCGGATGAAGAAAACAGACTAGGAGAGGGGATTGTTAGACCCCCACGTAAAGTTGCCTCTAAAACCACGGCGCATGTCCTAGCCATGTCCGGGACATGCCTCTTGATCATACCATGAGCATGCCTTGGCTTGTGCCTTGACACGTATGAGGCGTCCAACATGTAGGCCATGCAGATTAGACTCCCACGTAAAATTGCACACAGATCGCTCGAGTGAAGTGTCGAGCGGAGCTCTCGGGTTGTTTTTGCTCAAGCTGAGTCGAGGGGAGTGTCGAGCGAACTGTCGAGCGAGATTCGAGTGGAGCTCTCTGGTTGTATTCGCTCGAGCGAAGTGGAGCGGAGTGTCGAGCGAACCTTGGGTCAAGCCACAGTCAAGCCAGATCTCAAAAATGACATTTTCAGCATGAGAACAAGCCAAAGTTCGACCCCCATGCACCCCTTAGCCAAACCATTGGCTCATGCATGCCACGACTATGTGGTCCATGCCACTATCTTATTTATGTTATTTATTTTAATTATTTATTTCTTTTATTTCTTTTATTGCAAATGGACCTTTTGGGAGTTTCCAAGTTGTAACGTTTATAAATAGGACCCTTAATCATTGTTTTCACATCTTTTGGCAAATTGACTAGAGTGAGGACATTGTTGAGAGATCATTTTCGGTGCTAGACACTTGGGCTCTTTTGGGTACAATTCATTGAATCCCAAAGAGAGGATTACTCCATGCAATTCATTGAATTGGAGTAATCCATTTATCTTGTTTATCAACTTGGTGCAATTCATTGAATCCAAGTTGATCATCTTTATTTCTGTTACTTTTATCAATATATGAGGTTTATTCAATCTTTGTGCACATTGTGAATCCATTATTGAATTACTTTCATTGACATTCAAGTTCATCATTTGTTCTTGAGTGTTCATCTTGTGTTCTTGGTGTGCATCCTATTTTCAGCTCATTCAATCCATTCCCTCATCATATTCGGCCATCCACCTTGTTTGTCAACCTTCCATAATTAATTCCCTTGTTCCACCTAGCCCTAGCTGAAATACACTTACCTTATCCATCCAAGTCAAATTCGGCCAACCTCATTGCCTTATTTGAGTTGCCTTGGCCGACCATCATCCTTTCCATAATAGGGTTTCCATACTTGGAAACCCTAGTTGACTCATTCCACACTCTTGGCCGGCCACCCTCCTATCCCAAATCACATGCCTAGTTTTTAGGAAACTTTCCTAAAAACACTCACTAGCCTATTCGGCCAAACCTTGGCCGCCCAACCCTCTTGCCCTAATTCCAAAATCCTAATCCTAAACCCTAGCCGTCCATCACCCTATCCAAACCCTAAACTCAAAGTTCCAAGAGGCACCAACCCTAGCTCCACTCTAGTGCCGTGCACCCTACACCATTGTGATCCCAAACGCTTAGCCATTTTTTCCACCTTCCATCCACTTCATGCTAGCCTAAACACTTAACCTCACATTGTGCAAATTGCCACCATAGCCCCATTGATCGTGAACCAAGTAAGAGAAGGACTAGAATTCGGTCAACCAAAGGAGATCATAGCCAAGGAGGACTTAGTGTTTAGGGACTTAACCGAGATCCCTAACATTAATTGGTGCTTTCATTGAGAGGATTCTTGTTTGGTATTTTGAGAAGTTCTCACTTATCCAAGAGGTAAACGACACATTAAGTTGAAACTTTGTGAATTGGTTGGGGGAGTCCCTCTTTGGATCCCATTTATTTTGTTGATTGAATTGTGAAAATACAGAGTTTCGAGGGTTGAGGTAGAGGACGGGGTAGTGTTCTTGAACCGGTCGGCTACCCTTGAAGGTAGAGGACCCGAGGTTGAAAATTTGCAAGAGGGGTTGCCCACCCACAAAGTGGACAACTCAAGGTTGGACTTTTGAGCCTTCAAACTGCCTAAAAGAAAGTGCAAGTTGCTATCCAAGCTACACCAACCAAAATTTTCAGATTGCAAGATTAGTTTGCAAGTGATCAAGACTAGTTTGCAAGCACCATGGTCGAGAGACACATTGAAGCCGAAGGAAGTGGAACTACAAACCGAGAGAGGATTGAGATGCTTGAAGGGCATACTTCTAAAGTCATGGACATTCAATGAGGTCAACACTACTATGGCCAAATTAAGGATGGCTATGAATGCCACTATGCGGGACAATGAAGATAGTAAGAGAGCCGTGGACAACATGAGGAGAGAAACACATGAGAGCATTGAAAGATTGGAGAGAAGACTTGTTGAAGGCCAAGCTACACGACAAGAGACTAATGGACAAAAGCGTGATGCTCTTGTTGATGGTGTTGAAACAAGTGTGACCCATTCTATTCATGACCCAATACATGAGCCACCAAGAGTTAAATTGAGAAGAGGTGGACGTGTTGAACGTGATGAGGTTGCGGTTGAAAGATGGATTCATGGTGGAAGTCACCATAGGAGTCCAAGCATTAGAGAGAGACATCAAGATGTGAGGTATAAGATGCCAAGGTTTGATGATGGCCATGAGGCCGAGAATGACTATGAGGAAGAGAGGCCATTCGGCCATGAGAACCAATTTGAGAGAAGACACCATAATTATGACCGTGATAGAAGGCAACATAGAAAGAGACACTATGATGAGTTCCATGAAGATAGAAGGAAAAACAGGGCTTATGACTGGGGACCCAAGAGGCCTAAGGTGGACTTCCCTAAGTTTAATAGGGGGGATCCATATGAATGGCTTGACAAGGTTGATCACTACTTTCACACTTATGAGGTGCCGAGAAGGGAGAGAGTATCTACGACATGTTTTTACTTGGAGGGAAAAGCTAGCAAGTAGTGGAGATGGATTCGAGATCAATATGAGAAGGATGAGAAAAGATTGGGGTGGACCGCTTTTGAGAATGAATCTTTGCTACAATTTGGCCCTTCGCCCACCATTAATCATCATGGGCAATTGGCTAAATTGAAACAAGAAGAAAAAGTCCACCACTACATTGAGGAATTTCGGTAATTGCAAACACTTGTGAGAGGATGGTCCGAAGAGGCACTTGTGGGTACATTCATTGATGGCTTGAAGCCTTGGATAGCCAAAGAGATAAAATTGAAGCAACCTACAAGAATTCAAGAAGTTATGAGGATGGCCGAAATCCTTGAGGAGAGTTCTACCATGGAAAGGAGATTTTCCAAGGATGTGGGGAGTAAAGTCTCGAAAACTTTGCAAACCAAACCACCTTGGAAAAGTAGAGAAGAAAATGAAGTTTCTAAGCCTAATCCATATGAGGTTAAGAAACTTTCTAGAGAAGAAGTCCAAGATAAAATCAAGAAAGGCTTGTACTTTAAATGTGGAGACAAGTGGAGTAGAGAGCACTCATGTAAGTCGGGTAAAACCTTTGTGATGATTGAAGATGAGGAACAAGATGAAGAATCACACCATGAGTCCGAACATGAGGAGGCCGAACCTAGTGATGAAAATGAGGATGCCGAGTTATCTCTTAATGCCATGTCCGGGGTTCAAAAGCCCACTTCTATGAGAGTCATGGCATGGATAGGGAAATTTGAGGTTAATTTATTGGTGGATAGTGGCTCAACCCACAATTTTATCAATTCCAACATTGTCACCAAAGTTGGATTGAAGCCGAGCACTATTGAACCATTTGAAGTGAAGATTGCTAATGGAGATAAGCTTAGATGTGATGGCCTTGTGAGAGAGGTCAAGATGAATGTACAAGGGGTGAGGATTGTCGCGGATTTGCATGTCCTATCTCTTGTGGGACTTGATGTTGTCTTGGGCAATGCTTGGTTGAGAGGCATTGACAAAGTTGTGAATGACTATGATAAGATGACTATGGAATTTCGGATTGGGTCCAAGAAGAACTTGTGGACAGCTTTGACATCCAAGGAAGTGAAGTCGTGTGAGGCTATGATGTTTGAGAAACTTTGCAAGGATGGAGCTAGTTGCTTTACCATTATTCTAGCTAATCAAGAGGCATTTTTTGAAGTGGAAAAGAGTGAAGATGGGGGCAAGAAGGATGACTTATCATTGCTGTCCGTGGAGGTACAAGAGGTCTTGCGAGACCATTGGGGGGTCCTAGAGGTGCCAAACACTTTGCCACCTTCTAGGCCTTTTGATCACTGAATTGCCTTGGTAGATGAGAGCAAACCGGTTAATGTTCCACCATACCGGTATGCTCACTTTCAAAAAGAAGAAATTGAGAGGCAAGTTGAAGACATGTTGAAAGGAGGCTTGATAAGGCCTAGCACTAGTCCTTTTTCTTCACCAGTCTTGTTGGTGAGAAAGAAGGATGGCACATAGAGATTTTGTACCGATTATAGAGCTTTGAATGAAGCTACCATCAAGGATAGGTTTCCCATACCTACCGTTGATGAAATGTTGGATGAGTTACAAGGGGCTAGTGTGTTCTCAAAGCTTGATTTGAGAGCGGAGTACCACTAAATCCGAATGAGGGAAGGAGATGTGCACAAAACGGCTTTTAGAACCCACAATGGCCACTTTGAGTATCTTGTCATGCCGTTTGGGTTGTGTAATGCTCCCTCAACTTTTCAAGCCGCCATGAATTCTATTTTCAAACCATTGTTGAGGAAGTTTGTGCTAGTGTTCTTTGATGACATCTTTGTTTACTCCAAGTCCGTGGAAGAGCACAAACTACATTTGAAGGTTGTGATGAAGATTCTTGAAGAGCACCATTTTTTCATTAAAGCATTTAAGTGTGCTTTTATGAAAAAAGAACTTGAGTATTTGGGACACTTCATTTCGGGAGATGGAGTAAAAGTGGACCAAAGGAAGATTGAAGCTATGGTGGATTGGCCATTGCCCATGGATGTTTTGGCCTTGAGGGGTTTCTTGGACTTGACCGGTTATTATAGAAGGTTTGTCAAGTACTATGGGTTGATTGCTAAGCCACTTACTTCTTTGCTAAAGAAGGACAATTTTGAATGGACACAAGAAGCTAGAGATGCCTTTGAGAACTTGAAGAGAGCCATGACTACTACACCCGTTCTTGCCTTGCCCAATTTTGAGAAGCCTTTTGAGGTTTACACCAATGCAAGTGGGGATGGTATAGGGGTTGTTTTGGTATAAGAAAGAAGACCATTGGCCTTTATTTTCAAAGCTTTGGGGCCAATGAAAAAGGCATGGAGTACCTGTGCAAGAGAGATGCTTGCGGTTGTGCATGCCGTGAAGGTGTGGAGACCTTACTTGTTGGGAAGAAAGTTCACCATTGTCACAGATCAACAAGCATTGAGGCACCTTTTGCAACAAAAGATTGTGACTCCGGAACAACAAAAGTTTCTTGTGAAGCTTTTGGGATTTGAGTATGACATTGTGTATCAACCCGGGAAAGAAAACAAAGTGGCCGATGCACTTAGTAGAAGAGAGGGAAGTTCTTTGCTTTGGCAAGTGCATGAGGAAGATGATGTTAGTTTGATGGCCTTGAGTGGGGCCGAATGGAGGATATGGGATAAGATCCGAGAAGCCACAAAGATAGATGCAAGAGCAATTGAGATCATGGAGCTTTTAGAAGCTCAAAAGAGTGGAGTGATTGGGTTCAAAATGAAAGATGGCCTAATCTACTATAAGGAGTATGTTTATGTTCCTAATGTGCCTAACTTGAGAAAAGAAATACTTGACCTCTTCCATTTTAGCAAAGAGGGAGGTCACTCGGGGTGGCTGAGGACTTATATAAAGGTGAAGCATTTTTTCTATTGGGAAATGATAAAGAAGGGCGTGAAGAAGCTTGTAGCTGAATGTTATACATGCCAAAAAATCAAATATGACACAAGACCTCCATCCGGGCTCTTGCAACCTCTTCCTTTTCCTAATTTGATTTGGGAGGACTTAAGCATGGATTTTGTGGAAGGGCTTCCTATTAGTGGTGGTTTTGAGGTGATACTTGTGGTGGTTGATAGATTGAGCAAGTATAGCCATTTCATCCCACTCACCCATCCATACACAACCAAGAGTGTAGCCAAAGCATTCATTGATAATGTTGTGAAACTTCATGGGTTTCCCAAGAGCATAGTCACGGATAGAGATAGGGTGTTTATGAGCACCTTTTGGAGGGAGATGTTTGAGCTCCAAGGGAGCAAGATGAAGGCTAGTTCATCATATCACCCCCAAACCGATGGGCAAACGGAAGTGGTTAATAGAACACTTGAGCAATATTTGAGATGCTTTTGCCATGAAGAGCAAAAGAAGTGGGGTGATTATCTAACTTGGGCGGAGTATTGGTACAACACTTCATTCCATGCCTCCATACAACAAAGTCCATTTGAAGTTGTTTATGGAAGAACACCCCAACATTGGTGAATTATGAAAGGGGTACAGCTAAGAACAACGAAGTTGAAGAAGAGTTGATCTCTAGGGATGAAATCCTAGTGAAGGTAAAAAGGGAGCTTGTTAGAACTCAACAAAGAATGAAAAGGTACTATGATGAGGGAAGAAGAATGGTTGTTTTTGAAGTAGGTGACTATGTGTATTTAAAACTTCAATCCTTTGGCCAAATGACATTGAGAAAGAAGCTTAACTTGAATTTGGCCAAGAAATACTATGGGCCTTTCAAGGTACTTGAGAGGTTGGGTGAAGTGGCATATCAATTGGAGCTTCCTCCAAGTTCCAAACTACATCCGGTGTTCCATGTAACCGTGCTCAAGAAGAGGATTGGTGATCCTAGTCTTATTGTAGAAGAGCTACCCAAATTTGATGAAGAAGGGCGTATGCTCTTACAACCAAAAGAGGCCCTTAATTATCGGGTTATCCCAAGGGGGAGAAAAAGACAAGATGTTTGGCAAGTTTTTATTAGATGGGGTAAAGCACCAAAAGAAGAGGCTACTTGGGAAGATTATGATGATATAAGGGAGAGATTTTCCCAATTTATCCTCGAGGGCAAGGATAGTCTTAAAGAGAGGGGGATTGTTAGACCCCCACGTAAAGTTGCCTCTAAAACCACGGTGCATGTCCTAGCCATGTCCGGGACATGCCCCTTGATCATACCACGAGCATGCCTTTGCCCCGTGTCTTGTCACACATGGGGCGCCCAGCATGCCCATGGACCGGCTACATGCATGCCTTGGCCCGTGCCTTGACAGGTACGAGGCGCCCAGCATACAGGCCATGCAGATTAGACTCCCACGTAAAATTGCACACAGATCGCTCGAGCGGAGTGTCGAGCGGAGCTTTCGGATTGTTTTCGCTCGAGCTGAGTCAAGCGGAGTATCGAGCAAACACTGGCTCGAGCGGACTATCGAGCGAGATTCGAGCGGAGCTCTCTGGTTGTATTCGCTCGAGCGAAGTCGAGCGGAGTGTCGAGCGAACCTTGGCTCAAGCTAGGGTCGAGCCACAGTCAAGTCAGACCTCAAAAATGGCATTTTCAGCATGAGAACAAGCCAAAATTCGACCCCCATGCACCCCTTAGCCGAACCATTGGCTCATGCATGCCACGGCTATGTGATCCATGCCACTATCTTATTTATGTTATTTATTTTAATTATTTATTTCTTTTATTTCTTTTATTTCAAAGTGACCTTTTGGGGATTTCCAAGTTGTAACCTTTATAAATAGGACCCTTAGTTATTTCTTTCACATCTTTTGGCAAATTGACTAGAGTGAGGACATTGTTGAGAGATCATTTTCAATGCTAGACACTTGGACTCTTTTGGGTGCAATTCATTGAATCCCAAAGAGAGGATTACTCCATGCAATTCATTGAATTGGAATAATCCATTTATCTTGTTTATCAACTTGGTGCAATTCATTGAATCCAAGTTGATCATCTTTATTTCTGTTACTTTTATCAATATATGAGGTTTATTCAATTTTGGTGCACATTGTGAATCCATTGTTGAATTACTTTCATTGACATTCAAGTTCATCATTTATTCTTGAGTGCTCATCTTGTGTTCTTGGTGTGCATCTTATTTTCGGCTCATTCAATCCATTCCCTCATCATATTCGGCCATCCACCTTGTTTGTCAACTTTCCATAATTAATTCCCTTGTTCCACCTAGCCCTAGCTGAAATACACTTACCTTATCCATCCAAGTCAAATTCGGCCAACCTCATTGCCTTATTTGAGTTGCCTTGGCCGACCATCATCCTTTCCATAATAGGGTTTCCATACTTGGAAACCCTAGTTGACTCATTCCACACTCTTGGCCGGCCACCCTCCTATCCCAAATCACATGCCTAGTTTTTAAGAAACTTTCCTAAAAACATTCACTAGCCTATTCGGCCAAGCCTTGGCCGCCCAACTCTCTTGCCCTAATTCCAAAACCTTAATCCTAAACCCTAGCCGTCCATCACCCTATCCAAACCCTAAACTCAAAGTTCCAAGAGGCACCAACCCTAGCTCCACTCTAGTGCCTTGCACCCTACACCATTGTGATCCCAAACACTTAGCCATTTTTTCCACCTTCCATCCACTTCATGCTAGCCTAAACACTTAACCTCACATTGTCCAAATTGCCACCATAGCCCCATTGATCGTGAACCAAGCAAGAGAAGGATTAGAATTCGGTCAATCAAAGGAGATCATAGCCGAGGAGGACTTAGTGTTTAGGGACTTGACCAGGGTCCCTAACAGGGGAGCTTCGTGCGTGGGAGGAAAAGCAGAGGGAAGGAAGGAGAAAAAGAAGGAAGGAAAAAGAAAAATAAGAAAAAAAGAAAAAGGGAAAAAGAGAGAGTGAGAGAAAGAAATGAGGTCCAATCCTCACAACTTGGATCATAACATTGATCCAAAGAAAAGAATTTCAAAACAGCAAGTTGAATAAAATGATTTAAACACAGTAACTGAATAAAATAAAATAGTAAATCCACCAATAAAATAATTTAAAATAAAGAGCAAATTAAGTAATAAACAATAATTAATAACAAGAAAGACACATTAAAATATATTTCACAACTTAAAATATTATAAAATAATATAATGAAGCTCATATAATTTAAAAACAAAATGACCAATAATAAAATAAATGAAATAATTATTTAATTAAAATACTTGTAAATACGGGTATCACATAATGCCTACACCCAAGTTTCAGACTTTTTTTTATAAATTTTAATGAATTCCTCAAAATCAATCACTCAGGAGCACATACACTTGCAAAAATTATAAATACGCATACAGAAACTTGCATCTGTAGAAACTTGCATCTGTAGAAATGAAACCGTGCATATGTACATCAAACCCACTTTACGCGAGAAGAAATCAAGGCTACAGAGACAACTCAAGCTTAGAATCAAGAATTTATTACATAGAAAAATAATGCCGTAAACCCATGTCAATGTAGATGATAACAAAACCACATAAAGCTTTAAAAAGGCAAGTTTTCACGAATTAATACCCATTTCACAAAACAAGAGTATCCAAAATTTAAAAAATAGAACAAGAAGAAAAGCGCAAATTCATACCCATTCATGCTCAAAATATTCAATACAAAGCAATCTATTTATTCAAATAGAGCTTCGGTAGTGGTAAAATCCAAACCAAGAGAGAGTGTTGCTGAATGTTTTTTTTTTTTTTTTTTTTCGAAATAGGAGTTTCATTCATTAAAGCAAATGCTAAATACATAGAGGAGAGTCCTCAATGAGTATGCATTCTTCCTTGCAAGAAAGAGCATATTTAGCCAAATGATGGACAATTACATTAGATTCCCTATGAACATGAGCTATAGACCATTTACGGGTCTTGGAAAACATAAGCTTAATGTCTCTAATAACCAATCCGAAAGTACTCCAATTGTCCGCTTTGTTTTGCACTGCTTTTACCACTGATAATGAGTCACCTTCAAGGATCAAGTCTTGTATTCCTAACTCAGCACAGAAGGAGGTTGCCCTGCTAGCTGCTACTGCTTCTCCAAGTAGTGGATCAGGATTCAGAGCCATAGATGAACACAGCGAGGCTATGACAGATCCCTCTGAATTCCTTACAATCACTCCAATCCCCAGCCTTGAGTTACCTTTGTCTATTGCTGCATCTCAATTTGGTTTGTATACCCAAGGTGGGGGAACAGACCAGTTGATATTAGGAGCTACTTGGTTTGGAATTTGTGTTTGGCCAACCTCTGTCCTAAATTGAGTAGCTGCCACCTCAATTTGAATCAGATTAGATACATGGGAAGGAGAGTGGAATTGCTGCTCGAAAATCTAGGTGTTTCTCCTCTGCCAGATAGCTCTTGCAGTGATAGCGAACTCAGTGACTTCTGTAGGAGATAACAGACCGAATATAGATTTCATAATGTCTTTAAAAGGGCCATCAAAAATACATAGCTTTTGGATTCTTCTTGAATTCATGGACCAAACATCCTGTGCTGCTAGACAAGACCAAAGTGCATGAGAGACTGATTCAGGTGCCAATCCACAGATTGGGCAGAGAGGTGATTCACTAACTTTTCTTTTATGCAGGTTCAGCTTTGTGGGAAGGGACTCATTTGCTGCTCTCCATAAGAAGGATTTTGTGGCTTGAGATGATTGGATACTCCAAATGTTGTTCCAGAACTTTGATATGGGGTTCTGGACTGATGATTGCCCCAAACTATCCTCTTTTAATGAGCCTTGGAGATGATATGCACTTCTAACCGAGAACATTCCATTGCTTGAACATCTCCATGTTAGCATGTCTTGACTTCTGCAAGGGCTAATTGGGATTTGGCTTATTAATTTAGCCTCAGAGCCTGAAAAGATGTTATAGAGTAGAGATAGATCCCATTGTAAAGTGTATGGGTTTATGAGATCAGAAACTGTGGCTTCAGCATCCAAGAGACTAATGGGAGATTGTACTTTGTAAGTAGATGGGCACGGGATCCACTGATCCTTCCAAATCTTAATACTTTTCCCGTCACCTACTCTCCATAATAAACCTGCCTCAAGAATAGGTCTTGCTAAAAGGAAGCTCTTCCAAACATATGAATCTGTTGGCCTTGATTTGGCAGAGAAGTAATCAGTAGAAGGGAAATACTTAGCTTTAAGAACCTGAGCAGCAAGGGATAGAGGGTTTTGAATGATCCTCCATCCTTGTTTGGCCAGTAGAGCTAAGTTGAAAGATTCAAAGTCCCTTAACCCCAAGCCTCCCATCTGTTTTGGTTTCCCTAATGCTTTCCAGCTCAACCAATGAATTTTGGATCTATTGTTGTTTTGACCCCACCAGAAAGATTGCAGCAATTGATTGAGACTTCTTAGGATAGTTTTGGGAAGTTTAAAGATCCCCATGCTATAAGTAGGTATAGATTGCAGAACAGATTTTAGTAAAGTCTCCTTTCCTGCTTGGGACAGCATGTTGGTTTTCCAATTGATCATCTTAGCTTTGACCCTATCAAGTATAGAATTGAAAGCCTTGGTTTTGTTTCTGCCCACAAAGGAAGGTAAGCCCAAGTATTTCTCAAAGGATCCTGAAGCTTTAATACCTAATTATTGTATGATGCCTTCTTGAACCTCCAGCTTGGTGTTTCTGTTGAAAAGAATTGAAGTTTTCTCAAGGTTAAGTCTCTGACCCGATACTTGTTCATAGCTGCTTAAAACCTATTGCAACCTGCGCCATTCCTCTGGATCAGATCTACAGAAAGCCAAACTGTTATCTGCAAAGAACAGATGATTGACATAAAGTGAGCCTCGAGCAGCTGGGATTCCAGAGATAAGGCCTTGAGTTTCAGCTTGGTTGAGACTATGGC
>QEOT01001308.1:56738-71803 GCA_003123785.1 Pterocarya stenoptera
TGCTCCAAAACAGATGTGTAGTTTGACTTGTAATCTGAATTTTTTTCCTGTATTGATAAGTCACAGTTGTAACTTCAATTTCATTAAAAGAAATGAAGTCTATTTCCATAAAATAAAAAAAAATAAAAAAAATAAAGTGTGTGGTCAATAGTCCATACTAGTTCATATAGATAATAATTCATTATAAGATTTAGAGAAGTGATAGAGATTCTATAAAAATAAATTTACAAAATAACATATATTTATAGAATACATTATTCAATAATATGTATTGTGTGGATATCATGACTCATTCTCATTATTAAAATATATATATCATGTAATAAAAATAAGCCACTTATTATGGAGTGGTACACACCAAAGTGAGTTTTAATTATCTTCTTGCAATATACGATGTTTTAAAAGATTTGTATCAACTGAGAGTTTTTGGAACTCAATCAAGTATTAGAATAGCTAGATGAGGTTTTTTTTTTTTTTTTTGTCATTTCATTCATATTCAAAGTCAAACAGTTACGTACTGAAAGTTTATTTATGTATCATTGAAGTTTTTTGAAAATCTATACAATAATGCATGAAGTAAATGTTTTAGTCGGGTCAATCCACAAGTTACCCGAATTGATCGGAACATAATATGAGTAACATTGGATTAGAGTTCATATCGATTCTAATCTTATTACTTATTCCGTGTCGACTTCATATCAAATTCATGACGAGCCGTTGCTTCTGTTCTTTTTCCATTACTTTGAAAGGGGTGCTCGAGTCTTTTTTATTCGGGTCAAACCCCTAGACCCAAATGCAAGATGCTGATGTACTAGATGATGTCTGCTTTGCCCATAAGTTAATCTCTCTAAATTTGTAATTTATTAGTCAATAAATATTAAAAAAATTAAAAAAAAGACCAACCAGCACTAATATGGTAGAATATTTAATAAATTGGTCAAATGGGAAGAAGGGTTTTTTTTTTTTATCTCTTATTACCCAAAAAAAAAAAAAGAAGAAGTGTAAGAGATGCATTGAATGTAAAATTAGTATTACATTCCAAGTATTTAAACCAACCCACCTTTATTAGTCTCACTAACCATGATTAATTCGTAAATAAGGAGGAATGATGGTCAAAAGTGTATCACAAAGGCAATGAAACGCATCCATTAGTTAATTAATGGGAATGATGGTTTATTCTTGCAATAAGTCTACCTTCTTTTTTTATTTTTATTTTTTAATTAAACTCGAATAAGAGTTCTGCTCCATACAATAATTCAATGTATAAACACGACATGATTTAGTATAGGACTCGAGAAGATTCAAAACACAAAATAATTTTTATGCCAAAGTTGAAATAGTACTAAGCTCACTACAAAAAAAAAATAGAATTGCTAGCGTTCGATAAGTGCCGGCAACTGTCTTATAAAACGTCGCTAATTAATTAGCAGCAGTTTTTTACCGGCATAACCAATAATTCTAATCAATAATGCGTTTGATATATCAATAATCAGATGTATAAATACTCTTCCTTCAACAAATCTAGTGGACATGTAGTTGTGTCCACCACATATAGCCAATCCCATTGAGAATACTCTTAATTGCTTACGCAAATACATGGTAAATTAACTATCATTTTTCAGATCTATATATTCCTCTCACTCTAAGTACTGAGGATGAAAAGAAACTCTAAAGGCCGGTATGACTCATAATGAATCCTATTTTAATATATTATTTATTTCTTATTAAAAAGGATTCAAACAATTCCCCTCTCATTTCAATTGAATCTTATCATTTTCTTTTATATATGTGAAAGTGAAGCTAAATCAATTAGCTTTTTCTCTCCATTGTTTATAAAAATTCCAAATCTTATAACTCAAGGTAACTCCCTTCATGTGATGAGACCCATCAAAATGTGAAAGCAATATACAATATATATATTTGTGTTGAAATGGTATTTGCACCAAACATGAGATTTCGCTTTCTAATCTTTTATATATATATATATATATATATATAGGAGGTAAGTAGAATTAGGTTTGAACTCTAGAATAATGTTTTTATACCATTTTCACTTACCAATCATCATTCCAATAGTTGAATTTGTTGTAAAAAAAAACATTATTGAAAAAGAAGAGATCAAATTATCGAGAGAGAGAGAGAGAGAGAGAGAGAGATTAAACTAAAATAAAAATGAAAATAAGTCCAAGAACAAGTTATATGTGATTTGCTTTTGTTAGAATTTTAGATCTTAGCTCCTTTTAAAACATTTGGATTCGAGTTAGAACTCATTTCCAAATTCAAACCTTCCGATGGATATTTTCATCACATTTTGATTATAAAAGTTTATCTTTCTTTTCTTTTCTTTTCTTTTTATATATATCCTTTAGTTTCTCTGCTCTCTCTCTCTCTCTCCCATCTCCCTTTCATGATCATGGTGCTATCCATGAATGTGCCCTTCCATGTTTAGGGATGTAAAGCCATGGAGGTAGAGGTTGTTGTTGCCGGGAGGGAGGGAGAGAGAGATGTAGAGAGGGGAAAATAATTAAAGAACACTTTTAGACAAATTAGCGTGATTAAAACACAGATAAAACGATAAAATATCTCGATTAAAAAATCAACAAAAATGTTAACATGTGGCTTCCACTTAAAAATAATCATAACTCATGCCTTAATTACATTAAACTATGCCTTGGAACAACATTTAAATAGGGTTGATAATTCATATTCATTGGCTAGGTTTGTGTCATGTTGAGCTATTGATATATGACTTAACTAGCCTCAATCCATTTCAATAAATGCATGATATTGTGGTATCCTTATACCTCATTTAATAAAGATCACGAATGGATTGACTTGAAAACTATCTGAATCAACTCATTTTAACAATTTTTAATATAAATGAGCTGAATTGATCCAAGTTATCAATACAACTTGTTGACACAATATTTTCATTTCTTATAAGTATGATGTATACACGTTCACAACTAGACTAAGGACAAAATCAATTTGAATATCCTATTATTCATGATCATAACTAATAATATATATAACTTCTCGGAATTTATTTAATGAAAATTATAACATAATTATGCAAGCTATTTGAGTCAACTACGCACCAAGTGGATTGACACGAGATTTATCTATTAAATTATCCAATCGAATTAACTCATTTTGATCTAAACTCTATCACAATAAACCTCAATCTTGTGTAGGGTTTATGTTAGGTGTGCGGATCAAATTAAAAATTGGACAATGCCATAGTCTTTTAACCTATTTTCCCAAAATTAAGAAGGAAAGAAAAACAGAAAGTATGTAAAAAATAAAAGATGATGGGGGCATTTTGGTCATTAACGAAGATCAATAATGGGCCATGCATCCCAAGACCGAAGAAAAGAGGTTTGACTTTGACAGACCCGAACCCAAAAAAGCATTCAGACATCCACATCAAGGATCCTGGTCGGGCATCTTTCATGCCACATAACAAAGACAAGAACCGCACGATCAGGCTTTTACATGATCCTTAGACGGCCAGGATTTGTCTCCCGAGAAAGAGAGAGAAATTTGTCTCTCTGTGGACTATGCCTAACCGTATCTGATTAGTCAAAGGCCTCCAATTCCACCTTTTGCTTTTGTCGTAATCTCAACTTTTAAAAAAAAAAACAAAAACAAAAAAATTATTAAATACTTTTAAAACCCCAATTTTTCAAACTCCTCTTTCTTTAATTTTAAACTTTTCTAATAAAATTATATTTATTTCTCCAATTGTCCTTTTCCTTTTGAAGTCATCTTTATCTTTTCAAGAAATAATGTTAAATTTTCTGAATTTGATTTATATCAATCAAAGAAATAAAAAAAACCAGAATATTTATTCGAAAAAAATAATTGAATATTTTCTGTAGAGATTCAATTAACTATATATTTTAGTTCTTTAAAATAAATTAAAATTATAGATTTTATTATTGGGATGTTAAGAAGGAAGGGGAGAGAGAGAGGTGAGAATTTTGCATGTGAAGGCGGGAAAAGCTCTCCCTCTCTCCAGTCTCTTTTTTTGTGTATTGTGTAGTCAAAGAGTTTGTTGGATGGACGAATTCTTGTGACTAAACGACAAGGAGCACGTAATGTCACGCGACTCGTGTGAAAACCCACATTCGGTCGTCTAGACTACTTAATAAGTCAAGGCTTATCCATTAACATATTAAAATAGACTGGTTTTAAGATCACTCATACATTTTACTCCAATGAAAAATAATTAAAAAGAGGAAAAAATCATAATATCTTGATACAAAGTCCCACGTGGGATAATCTTAAAGATAGGAGTGGTAATATGTGACACGATCTGTTAATTCAATATAAATACGATATGATAAAAGTAAGTTAGATTATGTTTGGATGTTGAGATAAGATGAAAATTTTTGAAAATTTTATGAATAGTGTTAAGATGAAAGTTTAAAATATTATTTTTTAATATTATGATTATTTTAGGATTTGAAAAAGTTAGATTAAAATTTGAAAAAGTTAAATTGTTTATTATATTTTATATGGGAATTTGAAAAAGATGTAATGATGAGATGAGATGAGATAGAGATGAGAAATCTCATCCCTCCCTCCAAACATAATCTAAGTGTTTAGTTTTAAAATTTGGATCAAAACAGGTTGACCCGTTAAGATAAGATTGCTTAACTGATTGATAACGGGTTAATTCGTTTGACCCGTTAAGAAAATTAAAGTTACAATTATACCCTTATACCTAAAAATAAAATTATTGATATTTTAATTTCGATATTTTTATTATCTGGATTGTAATTTTAAACTTATAGTTAGTTTTATATTTTTTTTATAGATATTGTGATTTTAACATTTATAGAAAATTATACTAAACTTAACTAGGTCAAACGGGTTAATTTCAGGTCTGTTCAATCTATTTACATAAACAGGTCAAAAAAGATTGACACGACACGATCCGTTATGTTAATGGATCGTGTTAGAGTTTTAAATTTTGACACGATAAGTTTAACGGGTCAGGTTATGGTTGACCTATATAGTATAATATATATATCTTGACACGACACGAACATGACCCGTTAATACGATTTGACACCACTACTCAAAGATCACATTTTCTTATTTTTTATTTTTTTAAAATTTATATTAAATGGGTTTTACTAGGGCGAATACAGAATACTCCAATTATTTATGATTAGTACAGAAATATTAGGTTTATATAAAAATTTCATAAAAGTAAAGTTTAGAAATTGATGTGATTAGACGTAATATCTTAGATTTTTATTTTACACAAAGGCATTAGTTTTTTACTTTAATACGAATTACTTTAAAATAGTTTTTACAAGCAATATATTTGATCATATTACAGATCACGTGTAGTTATTGAGATTGCATCTCTATATTAAATAAGAGGTTACTAAAGTCTTTCAAATAATTATACTCTTCACGATTAAGAATTTAAAATGATGGCCTTGAAAAATTGTGGAGAGAGGAGTGGCCATTTTGTTTTCACATTCCCTTTCAAACTAACGTAGGTAAGGTACATTAGTGGAACTATATAGGGGCAGCGGCGGGCCTCGCCTCCCAAAGTTTGGAAAAAAAATATATATATTAATTTTTTATGGTTTAATAAGATTATATTAATCTTATATTGTGTTGTCCTCTTCTATAAAAAATTATCTTGACTCCATCTATAAAATTATTTTGATCTTATAGATTATTTTAACCTAGAAATATTTCAATTTTATGTTTGCTCGACCCCTTACAACACATTATTGGTTCCATCCTGATAAGTTAAGATTCCTTTTTAAAAATCTTGTAATGGGTGGATGTTTAAGAATGTGTTTGGATGGTAGAGTCTTCATTACTATTTACAGATCATCTGAAATCACTATATATAATTTTTTTCTAAAAGTTAATTAATTATAAGTTAGTGGGGGAGTTATTTAACTATGGTAACCATCCATACATAATTTGAATTCATGGACACTTCGTGGTCGTGGGTTACCTTTTTGCCACCAACATATATATTTTATTGGTAATCTAATCTTTTGTTTAGTTTTTATCGTTCTTGTTTTCTCTCAAGTACTAATGCGACCCCTCACAAAAATCTCAATCGAAACTCTTCGTTGGAGGGGAGGGAAGTTCCTCCTCCTCCTCCTCCTCAGGCACTACCCAGTAAGCATTTCAGGTAACTTTCTCCGCTTTTTCCTTTATTTATTTTGAGCGTTGCTATGCATAAGCCTACACACCACACACTAATGTGTTTTTTATTTTTTTTTAAATTTTTTTTCAAATTTTTTTTATTTTACTCTACTTGACACATTTATATTTTTTTATTCATCATCCATATAATACACATTTAATAAGAGAAATAAATAAAAAAAATTATAGTGTGTGGTGTGTAGGCTGATGCAAAGATTAATTCATTTATTTTTCTGCTGGATTGGAGAAATGTTTGATTTATCATCTTTTGGCCATAAGATTGCCACACGCGTCTGGCCCCACGCGCCCCACCTCTATGCTCACCAGTTGCTGATCTTCAAAACTACATGGAAGAGCAATCGATTGTCGAGTGACTCCCACGCGGCGCCAACCTTTTTAATGCGCCGGCCCGTACCTTTGACCACAACACGTGTTGTGGATGTATTTCACCACCACCACTTCAGGATTACCTGCAAGTAAAAAGTAGAGAGTTTGGGAGTTCGAGAAAACGCCTTCAATGTCTAAGTTAGAGACTTGAGAATAATAATAATAACAAATAATTTAATCCCTTTACTTACTTAGATTTCTCCTTTATATAGAGTTTCATAAGTTATTTTTATTCTCTTATTGAATAATGATTATTTTTTATTTAAATTTAAATTTAGAGATGAGGGTTCATCTCCTAGTAGATTGGAATGATAACCCTTTTCATTCTTTGTCACCGACCGGATAGTTATCTAGTCGGTATTGGCTATGAGCTGGGTTCTGTTGGTGTTGAGCTAGGCTTCTCAGTACTACTGCAGGCTTTGGTCATAAGTAAGAGCTCAAGTCCATCTTGGAGGTTAACCGGTCGGGATGTCCTCTCCAACACGCGTAACACATCTAGACTCCCCGCTTCGTATCTTTTTTTAATCTCAATTTCACTGCCACTCTTTGGTCCGCGCATGTGGCCTAAGCATTGACACCTCCAATGTGTCACCAACAAACTAGTATGTCCAACTTTAGCTATCTAGATATGTTTTCCTAACCGAAGATCTAGGGAGTAAGGATGTGAAGATCTTCGTTACCGAATCTGAAACTCACGATTGTCGTTCTTCCTTTATGAATGCGAATCACAATCTAAATCCACCGTTTGAATTTTAATATTGTTATTGTAGTTGTCCTTATGTAGTTTGACCCATGTGTAATGACTTTATCCCAAGTCCCTCTCGTTCAGAAAACAAGGATTAACAGAGATCGATATTCACAATATTGCAAGAACCAACCAGATCCAAATAAAAGTAAATCAGATCACAAAACAAAAAACAAGAATAAGAATCAACAATATAAAGAAAATAACAAGAATAAAGAAAGAGAGAAAACAACACAACCGATTTACGTGGTTCGACCCTAATGGTCTACGTCCACGACAGGAATGGCCTCAGAGCTTTATTGATAATCACAGTTTGCTCCAGAGAAGCCTCATAACCATATACATTCACTATTCTCACTGACTCTCAAAGAAATCGCACTGATTTCTTTCTCTCAATGACGAAACCCTAGCAAACCCTAGGTTTTTCCTTCTCTGTACAGAACACTCGCAAAACCTCTCTCAGAATGTACCAAATGAAAAACACGAATGAACATTAGGTTTACAAGTCACAGATAACTATGAATATATACAAAGAAACAGATGCTGCCAAGTGTCATCATCCTGAGGCTCGTAAGACTTGATCTTTCACAAATGCAGATAAAGGCTCATGTGCAAATCACGTGCTCTTATATCTCAGTACTTAAGCTCCAGACTGCTTATGCATCATTTAAAACATCACGCATGAGAGGCAAAGGGGTCAGAGTAACAAAAGATAAATAAGACTATCATTAATAAATGTATTTTGACATAGCATTTACACCATGAATAAGCGTTTTAGTTTAATTTATCGGTCTTATTGTCCATTTATTTGTATTTATTTAATGCCTTGCAATTTCTATAATGAGATTTTTTATCTTGATCCCCCACGCTCACTTCTTGTATTTATTTTATATTTCAGTGCAAGTTTGATGAAAAAAATACCCATTCTTTTGTTTAGAAGGTTAAGATATTATTTCAATAAATCAAATTAAACTGAAAAAATGTTTTTTAATCAACTAAAATAACGTATTAAACTGTAAAAATAAGAATCATTTCTTAAACTAGAAAATCTATTCATTATTTATTTTTTTTTATCATCCTCTTATTATTTAGAAAAACACTACTCTGTTACCTCAAACATACCAACCAAATGTACCGCTCAGTGAAATTTATTTTTTTACTTAATGATTAAGAAAATGATTTTAAATGTATAGATGTATTTTTTTTATTTTTTAAAAATATTAAAAAATATTAAAAAATGTGAATAAAAAAATAAAAATAAAAAATAAAAATGTACATGTGGTCAAACAGAACGAATTACTTTAGACGATAGAATAGGTTAACTCTATTATTTAATATCACATCATAAAATAATAAATAAATAATAATAATTAAGACCACGAGTAGTATTATTCTTCTCGACTGTGAAAAAAAAAATTGTAGGTCCCAATGGATCAGTTGGTCAACAACGTGACAAAGTCCTGATACGTGGGTCCACTGTTATGGGTGGAACTTTAAAAACGATGTCATCTTGTCGGACTTCAATTTTTTTATTTTCTTTATCTCTATACATAAATTAGCAAAACCTTTTATTACTATATTTTTTATTTTTACTTTTCCTTCACTTCTTTTCCCCAACAAAACACTAGTTTTATTATGTGCTGTATGGACAAAATTGGTTTATTGATTATTGATAAGACATTTAAGAAATAATATTTTCTTCGGCCTTATTTATTTCAAATTTCATTATTTATAGTGAATATTAAAAATAATATCAAAAAATATTAATCATATAGAAGTAAATAAATATATTTTTTAAACATTACAATAAAATGAAAAAAGAAATTTAAGGGAAATTGTTTAAAAAAAACCTTAAATGGATAAAATATGATTTTTTTTGATTGATTGAAGAATATAAAATCAATCAATCTCATTATCTGACCACAAACCAATGAAAAACACACTTTACTCCAATTTTGATAAAGAGACTTTGACCATTTGATGTTTCATAAAGTATGAAATTCAAAATAATAGCAAATAAAAAATGGAGAAATAATCAATATTACGCGACGTCGTTGTCATAGAGGCTAACGAAAAATTATGTCTCGTGGACAATTGTCTATTTGTCGTAATTTTTGGATTAAAAGAGAAGGAGAATTTTTGGTAACATTGGATTTATTAAAAAAAATTTAAAAATATATATTTAAAATAAAATAGAGCTTGAAAATACAAAAGGATGAAGACTTAAATCTTGACCCATTTCTTCTATCCTTTTAGAGAACTGCTACTCAGCCTGCCCTTAAGTCCCTTCCTATGTCCCGCTCAACGTGGCCCACAATTTATTCATTTTAAAACAAACAAAACGAAAGCAACGGAAACGAAACGCTTTCTCCTCCCGCGCACACTCCTTCTCGCCTACCGACCTCACTACTGGCCATCGAGGGAATCGCTACTGGCTTCAAGAGTGGTACTCCGAAGTCCCTTGAGGTGGTTGGCAATGGCAACACAAGTACACGGCCAAAGAGTCATTGCCGATAACGAGGGAGAGAGAAATCGACGGGTTGGGCTCAAACAGTGACGGCGTTCGTCGAGATGGGGGAAAAGCTCACCGTCGGCAGCTTCTGTGGTAGTTTCCGACGAGGTGGCTGACTTGGCATGAAGAGTAGTGCTACGGTGGCTTTTGAGTTTTTTTTTTTGTTCCTCCCAGATCCATTTTTTTTTCTCAGTCTCCATCTTGTGGAACGTCCCGTTCTTTTTTCTTTTCTTTTTTTTGTTTGGATCTTTTTTTCTTCTGAGCTATGTTGCAGTAGTATTGCAGAGATGAGGTCGGAGATTGATAGGCCACGTAAGTCTAAAGAGAAACCGAACCCAAAGTGTCAAAGAATGATGCTTGAACGTGGACGACGTTGCATGCGTGCAGCAAGGAATGAGGCTGGGACTGGGTCTTTTGGCAGTTGCATATGTTATTTCTGCATATTTATTTCCATAGGACGTGTTTTGGTTTCAGTTTACGTTGTGGTTACTCGTTGTTAGCAGTCCGGTGTTGTCCTATTTCGGCATTTATGTAAGTGGGTTTGGTAGTGATCTGCTATTTAAGCAGTCAAGATTCTTAATGAAAGCAGTAGAAAAATTACTCAAAGCATTGTGGTTATTTCTCACTTGAAGAGAAAGTTATTTACGTTAGCATCTGAATATTTGTTGGGACCTATCAGAGATGAGGTTGGAGAAGGAGTTGTGGTCCGGAGATGAGCTCGGGCTCATGGTGTCGATGGGCGATGGGCGAGAGAGAACGTGCAGAGGCGCAACGCGAGGAGAAATTTCAAAAAGTTACTTATCGTTGCTTTGTGTTGTTTTAAATGAATAAAGTTGGATAAAGTAAAGTGGGATACTATGCCACGTCGAGCAGGACGTAGGAGCGGGACTTAAGGACGAGCTGAGTAGCATTTCCCATCCTCTTATATTTGTATTTTTATATATTTTTTAACAAGACATGTGGCGGTGGCTCCACATTCATGTGACACATCAAGGAGAAAAATAATTATTGACTTATTGTGACCAAATACTAGTTTCCTGGAAATAATTTTGGCCGTCAATTTTATCATTTATATATATATATATAATTTGATTTTGATGAGGTCCAACTTGGACTTTTCTTAAATCATTAGCTAGATGTTTGTGAAAATGACATTTCTTTTATCTCCATCAATAGTTAAGTAAAAGAAAAATTATCTTTGTAAACAAGTATATAGAGAGGACATACAGTACATTTTACATTGGGTATAATTTGATTAATAAGAAAAGTTTAAAACTTAAATATCTTACGAATTTAAATATTGTCATATAAATACTATTGAAAATATGTTACTGATCACGTCAATTTGAATGTAAATTAAAGAAGTACTCAAAGTCAAAATTCAATTGATATCCCGCTCCTAGCTAGCTAGGATGACCGCAAACTTCTTTTTTTTTTTTTTTTTTTTTTGGGTGGGGGGATAAAAATAAAGGAGCTATCTTTTCTCATCTTTGACACTTTTTCTTTATTTGTTTTTTTTAATCTTTGGGTTGTCAAAGAATAAACAAATAAATATTATGACATAGACGCTGCTACGTGAAGGCCACCGTATAGAGTAAATATGTTTTTTTTTTTTAAAACTTTTTTTTCATATATTTTTTTATATCTTTAAAGATTTAAAACAAAAAAAAAAATTCAAAACATCACTTAAAAATACTTCTTTAATCACTTAAAAAAAAAAACAAAAATAAAAAGAATCGGTGGCTGCTTTCGGTCGCTTTCATTTGTGGATTAAGCATTATCCTACCGTCTACATACACGTGAATATGAATAGGACAATCATTAGAAGAGATTAGGGTCCAAACAAAGGCCGTTGTATGAAAGTTCCCCCTCTTCTCCAAGCTTTTTTCAATATTCTAATTTGTGTTGTTTTTTTTTTTTTCTCTAAATTTTGGTGACTAGGCCCCATTTAGATATTAAACTGAGTTAGGATAAGTTGAATTTTTTTATTAATAGTAATAAATTGAGATGGTAGAATGAGTTTTATAGGGCTTATATAGCCTCGTTTGTTTTCACAACTCCTCTCAAGTCTCAACTCATCTTATTTCATTTAATCATTATAATTTTTTTAAATTTCTATACAAAATAAAATAAAATATTCAATTTTTTCAAATCCCGAAATAAAAATAATATTCAAAAAATATATTCTAACAATATTTTATTCAACTTTTAATTTTAATCTCAATTCATCTCATCTCATATGCGCAAACAAACGAGAAGATGATTTTAAATATGTTTGGATATTAAGGTGAGTTTAAATGTATTTATGAGAAGTTGAAAAAAGTTGTGAATTTCTCGTGTAAAGAGAAGTTGAGGTGAAAAAAATTATGAGTCTCACGTGTAAAGACGTTTTAAGTTGAGATGAGTTTAGTAATTTGAGAGTTGAATATTTAAATATTAGATTCAATTTAAAATTAGATTAAATTGAATTGATGTTGGTTTAATCCAAATTTTAAACGGGATTGATATGGTTGATATATTTTATACTCTAAGTGACGCATCACATCGATTCACGTAAGCTTATTTAATGATGTTTTTGTTGGGCTCCCACACCGTCCTTCTATTATCTTCATTTTAATTTGATTTAACCAATGATTGGAAAATGTACTTATCGGCAAAAACTGTAAAAAGCTTGAAATGAAATAAGATGCTTTAGAATTTTTACTAAACTTAATTACTTTGACAATTTGCTTAAGTCTTAATCATTATTTTAAATTAAATTGGTGAGATTTTTTTCCCACCTTAGTTAATATCTTCATATATAGATGAGAATCAACGTCTTGAGTTTTTACCTTTCCTTATAAAGGAACTCTAGGTTTTATGATCACTTACAGATGAAACATTTGATACTTAAAACTCTAAATAACATGGATGGGCTACCAATATCAGTTTGTTTTAGAATCTGTTAATAAAGACTGCAAAATTGCAAAAGTGACAAACTTTTCGAATTGCTAGTGAGTATGAGAAAAATGATTACATATGACGAGTTATTTGTAATGAGAATAACTTTTGTCATAAAATAGACTCGTATATTTTGACAGAAAATAATCATTTTTGTAATAATTAACTGACGATAAATAAACATTTTTCTTGTAGTGAATTAATTAATTTAATTATCGGCAACACTACAACCACCGAGATTCCTTACCAAGGAATTCTCTCTCTCTCTCTCTCTCTCTCTCTATATATATATATATATAAGATAATTAATCAACTCCTCCATTGTTCATCTAGAACCCAATATTCATTCTTCAAACCCTATTACCCCACTAGTATTGGTGTATTCACAAGGATTAGCTAGGATCAGGTTAGAGATGATGCTATCTATATATACTCTCACCACAAAAAATATATTATATATATATATATATATTTGTAAGGTTGTGAAGTTCAAAACCCAGATATTCTTTCCATATCTCAGCCTCCACAAATTAATCAAACTTTAATTGAAGGTTTAGAGGAGGGCCAAAGAAGATCAAAGTGGCTTGGCATCCATGTACTCATGAGTCTGATTCATGAAGATCTGGCAGATAAGTTAATTAAAGCATCCCCCAGCTACTTTTTAGTTTTTAACATAATTAATAATTAGTGGCTGATGCTCTAATTAATTTCTTTTAATAAACTGTGGGTCAGATCATACAGTACTTAGGTCTACCTGGGGAGGCACAACCTTCTTTGGCTCGATCGACTCATACACTTTTGTTTTTACATGTTTATTTTTTGGCTCTGCATCTATCTGCATGCATCATCAAGTGCTGCATGCTCTTATATAAGCGTGGCCGAGTGAGTGATACAAACTTTGGCATGTTTTGCAAGTGTTTTTTGTTTTGCTTTTATCCCTCCTTAATTCTAACTACTAAGGCATGCCGGCTATAAAGTAAGACAGATTTGATGGTTCCAATAGCATAGAGTTTAAAGCAACCCAATCTCCAACAACATTTTTCTTGAAACATTTGCAGAGAATATTTCAGCAGCTCATCAACTGATTTATTTGATTCATTAAGTGACAGAATTTTATTATACACTAGTTTTATCACATTAAAATAGTTTTATATAATTATTTTTTAAAAAATGGGATAAATTTATGATTCATTTTTAAATAATAAATTTTACTATTTTTTAAAAAGAGTGCCTAAAATGTAGCCGCACGTACTAAAACTGTATCGAGTATTAATCTTAAATAAAATAATACAGAATGTGTAACTTGGAAGCTTTTAGACTTTAGATTGGTCCTGTTTGGATGTTGAGTTAAGTTGATATGAGTTGAATTTTTTATGAATAATAGTAGTGAATTGAGATTGTGGAATGAGTTTTGTGAAATCTACTTAATATGAGTTTAGATATGTTTAAATGTTAAGATGATTTAAATGTATTTATAAAAAATTAAAAAAAATCATAAATCCCACGTGTATAGAGATGTTAAATTAAAAAAAAATTATAAAATCTATGTGTAAAGAAATTTAAAATTGAGATAAATTTAATTATTTTGAATCTTTAAATATTAAATTCAATTTAAAATGATTTAATCTCAATTCAATCTAAGATTCAAACCGAACCTGAGCAGGGGAATATGGGGCATCTGGAAAGGGAGAAGCTTTGTTGCTGACACATAGTTGACTTTTCCCACCAAGTGCCGTCAAGGATTGGCAGTACAACTAACTTCCACCAATAAATGATGCTCATAATCTTCTTCTGTGTTTTCTAATTGTTCTAAAACGAGAACAAGATGAATGGTTGAAACTTATATCACATGCTGCAATATTCACCTCAAAAGTCAAAAGAAATATTCTGATGATCTGATTTATAAGAGAATCAAGAATTGTGTAAATTCAAGGAAAATTATTTCATATGCATAAGAATTTCATTAAAGTGATTTTATATATTGAAATGTCGATCAGTTTTCTTTTAAGTTGAATTTCTTGAACAACTTTTTTTTGTTAAATCGGAATTTATTGGTGAATAATGTTAAATACAGTCATGAGTTGTGTAAATATTGTATATTTTTTTTTTAAAAAAAAGAATGATATCTATTATTAAAAAATAATTTTTTTTAAATATGTCTCATATTAACTAATTGTTTAAAAAAAAAAAAATATGTAGTACTTACAGATTCTATTACTATAAATATTATTTCTTAAAAATAATATAAAATTTGAAGTCATAAACTACTTTTTTTTTTTAAAAAAAAAAAAA
>QEOT01001308.1:73834-90333 GCA_003123785.1 Pterocarya stenoptera
GGGGGGGGGGGGGGGGGGGAATAGTATGTAGCACAAACATCAACTTAGATCATGCGGAATTACATGCTCCCAGAAAACATTGGACGTCTTCATCATGACGAACTAATTTGCCAAAAGTTAGAAGAGAAATGCTTGATCTAAAAAAGAATCTTACAAAAGGAAGCTTACAAACTGATGTAATTTAATATGCACATCGGGTTGTAAAACATTTTTTGTTATAAAATAGATTTGACGTATCACATATTCACATGAACCACGCCAATTTGTAAAGTTACTTTTGTAAGATCCATGTGTAGACCTAACACTTTTCAAGTTAGAATGATGGACTTAGAAGTGGATCAGGTGCCATTTTAGCATTATTCTCCTTTTGCCTACAGCCGTACATATCTTAGAAAGAGAAAGAAGCACGCCTTGTTTACATTATTCTTGAGAGTTATGGGGAATGACATTTTATGCTATTTTTTATAGTTTAGGTTAAATTAAACCATGAATTATCAAATAGAGCACACAACTTCTCGCAAGTAGTAACAAAAAAAATTTCTTTCTAGTGTATACCTTAGGTCACCAGGTTGTCGACGCCCAAGATTCAGGATAATGATTACAAAGCCGGATCCAATTATCTGAATGCATAGCAAACATGAGAATAACAAAAGAAATAAGATCTGTCACATCTGTAACTTAACAGGTAACATCAATCCAGTATATTAACTTTTATGCATAAAAAAATAGATCCACACCAATTCTCTAGTTTAAATCATCTGAGCACTCAGTACTTGATTGTTGATAAGAGCATATATATTTCTTCCACTCCAATTATAATATCAAGGTCAGCATGGTGATATTATTATTCCCATTTCCATAGATATCATCACATTATAAGGACTGGATAGGGTGAATTTACCTACAAGGCAACAACTATGTGCACAAACCAACTTGTGAGGCTGAAAAGAATCAAATAAAAAAAAGTTTCTGTGAAAAATCTTTTGGATGAGCAGTTCCTTTCAGAAAGCTTCAAGTGTAAAACTTTATAGTGCAAGCACATTAAGAATCTCTGGCTAACTTATGTGAACCATGGCGTACTTTAAATTATACTTTTTTTTTATTGCTAAAAACAATCTTTAGTTTTGTCGAAGATAACTTTACAAGAAGACCAATCCTAAAGCAAGGGTTCCACCCATGTTCTTTACAAAATTACCTTGATCTCAGTAAACTTAAGTGAGAACCTGAATCTTTCCTCCCCCCACTCTTTCTTTCTTTTTGGATGTTTTTTTATAGGTAATCAAGAAGTTTTATTCATAAGAAAAGAAGAAAAAATATAAAGGAGGGGTGCAACACGAAAAAAGGGATTGAAAATCCTTTATATAGTGTGCCAAATGAATTATAGCATCAAAAGTCATAACTTACAGGTTTTTTTAACATCCTCTGACGGAAAAAAAAAAATAATTACGAATTCATTTGTTTAGCACCTCCAAAACTACAAGGCACATGTTAGGAAATTAATCGAATCCAATTTGTGGTCCCTTCAAGTTGGAAAGATCCAGGAAGGATGAACTTTACATAAAATCTACATAAGCCGCTGGCGGAGAAAGCTCGAAGAGCTTCCCTTCATTCGCTTCACAGGAGTCACACAGCACATAGCTGGAAGTCAGAGGCCCTATTTGATGTGATGATTTTGCATGTGGCCATGAAGGCCGCATTAAAATATAAATTTAGAACAAGTTGCACTCAGTTGTACTCAGTATGAATTCCCTGCCAGAGTTTGTAGTTCAATAATCATTATCTTTGGGTGGTGCTGCATGACAGCTTCCACTCCTCAAGCTTTCTAGAGTTTTTAGAAATGTGATCTTTTTCTTCATCCTGCTAGTTGGGTGTCTCCTATCCTATGCTTCATGTGTACTAAGGTTGCATCCTTTGCACTTTTAATAAATTTCTTATTAAAATATTAATTCCCAGACGAAAGAAAAGTCCATAAAACTTTTCTATGTAATAGTGTTGTGCCCTTGTGGTGCATTACAATAAGTTTTACTTAGTCAAGGGCCTTTTTTGTTATTATTTACTTAAACGTGCTCAAGATAAGCTTTCTCCACTCAAGTTAAAGACTCAAAGAATGTCACACAAATAGTATTTAAAAAATAAAAAAGTACAGATACTATGCATTTATACATTGCTTGAATGAACTTATAAAAAAACAAAAAGGACAAACTTAAAGAAGTGAACTTACATATAGAGGTCCCAGATCCCATCTATGGGCAACAGGTGCCAAGATAAACCACAAGACAATAAGGGCCCATGCCTTTAGACTAAGAGAAAGAATCGCCATCAAAAGGATATCTATCATGACAAATAAAAGAAGACTCGTTAGCAAATAATTTTTTCAAAGTATAGCAGTTAGTCAACTAGTTGATTACCTGGAAGCTTCAACTTATCATGTAGAAAAGAGTAAAGCCTCTTTTTCCACCTGCTTGATGAATGTGGGAGCTGAAACTTCTGTAATGAGGAAAAACTACTTATCCAAAACAAAAAGAAAACCGAGGAACACTACATAAAAGAGGGATTAACTCCAGTTTAAAATAAAACCATAATTTAGTTGTACCAGATCTTCATCGTCGTCTTCATCATCAAATTCCTCACGAAGATGTTTAATTGGTGGCTTTGGTTTGACAGCAACAATTAGGGAATCTAGAAAACAAAGGAAAACAAATTTCCACAATCAAAACCGAACACTTCATAGACCACAATTAAAATGTGATTCTCAACTGTCATTAGTACCATATTCCTTCGCCTCTAGCTACAGCTTACAAGGACACATCAAGGTGATAAATTCAGTTCAAAAGGAATTGACAAATTAACCGGACCTAGAATCCAGAAACCCTAGAGGTTCAGATCTCTAAGCAAACAGATGTTCTTAAATTTCATCCACGAGATCTTGTAATGTTGAGATTAGAAGAGATGATCATGGGTCCACAATTTTTTGTCTCTTTTCGGTAGTGATCGTCACATTTCTACAGCTGATGAGAATTTTAGTCAATAGTGAATAGCCGTAATGCATATTTCGTATATTAAATGCCAAGTTAAACTTAATAGGTTTTGAAGTCATGAAAAAACATGCGTGTAACAGAGAGTCAAAACATAAAGTTTAGATTGCAGGTTACAACATGAAAACTGACTGATTTCTCAATTAGAATATGACTTTGTTGTAGCTGCGGTGCCCTGGTTGAATTTTGAAGGCGTTGTATAGGCATGTACTTTGTTGAGTCCAGACTGGGTGTTTACTTAATTGAACTGGACTGCATGAGTGCTTACGGGGAGCAGCAATTACAAGTACTCCCTTTGGATTACCAAGTCATGACAGTAACGTTTTCATGTTTGCGGGTATGTTCATCTAAAAGACTTTCTCCACCTGATGTTATAGATATCAATATTGTTATCTCTTGTTTAGTCTATCCAACTCTAGATAAAGTAAAGAGACAAATCTAGGATGATTATTCCCAGCTAATAACATTGGGACAAGGACCCATACCGCCATCATTAAGTCGTAGGTAGACATCGTTCCCATTTTTGTCGTTGTCATGCAATACATTCCCTCGCAAAATAAGCCTTAAATGATCAATGGGTAGACGATCGTTTCCAGCAATCAATCTTCTCAAATCACACACCTAATTTACGAACGAACAACACAAGCGCATTATGATGATCGGCAACGACAAACACCAGTTTCACTTAATTATGCAAAAAACCCAAAAACATCAAGCCAGACCCTAGAGAGAGAGAGAGAGAGAGAGAGAGAGAGGGCGTACTTTGATGGTAGAGGGAACGCGGAGGCGAGAGGGGCGAGCGGGGCCGACGGTTCGGAGAATGACTTCCACTGTATTATTGTTATCTACTTCTACTGCTCCATTGCGACCAGCGTCGCCCACATCGGGCGCCTCCTCCTCTACGATCTCTCCCATAAATCTATCCAAGCTACGATTAAATAGATTTGCAGGGCTCGAAATCAGTCAATCGGTTGCTACTTTATCGGTACTCAACGCCACCGGCGTCCGTACAGTCTCCGAGAGAAAGAGACCAACGGACCCCCTTTTTCTTTTCACCACCCTCAGCAGCTCCTTTCTCGCTCACGGCGCTCTGGGTGTTTTTAATACGACATCGAATAGTGCTCACATCGTTCGTACAGTTATATATAACCAGGGCCTCAAAAATCGGAATCCCTTCGTTCGACAATTGAAATCAGACAGGAACGCTACATTCAACGGGTGATTCGTCAGATCGGTTATTTTAATATTAATAAAAATTACACACACACACACATATATATATATATATGTGTGATATAATTTAAATATTTTATATTATTTATAAGAAAATATAAAATATAAAATTATTTATTAGTTTTAATAAAAATATTATATGAGAGTAATGTTATATACAATCGTGGAGCGCACAACTGCTGCACACTTACTTTAATAAATAATGAGATCTACTATTAAAAAATTAATTTTTTTTCTTCATGAAAATCTATATTTACTCATTTTTTTTTAAAAGAATTGTGATACGCTTATGCACTTCATGATTGCAAACATCATTTTTCATTATATGAATCTAAATAGTTTTAATAAATATGTAACTTAAGTATTTAACCTTAATTGTCAATAATTTTTTACCTCATACACGAAGAAGAGAAAAATCATTAAGTTATAAAAACATAGCAAATGTAGTATTTAATATACCACCACAAATTTCATCTTCTAATTTTTGTTTTCAACTAAAGAAAATAAAAAATTACATGTTTTTTTATCTTTCAACTTTTCTACACTTCTTATCGAATATAATGATAAAAAAGTTAATATATGTTTAGTTCTATTATATTTTTGTACAAGAAATTGAAAAAAAAAAAAAAAACTCAATCGTTAGACAATTTAAAAATAAAATGTAGTTTTGAATCGGTTATGTTGAGAACGTGTTTCACTGATGCTTACTCTTGATCTCCTGCAACCAAAGAGTAAGAGGACTTGGGGGGGTAAGGGGACCCTCTGATGCCTAAATCAGTAATGATATGAATAATCTCAAAGCCAAAGATATTCCAGGCTTCGTTAGCATACCTGACCTCTTTAAATAAATAGAAATTTTGCCTTCTTCGGGTCTTTCGGGTTAACTGTCTCATCTATTATTTGAAACCTGAATTCTCATTCTTTAGAGTTATCTGTCTGTTTTGAATAGATAGATATCTTAACAATGTTGAGATAATTGGCGGGCATTCTCTTTATGGATTTTGCTTGAACCCCACTAGGTCAGGGGGTATTTAGGCCTCAGATGTCTTGTTAGGCCGTGGAGGTCCAGGCCGAGGAAAACACTCCGTGGGTCTCTCTGGGAATTGAAGCCCTTCCAGTTACCCCACGAAGTCTCATTGCATATTGAGCGATGAGAATTTTACATTAGGCGTCTTAAGGTTCCCTCGGTTAATTTACTTTATTTCCCTTTATTGCCCTGCGGATTACTGTGTCATATGATGAAGTTTTTAAATCACTAAGAGGCGTTGGACCTTGTGATTATTGCTGTCCGTGAGACTAGGCTATAGGCCTTGTGATTTGGGCCCAATGCCTCGTGCTCTTTTATGCTACCCTGCGAGTCCTTGCCAAGCGTAGAGGGTCTCTGGGGTGACGTTTGGGATTCTACATCGTGATTCCCCCACGATCTTTGTCAGAAATCAATATGCCTTCCCTCTTATCAACTGCCGTCACTATTTATTGTGAGGCATTACTCACTTTTCATTTCTTCCTGCCTTCTTGCACAAGTTTCTTGGTTTACTCCTTGGCTTCTCTTGTTTATGTCTTTTCGTGCTTCCCAGTCTTCTTCTTCCTCTCATTCTCTCGCATTTTCCCACATTCGCGTTTCCATGGCTTCTGGTAAGAACCCAGTCGCAGGCTCTTCTCGAGGTGATGGCCTTAAGCGACCCCACGAGCCTTTTGACCCAGTTGGCACCACTGCTAGCCCTAATGTCGATAGAGGCGTTTCTCGCTCCATCTTCGAAGGCCATCGCTAGGTTTCCTTTCTCTCCCGTTTCAAACTGGATGGTGCGAGGGACCATTTTAACATCCCAGACTCAGTGGGGTTGTCTCTGCTTGGTCAACGAAAAGGAGCGATGGATATAAGAGGTATGGTTTTTTCCGTCACTTTCTATTTGGCTATGTAGTTGTGATACCCGCATGATGTAGGGCGGGGGGTACCCTTCCCCGCACCCCGCCCTGCACCATGCGGGGGTTGGGGTTTTTCCCCTGCCCTCTGCCCCCTGCCCCGATGCCGGGGGGCGGAGAAAAAAATCCCATCCGCCCCGCCCCTCGCTTAGCCAACATATTGGGTCTAAAAAAAAAAATTTAGTCCACAAATATTTTTTTAGACCCAAATTATAATATAATTTAAATAATAAATTAAAATTTATAAATACAAAAAGAACTTAAATTGATTAGAGTTAGATTTTGGATTGTCTTGGCCTCCTAAACCAACCTTTATATAGGAGGCCAATGCAATCCAATGATTTGAATACAATTTCAAGTTTTTAATAAATTGTATATATCTATATACAATATATTTATTTATATATATAAATATAAAAAAAATTATATATGTGGAGCGAGGAAGGGGGAGGGGCGGGGCCCCGTTGGGGTTATCCCGCCCTCTGCCCCTGCTAGGCCTTCTCCATGCGGGGCGGGGCGGGGCGGGGCCACGTTGCCCACCCCTATGGCTATGTTTTCAATGGGGCTTTGCTTACCCTTCGTGTGGCTCGTTCGCGACGTCTTGGATCTTGCTCCAGCCCAACTGGTGCCTAATGCATGGCACATTTTGATGGCTTGTTGCGTTTTGTGGCAGTGAATTATGGAATCCACCGGTGACGATTAGCCTGATCTCACCGCTCGGGGATTCCTTTCTCTTCACGGGTTTAGGAGTTTAGATGAAAATCTATGCAATTTTAGATCCTGTAGCAAACTGGTTCAACTTGAGCATAAATATTCCCCCACTAAAGATTGGTCCAAGAAAATTTTCTTTGTTTCAGGAAGGGGGTGGGAATTTCCAGTAGATGAGGTTTTACACCAGGAGTTCCCCATTCAAGCAGATTGGTCACCTGATCTCGATGAACGCGACCTTGAGGTTTTACTGTCTCCCAGAGAATAAGCTCTCATTCACTTGGTTCAATCTTGGGCAATGGCAAATCTTAACCCTACCTGATCTGACGCCCACAAATGATAGATTTTTTATGGTTCTTAGTCGGGCCCATGTGCTCGGTCTTGAGATCTTGGGTGCTCCTCCACCGGGAAATTTGAAAAGGGGGCCACCTCCAGAGGCGGGGAGAAAGAAAAAGAAAGCTCGCCTTATGATGAAGTCAACAGACTCGTTCAGTTCCTCCAAGGACGCTCCACTTCCCCCTCCCCCCCCCCCAAACACAGGAGAGGGGTTGAGGAATCCTCCATTAATTCGATTTGATTCGCTAGATGCTATTATGGCCCAAGGAATGTTGAGTTGGACTTTATTTTTGAAGTCGAGGAGGCCTTGATGTTAGAGACTCCTACTAGGTGAGCAAGTACTCCCGAGGATGCCCCTCCCCGGGAGGGGGAGGGTTTTATCCTTGTTATGGATCTAGATTGCCTCAACGCATCTCTTGTTAGCGACCTTCCTCCCTTCTTGGCTGAAGATGTGAACTCATTTCAATTAGTGGATGCTCGTGAGCTGTTGTTTGCTGCCTCGAAGGCTTTGGGTGGGGAGACTCCTGAACTGCCATTTGTCTTCTTGAATTTGTCTACAACTAGTGGGAGTAGGGTGTCGTTTCCTTCGCCCCTTTCAGTACTTCCCCGAAAGAGGGGGGGCGAGGAACCTTCTCCCACTTTTCCCGTTGGCGATTGTCACGTCGGGGCTTTATTGTGGGAGGATGCTGCCATTCCCCTCGCCTTCGATACTTTACCGAGAGGGGGAGGGGAAGATTCCCCAACGTTTTCTATTGGCGATGGTCAAACTGGACATTCCGACGGGACTTTGTTCCACGAGAGTGCTGTCATTTCCCCAGCCTATCAAATCGAGACTTTAGCTCAAGCGAACACCAACCTATCGCCTTCTCTTGCTAGGGATCCGTTGACTTCGGAAGGCATGGCTGGGGTTTCCTTCCAGATCCCTGTTACTCGAGGAGGTGCTGCCTTTTCTCAGCCAAAGGATTCCTCTCAGGCCTTCAGGTCACACCGCGATGAAGCATTTCGTTTCACTGTTCTCAACTTGCACGTCATTCTTCCACTAGTAAGTTTTATTTTATTTGTTTTAAATTTGCCTGGATCGTTGTCATTTTTGTTGGACCATGATTGTCCTTGTCCTGATTGATTTTTTTGCAGGGAGTTGATAAGTTCGCTGAGATGCTTGTGGAGATCGTATGGAGCTCGAAGAGGAAAACGACTCCATGCGTTCATTCATCGGTAAGGCTCATAAGGCTGTTGATTCCGCTCTGGAGGAGAATGAGAAGCTGGCTGCAGAGCTTGCCCGGGTTAAAGCTTCTTACCAAGAATAGGTTGCCTCCCTCCACTCCTAGATGACGAGTGCATTAGGCGAAAATGCACTATATAAGGTGAGTGCCGCCGACATGGAGGCTAAACAAAGCAACCTTACCGCCCGCCTAAGCGAGATGGAGAAAGAACTGGAAGACTTGAGGAAGGAGAAAACTGATTGCCGCACTTGTCTAGCTACTTCTGAGGAAGAATGGCGAGAAACCATCATCTGGTTGAGTGTTGCTTAGGACAAGAAAGTTAAAGTAGAGCAGGACTTGGTCCCAGCCAAGAATGCCCTTAAAGAACATGACCACAGTTTTTTGACGCTGAGTCAGAGTTGGGAGGGCAACAAGAAAGCCTTGGCTGGTTCTGAAAAGAAGGTCTCCGAGCTGAGTCAAGAACTTGGCCATTTGCAGGAGCAAATTAGTCACCTTATCCCTCAGATCAACTCTGCCCACGAAATTCGGGATCGTGTTTTTGGGTTTGGTTTCAGACTTGGCATCAAACAATTGTAGGCGCTTTTACTTGCACATCCCAAGACCGACTTCCGCACATTGAATTGAAGAGATATACGTGCCAGTTCTGCCGCCTATCATTACTTTGATTCTATTGGGTGAGATGTGATGCCGGACGCCTTTCCTCCTTCGTCGCCTGCTCCTTGAAATTTTATTTCTAGCATTTTGATTATGTTTGCATTTTGGGCAAAACGCCCCTTAGTGATTGTATATTTCGGTTTCGGAACTCTTTTTGATATTTCTTAGCGATATGAATGTTTTATAGTTAAAGACCTTATCCCTTCACTTTAGTGGTTGTGTATTCATGGAACCGTGTATAAATGGATTGCTAACGTAACTTATCTTAGAATTAATTCCCTAACATAACTTATTACAATTTGGGTCAATTTAGATAAAGGGTGAAGAAAACAAGGGTGAAGATGGACTTAACCTATCTAAATTCAATTGCATGTCCTGGCTAGTTGTGTGGTAATCTGCTTGTATGTGTAACTTGGGCGAGTGAGTTGTGGCGAAAGGGCTCTTGATTGCGTAACCTTGGAGAGTGGAGTAGGCACTCAACCGCTTTATTTTGGAGATTGGCGTAACGGGAGGGTTCATCGATCGTGTAGCCTTGGTGAAAAGGTGTAGTGGAAGAGTTCTCGACTGCGTAACTTTGGCGAGTGGAGTAAGGCAGGAGATACTCGATCGCTTCATATTGGCGATTGGCATAATGGGAAAGCTCCTCGACTGTGTAGCCTTGGCAAGAAGGTATAGTGGGAGAGTTCTCAATTGCGTAATCTTGGCGATGGGAGTAAGGTGGGAATCATCCTGACGACTGGTTCTCGTAACCAAGCACGATCATTCCCATCTTGGGCCCAATTTTCCTTCTTCTGCAGTGGTCACCCGGTCTCTTTTAGTACCAAATTGCCTACTTTGAAAGACCTCGGTCTTACTCTTTTGTTGAAATACTACTTCGTCTTCTACTTGTAAGCGGCCACTCTTCTCTCAGTATTTCCCCTTATTTCTTCTAGCAGGTCCAAATGCTCTTCCAGCTTCTTTTCATTCTCATTGGCTTCGAAGTGGAGCCTCATATGGCTTGGTACCCCCACTTCTATATGTATCATGGCTTCGGTTCCATATGCTAAGGTGAAAGGAGTTTCACCTATTGATGTCTTGGATGTTGTCCTGTATGCCCATAAAATCTCAGAGAGTTCATCTACCCAGGTCCCTTTCTTTTCTCCTACTTTCTTCTTTAGTATCCAGACTATGGTTTTTTTGGTTGCCTCGACCTGTCCGTTGGCTTGTGGGTGCCCGAGAGATGAATATTTGACTTTGATTCCAATTTTTGCATACCACCTGCGATAATGCTCTGAATTGAACTGCTTGCCATTGTCGGAGACAATGCTTTGTGGAATCCTGAATCTACATACGATTGCCTTCCATATGAACTTTGTCACATTTTGCGTAGTCACTGTCACCATTGCCTCAGCCTCTACCCACTTTGTGAAATAGTCGATGTCAACAATGATGAATTTTGTTCCTCCCTTATCTGTGGGCATAAGGCCAACCAGGTCTATTCCTCATTGGGCAAACGACCGTGGAGTCGTCATTGACTTTAGTTCTTTTGGTGGCATGTTCGAGACTAGTTCATGCAGTTGGCACTGGGCAAACCTTTCCATGAACTCCTTTGCATCCCGCAGGGCGTTGGGCCAATAATAGCATGCCCTCATAACTTTTGTCGCCAACGACCTTCCTCCTAAATGATTCCCACAAACACCTTTATGTACTTCCTTCATCACATACTCGACCTCCTCCCACGAAATGCATCTTAGCAATGGGCTAGAAAAACCTTGCCTGTATAACGTTCCATCTATCAAGGTGAACCGAGCTATCCTGTTTCTTACCTTCCTTGCCTCCTCCTGAGAAATAGGTAGCTCGCCTTCTTTCAAATACTTGATGATGTTGTTTGCCCATCCTGGCAAACTTCCATCGATTCCAAAAAATTTCATCCCCTATTACCACCGTATCTACCGTCTTGAGGGCTACTTCCCATGGCAACATTTGCTCCTTCCCTGCTGATGCTGCCTTTGCCAATCGATCCGCCTTCCAATTGTCCCATCTGGGAATTCGTTCGATTTGAAAATACTGGAATCGATGGGACTTCTCTTGGACATGATGGAGGAACCTCAGTAGCTTTGGTCCATTTGCCAAATATTGCCCCGTGATTTGGCCAACCACCACCTAGGAGTCCACCTTGACTACTATCGAACTCCCTCATGATGTTTCAGCTACGACCAACCCCATGAGCACTGCCTCGTGCTCCGCTTCATTATTTGTCACTTTGAAGTTTAGTCGGATGGCGTGAAATGACTCTGTACTGTCTTCTATTACCATGTTCCTCCTCTTGCTCGGCAAGATGTGCCATCGACATGCACGAGCCATAGTTCCTTCTTGGGCACTTTCAGTGTTTCCTCGGGGAAGCTCGTTAACTCCACAACAAAATCGGTCAAGACCTGCCCTTTGATAGAGGTTCTAAGAACATAATTGATGTCATATTCGCTCAACTCCATGGACCATTTCACCAGTTGTCCCGAAGTGTCAGGTCTTTGCAACACTTTTTGCAAAGGTGTGAAAGTGATGACCCTTATGGGGTGAGCCTGGAAATAAGGGTGCAATCGTCGTGTTGACGTCACTAGGGCAAAGGAGATCAACACAATCTTTGGGTGCCTTTTCTCTGCTGACATAATATATGGGCCTCTGGTCCTTCTCCTCATCCCTGACCAAAGCCGCGGACACTGCCTCTGGGGTGGCGGCCAGATATAGTAACAAGGGCTCCCCCTACTTAGTTTGACTAAGTAGTGGCAAATGGGTAAGGTATTCCTTTAGCTATGCAAACGCTTCTTCACATCGTGCATCCCATTCTTGCGCCTTCTTTAGTACCTAAAAAAAGGGGATGCACCTGTCTGTTGAGCGGGATACAAATTTGCTAAGAGCAGCTATTGTTCCAACCAGTTTTTGGACCTCATTAAGAGTTGTGGGCGGCTTCATCTCGATGATCACCCTGAGTTTCTTGAGATTTGCCTCAATGCCCATTTCAGATACCATGAAACCCAAGAACTTGCTCGATTGAACCCCGAATGCACACTTAATCGGGTTGAGCTTCATTCTGTATTGGCGCAATACGTCGAAAGCTTCCCTCAAATCTTCTACATGTTGCCCAAACTCCATGCTCTTTACCAGAAGATCGTTCACATGCACTTCCATGTTCCGTCCTATTTGATCCTTGAACATTTTATTGACCAGTCTTTGTTAAGTTGCTCCCGCGTTCTTCAATTCGAATGGCATAACAGTGTAATAGTATAGACCCCGGTCGGTTATGAAGGCCGTTTTATCCTGGTCAGCATGACTCATTTTGATTTGGTTGTACCCAGAGTAAGCATCCATGAAGCTCAACACCTTGTGACCAGCCATGATGTCGACTATCAGATCTATCCTGGCGAGAGGGAAACTATCTTTCAGGCATGCTTTATTGAGGTCCGTGAAGTCGATGCACATTCTCCACATGCCGTTGGATTTCTTCACTAGGACAATGTTTGACAACCATTCTATGTACTAAGTTTCCTTGATAAACCCTGCCGCAAAAAACCAATCCACTTCCTCTGCCATGGCTTTATACTTCTCTGTTATGAAATTTCTTTTCTTCTGCTTAACAAGTCTTATGTCCGAATTAACATTTAGCTGATGCCATCGCTTCCTTGTTAATTCCTGGCATATCTTGATAATTCCATGAATGTCTTTGTGCTACAAAAGGAGCTGTATTAGGCGAGCCCTTTCCTCCTTTGCCATCGTAGTCTTGATCCTCACATGGTTGCCTCGTTGGGTTGAATCAAAAGGCACGAGTACCAATGGTTCGTCGACTTCTCCTTACCTCAACGTTTCCTTGTCTCTCGTTTTTGCCTCAGTTATGAAAACTCTGAGTGGAGGTGGCGGGTAGAATCCATCGTCATTTTCTTGCAACTCTATCATTTTTACTTCTCGTTCTTCTCTTTTTAATTCCTGCACATAACACTCTTGAGCGAGCACCTGTTTACCGCGTACCTCACCACTTTCCAACGGCATGGAAACTTCCTTTTTAGATGGTAAGTTGACATGATTGCTTTCAAAGCATTCAAAGTTGGCCAGCCTATAATGGCATTATATGATGACTGCGTTCTGACCACCAAGAACTCATTCATGTTGGTAGCGATGTAAGGATCAGTCCCTGCTGACACGGGCAGTGTGATGGATCCCATGGGTTGGACTATGTCTCCCGTAAATCCCTTCAATGTGGTTGGTGCTGAGTGAAGTTGGCTTGCATTTAATCTCATCTTCGGAAAAGCATCCTAGAACAGGATGTCTGTCAAGCTCTCGTTATCTATAAATATCCTTCTCGTCATGTAATTTGCTACCAACATTGTCACTTCTATTGCATCATCGTGGGGGTCTACCACCCCTCTGGAGTCTTCCTCGCCAAAGGAAATTGGGGGCAATGCCTGCATTTGCGCTTGTTTAATAGGTCTCTTCACGTTGTAAACTTCTTTGTATCTTGCCACCTTGCATAGGCTTTTCTCCCAACAAAGTTGGACCACCTCCTGCATATCCCCCAATTATGGTATGGATTTCTCCCAAAGGTGGATTCTGCCGATCTGCCTCTTGTCTAGGCCGTTGGTTTCTTGGTTCATGTGGTCTCCTTGCCCTCTTAAGTGATCCTCCTCTTCTCGGTCCTTCGCTCCGTCAGGACTTATGCTCTTGCCTTCAATCGTTTGAACACCACAACGGAGATGTGTTCTCAGCCACGATGCGCTCTAGTTCTCTGTTGCCTTTCAATTCCTCAATTTTTTGTTTAAGTGTATGGCAATCCTTGGTTTAATGGCCATTCGCTCTGTGGTATGTACAATACATTTGCGTTCGTCGCCCCGTGGTCCTCATCGCGCCTATTCTCCTTCATTTTGTCTTGGTCTTGTACATTGGAATAGTGTACGTGACCACTGCTCTACCGCTCCATGAGCACCTCTTGCTTTTTCTCATACTGATTCTTCCTTGGCCTTTGACTACTTTCTTGGGTCTTCCTAGGGCCTTCCCTCGACACACTCTCCTCTTTTCGCCTCGATCTGGTGGTGAGGGCGATTGACGTGTCTTCAATGTTTACAAAATTTTCCGTTCGATTCGAAAACTCTCACAGAGTGTATGGGGTTTTTCTTGCTAGCGTGGTCATGAAAGGACTCCTTGGCCAGATTCCCCTGAGCAATGTTGCCAACATGATTTTTCATCTTGGTCGTCAGCTCTCCTTATTGAACTGCACTAAGTACACCTTCAGACTCTCATCCTCCCTCTGCTTCACAATCAACAGGTACGCTGTTGGCTGTCTCTTCCACCGACTGGCCATAAACTAGGTAATGAACTGTTTGCCAAGTTCTTCAAAGTTTTCAATGGAGCCCAGTTATAGTGCTCTGAACCATCCTTGAGCTACTCCTTTTAACGTCAAAAGAAAGACTCTGCAGGCAATCTCTCGGGAATCCGTGGAGAGTCATGTGCGCCTTAAAGGTTTTCAAGTATTTCACTGGATCCTTGGAGCTGTCGTATATGTCAATCGACAGGACCTTGAACTTTGGTGGAAGCAGTACTGCCATGATCTCTGAGTTGTATGGTAAGTTGGTGCTGGTTAACAGCTGATTAGCCGAAGACGATGTCCCTATCTTTTTGGCCATTTCCTCATACTTATCCATCAGGTTGCGCAAGTCATGGTGCAACTTCTTCATGTCCTCGTTCTTCTGATGGGCCTTATTGGCACTCGCACTGTGTGCCTCCATTTCCACCCTGTCAGCTTGACTGGGTGTCGTGTCTTCTCTTGACAGTCCGTTCTTCACCTTGAGGACCTTATTCTCCTTTCGTAGTGAGTCGACATCGATGGTGAGCTTTCTCACTATTTCTTCCATTTTTGCAAGTCTTCCTTCCATGTTTCGCGAATTCTCCTCCTGGTCTTTAGTTGCTTGAGATCAAGTGGTGGTGGGCATGTGAAAAGCACGTCGATTGTGAGATATTAGAGATCCCATAGACGTCTCCAATTGTTGAGGACATGTTTCACCAATGCTCACTCTTAATCTTCTACAACCAAAGAGTAAAAGGACTTGGGGGGGGGGGTAAATGGGACCTCTGATGTCTAAGTCAGTAACAATATGAGTAATCTCCAAGCTAAAGATATTCCAGGCTTCATTAGCCTACCTAACCCCTTTAAATAGAGATTTTGCCTTCTTCGGGTCCTTCGGGCAAACTACCTCATCTTTTATTTGAAACTTGAATTTTTGTTCCTTAGAGTTATCTGTTTGTTTTGAATGGATAGACATCTTAACAATGCTGGGATAATTGGCATAGCATTCTCTTTATCGATTCAACCTGAACCCTGCTGGGTTAGGGGGTATTTAGGCCTTAGGTGTCTTGTTGAGCCGTGGAGGTCCAGGCCCGGGAAAACACCCCACGAGCCTCTATGGGTATTGAAACTCTTCCTGGTTCAAATCGATCTGAATCGATCGATTGAAGCGATTTAATAAACGATTCAAAAAGTTTATTAAAATCGGTTCGATTGCTTATTGATTGAATTTGAATCGGCTGAATCGATCTCAATCGAATAATTTTTTTGAACCTTGATACATAAGGGAGAAAGTTCAAATTATACGAGGTGAGGGGCCTGAATTTACACCCTCCAATAAGTAGTAGAGACGTAAGCCGGCTATTTTATTGTAATTTTATTTACAAATTACAATAGAACCAATAAGTAGTAATATAATTTTTTAACTAGATAAAAAGATATAAAATTGCTATTATATAATATAATATATATATAAATTACAGGCTGATTTGATTTAATATAATATATCATATTTATTTTGTAATATAAAATATTTTATAATATGATAAATCACAACATTTTATAGTTTATAAACTGTTTTGTATAATATTTCTGTGTGTAGTCCAAAATAAAAAACTCATGCACAGTCCAAAATATTTGGTCTAAAAAAAATCTTACGAAATATAAACACGACAGATTTTATATGTTACATTAGAATAAAGTAAATAATAATAGCTAATATAATTAAATGAGCAATAATACATATTTTACATTTAATCACCTCTATATTTCGATTATTTTTAACACAATTTAGTCTGTTTAGATACATAAACTGTAACACCCCGTATTTTAGTACATTTTAATGAATGATTATTTTAATTAATTTAAAGATTAATTCCCTTGTTTTAGAATTTTGAGAGTTTTAGAATATTATTTTATAATATTTTAAGTTGTGAAAATTATTTATTTTATATGTTTTCTTGATATTAATTATTGTTGTGCATTTAAATTGATATTTAATTTAAATTAGTTAGATTATGGGTTTTAAAATTATTATTGTTTTAATAAAGCATTTCACTGAGTTTGAATTATTTTATTTAG
>QEOT01001309.1:9629-42888 GCA_003123785.1 Pterocarya stenoptera
GAAAACTTTAAAAATTTTAGCATGATTCTTATCTTTGCGCACAGGGATTAGCCATGTAGGAAAAGGTGCATGATATGAACCCGTAGTAATGGAATCCCTTGAACCTACAATCAATTTGAAAACTCATCCAAGAAAGCCAAAATCAAGTCAATAGATGGAGAATCTAGACCCGATGAGAACTCATTTCAAGAACCTATATTATATTAAAATCTAGACCCATTGAAGAACCCGTCTCAAGAACCCAGAGTACAAAGAGGAACGCCACAAAGGTTGTGATGTACCTTTGATAAGTTCAAAAGTTCAATCAAGAACAAGAGGAGTAAACTCAACTCACAATGAAAATTCAATATTGTCTACTCCTCAAATGAGGCTACAAAGAGTATTTAAATCAAAACCTAATTGAAACCCTAGCTAAAATAAAACCCTTTCTCCCAAAAAAACCCCTGCATGAACAGTGCCGTGGCTGCTACAATAACACTACAGTAACTTGGCTCTTGAAACCCTAGTTCCTAAAAAATATCTTCCCAAATAAGCCCTTGGACACAATACAAGGCATTCCCAAAACCCTAGTTTATAATAAATAAGACATATGTGGGCCAAGCATCTTCAATCCCACTTATTCTAAACTAATAAAATAAATGATTTAACCAAATTGAAAGTCTCCAATAACAAAGGCCCAATCTCTAAGTTATGTCTTCTACAGCTTGAATCAAGTGGATCAAAATTAGTTCTCCTTCTTTCAAGCCCATCTTGAGTGTTGGGCTCTTGCTAGCTTCATCCCAAGTGGATTGCACCAATCCTTGCATTACTTTCTTGATCTTCTTAGCTCTTGATCTTGTAATTGGCCCATCTAGAACTTGCAAATGATCTTTAAGACTAGGCCCACCTTGGTTCCCATCATTCCCCCTCTCCTGAAAAGGATGCAACCTCAAATCTTCACCTACATCAAAAGGAGAAAGATTTCTGCATTAAAAGTAGCAGAAACATTATACTTACCTAGAAGGTCCACTTTATATGCATTGTCATTAATTTGTCAAGAATTTGGAAAGGTCCATCTCCTCGAGGATGCAACTTAGTCCTTCTATGGGCTAGGAATCTTTCTTTGCGCATGTGAACTCAAACCCAACTCCTGATTCAAAGATGACACACCTTTACCCTTTATTGGCTTGGGAAGCAACCCTTTCATTCTTTTAGACAATTTGAAGCCATACCCTCTCATAAAGTGACTTCACCAACTCTGCCTTGTTTTGTCCATCCAAGCTACTCCTGCCATCAACAGGTAAATGCATCAAATCTAAAGGAGTAAGTGGATTAAAACTATAAATAATTTCAAAAGGAGAATACGAAGTTGTAGTATGCAAGGCCCTATTATTTGCAAACTCTATAAATGGCAAACAATCCTCCCAAGTTTTTAAATTCTTATGAACAACAATGCTTAAAAGTTGAGTTAAAGTCCTATTAACTACTTCAGTTTGACCATCAGTCTGTGGATGACAAGTAGTGAAAAATAAGAGCTTAGTACCCAATTTCTCCCACAACACCTTCCAAAAGTAGCTAAGGAATTTAACATCCCTATCAGAAACAATACTCCTAGGTACACTATGGAGTCGCACTATCTCTTTGAAAAATAAGTCAACTATGTTTGTGGCATCATCTGTTTTATGGCATGGAATGAAATGTGCCATCTTACTTATCTATCCACAACCACAAAATTAGAATCTCTACCCCTTTTTGTCCGAGGCAGCTCCAAAACAAAATCCATAGATATGTCTACCCATGTGGCATAACTTTAGATTTGGACTTTCTACATGTAATGCACCTACCACAAATGCGATTGACATCTCTCTTCATCTTAAGCCAAAATAAATGTTCATACAAAATATCTAAAGTTTTCTTGACACCAAAGTGTCCCATTAATCCTCCACCATGTCCCTCACGCACCAACAAATCACGCATAGAACAACTTGGCACACAAAGTTTGATTTCTTTAAACAAATAACCATCATGCTTGTAAAACTTACCTAATACCGCCTTATCACACGCCTTGTACACATAAGAAAAGTCAGCATCATTGGCATACATGTCTTTCACATATTCAAACCCAAGCATTTTAGCACTCATAGAATTAAGAAGTACATACCTACGGGGATAAAGCATCAGTAACAATGTTCTCCTTACCTTGCTTATATCGGATGACATATGGAAATGTCTCAATGTATTCTACCCATCTAGCATGCCTTTTATTCAACTTACCTTGACCCTTGAGATGCTTCAATGATTCATGATTAGTGTGGATCACAAATTCCCTAGGCCACAGGTAATGCTGCCAAGTCTCTAATGCACGAACAAGACCATAAAGGTCTTTGTAATAAGTAGGGTACTTCAGGGATGCCCCACTTAGCTTGTCACTGAAGAAAGTTATGGGCCGCCTATCTGCATCAAAACAGCTCCAATCCCTATTCTTGAGGCATCACATTCAATCTCAAAAACTTTGTTAAAATCAGGTAATGCTAACATAGGTGCAGGGCACAACCTTTCTTTAATAGTGGCAAAAGCATTCTCTTGATCAACCCCCCAATGAGGTAATGTTGTGTCTATGCATGTTGGCCACAACAAAATAAAAGTAACTAACACTTGTCTATCCACCCTAACCTCTCCACAATCATTCAATCACTACAATTTGTATGGTCTAGAGTGTTTTAAGGTTGGTAAATTCAATTTCTCAACCAAAGTAGTGCTAGCCACATTAGTACAACTCCCCCCATCAATGATCATGCTACATACCTTATTGTTGACGTGGCATCTAGTATAGAAAATGTTCTCTCTCTGTTGCTCTGCATCATCCACCTTTATGTATGTATTGAGAGCACGCCTAGCAACAAGAGACTCACCTGTCACGGGTTATACCACTCCATCATCATCACTAGCATTAACCAACTCGGACACACCATCACTATCATCCTCACTCTCAGTCATCACCTCCCCATTATCAAGCATAATCATCACCTGCCTGTTTGGACATTGGGAAGCGATGTGCCCTGAATCCAAACACTTAAAGCATTTAATATATCTATTCCGTGAAGGTTGAGATTCTACCTTGGGTGTGTTGCTAGTTCCCTCATCTTTTCCCTTGGGTGGTTCAGTCTTTCTCTTTGCTTCAGCTGAATCATTCCTATCCCACTTTGATTTCTAAGTAGTGCTAGAAATCGAAGTGTACCTTGCTGTAACTGCCTCTCCACCTTCATAGCCATGTGCACCATGTCCTCTATCTTCACATAATGCTGCAATTCAATTACATTAGCTATGTCCCTATTCAAACCACTCAAAAATCTAGCCATGGTGGCCTCCCGGTCCTTCTCTACATTAGCCCGAATCATCGCCACCTCCATCTCCTTATAGTAATCCTCCACACTGTTAGACCCCTGTGTAAGATTTTGGAGCTTTTGGTAAAGGTCCCTATAGTAGTGGCTAGGTACAAATCTCCGCCTCATGAGAGCTTTCAACTCTCCCCACGTCTTTATAGGCCTCTTATAATTCCTCCTCATATTGGTCACTAATTGATCCTACCAAATAATAGTATAATCAGTGAACTCAATTACCGCCAACTTCACTTTCTTCTCCTCAGAGTATTATGATAATTAAACACCAACTCTGTTTTTTTTTTCCCACTGTAGATAAACCTCAGGGTCACTTCTACCTTGGAAAGATGGTATTTTCACTTTGATGCTCCCAAGGTCTCTATCTACAACATCTCAACCCCCTAGATTCCCCTCAAGTCCTCTTTCATGCCTAACTCTTCTATGTCTACCCAACCCAACTTCAGATGCCAAGTCTTTCTCATCCTTACTGTGACGCCCCTAAATTCCACTTGGGATCGAACGAACATTTGAAGCGTCGAGACATACAACACAAGGTTACCTGCCCCCGTTCATGACATGGAAGATGCAATGTTGCTAACATGCATATAGCATTATGCAATATTCGCAGCAGATAATTTTTTTCTTTTTAGCAATACTATACACCAAACTGAAATATCCCAAATACTTAAAACATACTTCATACATGATGACAACTAAACAACTGAGATCACAATACTAGTCCAAAATAGTTGCGATCAAAAGAGTGCTGGAAATTGAACTCTACAAATACAAGTAGTAATCTGAAGTAACTACTGTACTATCATTTATGTCGCACCGTCGCTTAGTTGACCATTTCCAATTGGTCTATTCTCTGTTCTCCTTCAGATCCTGTAACAAGATCTACCATTTGGGGTGAATCGTAGTTGGGACTACCACAGTGAGATTTGATTACAAATCTCAGTAAGTTAATAAAAAACCTTCACACAGGTTAATGATGCATGCATGACAGTAAAAGCATGAATGCATAATTAAAAAGTAATCATAGCATAACTTAACATACAACATAACATAACTGACATAACTTAAACTAAAGCGTGAACTGAACTTGACTTNAGATCCAGTCTTCCAATCTGGGTCCCGAAAAAAAAACCAACGAAGATGAATTTAAAACCGAAAGCTAATTAAAATAATCCAAACGCAGTGAAATAATTTAAATGCAACAATAAAAATTTAAAACTAAAAAATAAATCAATTTAAATTAAAGATCATTTTAAAAGCCAAAACAATAAATAAATTCTAGAAAGCACATAAAATAATTTTCACATCATAAAATATTATGAAACAATATTTAAAACTCCCAAAATTTAAAAACAAAAAAAAAATAAATAATCACAAAATAAATTAAATAAATCCTCCATTAAAATACACTAAAATCTGGGATGTTACAGATAGCGTAATCTTATCTCATGGGATTATCATGATATCCTTGTCTCATAGGATTGTCATGATATCGTATTCTTATCTCATGGGGTTACCATGATTTAACAATAACCATGAACTGAACAAAAACTTAACTATATGCAGACGTACATGAATGTAAGTCGAAAGACATGACGTGCTTGACAGCAAATATTTTGTAGCATGACATAACATGTGACAGACAATATTTTTAACATGGCATAACATGTAACAGTCAAGATACTTAACATGACATGCTTGAAATAGTGAATATTACATGACATGACATACATGTAACAAATGACATATATACATACACTGTAGTTCCTTTACTCATCATACATACACATTAAATTGATAGTAATTTAAAAGCTAACTTACTTCGGTCTTCGCGTTTTCTAGACAAAACTCAAGCGCGATCACGAGGAACTGAAAGTAATGATTTCTAAAAGTTAGAACTTAATCACTAACAATTAGAAATATGAAAAAATATCAACTTAGAGTAAAATTATCATTTTACCCTCTATATGTGGGAAAATGACCATTTTATCCCTAACTTAAGGATTTTGCATTCTAACTCCAAAAATACCAAAATTTACATACCTCATGTAAAGTTTGTCCTAAACTCAAATATCTATTCAGAAAAATTTAAAACTAAACACAACTATTAAAATTCTATAGGGACCAAAATTTACATAGGCTATTTCATTTATTTTTGTTTCTAACTTGTTTTGATCAACTTTTTGATCCATGACTTATAAAGATGTGATCTTCAAACCAAAACATCACATGGTTTAAAAATGTGTCCTAAAATAGATCCAAGCTTCAAACTCAAGATCACATGGTTAAAAAGCAACCAAAACATAAATTTAGCCAAGAACATCATCACTTTGGCCTAACCGAATATCTCCTTGCATAAAATTTCATATCTTCATAACTAATATCAAATATAGTCAAAAACACATTCTAACATGTATATAAGAGGCTTAGGATCCTTAAATAAAAATATCAAAACCATTGGATTATGATTAAACCATAAAATATTTAAATTTTCTCAAAACTGAAACTGTTTTTCCTCTTCCAGTTTCTAAGTTTCTAGATCTAAGAAACCAATCACATACATAATAAACCAGTCATTGAAAAAATATATTAAAACCTTAATGATGTTCGAGAAAATACTTACAGCGCTTTAATATATTTTTTGAAGGATCACGAGAGAGCTGGAAGCGCCAAAACAGCAATACCACAGTGTAAAAATACTGTGGCCGAAAATACAGTGAACCCAAAAATTACACGGGGTCAAACGAAGACTTGGGAACGGGAGGGTAGGGCCTATGGAAGGTGGGGAAGCTAATGGTATCGAAGGTTGGCCGTGGGTGGCAGCCGAAACTGCAGTGGAAGGCCGAAAAGGAAAAATCGGTTGTGAGCTCGGCTGGGCTTCACCGGTGACGGATCGGGGCTGGGGTTGGGTCCAATGGGTTGCTAGAGGGCCAGTGAAGAAGTGGTAAAGAAATGGTGGCCGGAGATGGCAGGACGGCGGCGGAATGGGTGAAGGAGTGCCGCAGCTTCGCACGGCTCTTGGAGGCAAACGGCGGCAAGGGGTAGCCTGAAATTGATGGGGTGAGGTCGGTGGCGACTGGGGAGTCCGGTGGTACCGGCGGTGAAGGCCACGGATGGCCGGCGGCAGTGCAGGTGGCTGGAGGCCGGTTGAGCGTGGGAGAGGAGAGAGAGAGAGGGTCGGGCTGCGCGGAGTGGGGAGAGAGAAACTAGAAGAAAAAAAGAAGAAAAAGAGAAAAAAGAAAAACAAAAAAAGGGAAAAAGAAAAAGAGGAGGAAGAAAAAGGAGATCCAGCCTTTTCAACTTGGGTTTCGAAAGTGATCCAACGAAAAAGATTTTAAAACCACTAGATAAATAAAATAATTCAAATTCAATGAAATGCTCGATTAAAACAATAAAAATGTTAAAATCTAAAAACAAGCTAATTTAAATTAAAGATCAATTTAAAATGTAAACAGTAAATAATATTAAGAAAATCCATTAAAATAATTTTCACAACTTAAAATATTATAAAATAATATTTCAAAACTCCTTAAATTTTAAAACAAGAGAATGAAGTTTTTAAATAAATTAAAATAATCATTCTTTAAAAATGTAGTAAAATACGGGGTGTTACAAGGGTAAGGGCTACAAAGAAAATGTAGGATTTAAACAAAGCAAGAGAACTTAAGTTTGAACACTAACAAAATAAATAGAGCATTTCTCACTTCTAACACAAATATCTATTCTCAATCTTTGTAAATCTTTCAACATACCTCTCTTTATTGCACTCTCAAGTATCTCTCTCTTTAATGCACTATTCGGCAGATCAGATTTTTTTTTTTTGAAATATTCCGTACCTTTTGGACTGGCTTTGTGGATGACTCTTATCGGCCTTTCTTGTTGGCCACACAATAGACGAGTTAACTTTTCACACACTCAAACTTATGATTTTTGATAATATTGTTATAATTACTTTACTTGTAGACCTTCTACCTCTCTTGCCTTTCATGCTCTTATGAGTCTGTGGTTTTGTGTAAACTTAGTTCTCTTGAAAGATAAGGATGTAGCTTAAATAGGATAGGGAATATGAGGTTTACAAGAAAGAAAAATATAAGGTCAAAATATATTTCAATAAAGCTCAAAGGGGCGATTAGAAATAAATAGAATAAACAGGTAAGCTTGAAAGGTTCAATCAGTTCAAAGAATATGTTAATCATTTTTTTAGTAATATTCTATCTAGATTTCACCTCGAGTGTAATCAAGCAAGTTCTAGAGTAAGTTGAGACCATATAAATTTATAAAATTTACATAAAATTTCTCTAGGTGCTCAAAACAATTAATGATCATAAGAGGCATTCATTGAACATAGAAAATATCAAATTAAGTAGGATCAAGTAAAGAATTAACAACTAGAATTAAGCAATGAGAATTTGTCCTAAAAGTTATAATCAATTTCAATCATATTCTTATCATAGGCTTTTTATCCATCAAACCATATTGTTTTTATCATTAGCATCATCATCATCATCATCATCATCATCATCATTATTATTATTATTATTTTAAATAAATAAAATAATATCATTTCCCCCCAAACTTAAATATCACATTGTCCTCAATAGGAAAAAAGAAGAAAAATTAAAGCAAAGAACGAGAGAATGTAAGAGATGCTTTACTGAATTTTTTTTTTTTTTTTTTGTCTTCCAATTGAATATTTTCCTTGAAGGTGCAGCCATGTACCCCTTGGAGATCTCCCCAGCCTCTTCATTCCTTAAATTTGATGGAAGAGATTAAGTTCAAGTTTGGGTGGTTCCTTACGTGGTAGCTGTGGGAATTCAGCTCCATAAGTATCGTCGGCCATGACCACATCTCGGTCACTTATTTGAACACAAGAATGTACCTCGGAAGGGAATTCCATAGATTTAAATACGTCATAAGTGACCTGCTCCTCGCCGACCCTTAAAATGAGTTTCCCTTAAAATGAGTTATCCTCATCGCAAGGAAAGGTTAGCCTAATATCAAAGGGATCTCCTCGTCCTCCTCTATATCGAGTACAATGAAGTCAATCGGAAAGATGAACTTATCAACTTTCACCAGTACGTTCTCAATGAGTCATCTAGGGTATTTAATGGATTTGTCTGCCAACTGTAGAGAGATGATGGTCGGTTTTGCTTTTCCAAGACCTACTTCCTTAGGCGGCAGCTTCTTTTGTACAATTGCATTGCTCTCCTTGGTCTCCAATTGTAGAGAGAACTGATTATCAATCTTATTTTTTCTTAATCTCTGCAGACAAGGAATTGGTGAATCATAAATTGGAGGAGAATAAGTTTTAGAAATAAGCTCCCTGGATTTCTTGGGTTTTGCAGCCCCTTTATTGTCTTTAGTCTTCTCAGCTTACTGGTCGGTCGCCTCCCGATAGGTTTCTTTCACCTCGTACTCAGTTGCCTTATTCTCGGACTCCACATTTTTTACAGCTTCTTCATCTCACTCGGTAATTACAGATTGTGACTAGTCATATGCTCGCCCACTTCTCAACGTTATGGCTTTGACATGTTCCTTCGGATTGGTCACAGTGTTGCTCGGTAAAGTCCTTGATGTCCTCTCAGTAAGCATGTTCGAGAGCTGACTGATTTGTGCCTCAAGATTATAGATTGAAGCCGAGTTGTTTTGATTCACCATTTCAATCTTTTACATGTATTGCATGGTCATATCTTCAAGTGTCGGCTTCTTCTCTTGCTGTGGAAACTGTTGAGGTGGTCTAGCCGGCACTTGGTTATTGTTCCATGAAAAATTAGGGTGATTTCTCCATCCAGGATTGAACTTGTTTGAATAAGGATTATTTTGACGTTGGAAATTGGACACGAAATGGGTTTGTTCATAACTTGGTTAGGCAAAAGGATTCCCCACTTGCCAATCTACACTTGAATGAAATGATCACAAACAACATTAGTTTGAATAGCATTAACGTTCATCTTACCTATTTGTTGTTATAGATTTGCCATCTGCATCGCTAATGTGGTAATAGCATAATCCCTGAATGCCTTGTACTCTTGGTCGGCCATATTAAATTTGGAGGCGGTGACCTCTTTCTTCTTCTCTTTATTGTACGCCTTGTTCTCTCTCTCTCTCTCTCTACATAAAAATAAAATAAAATAAAATCCAAAGTACTAAAAATCTAGCAGGTATCAATATCAAAAACAAATAACTATTTCCGGCAACAGCTCCAAAAACTTGTTCTCATAAAAATATATCTACAAGTGCACAAAATCATAACAAGTAGCAAATTGTTTTAAAGAAAACAGATATCGAACCCACAATGAATAATTATGCTATTGAGTATTGAAATTGATTAAATTAATTATTATTTAGAAAACCAAATTTTTAAGAGTGGATTATCTAAATTAAACTGAAGAAAAAAATTAAAATTAAGATTTTTAAAATAATAAGAATAGATCTAGAGCGTTTAATTTCAACTAACAAATTCCGTACAATTTATTCTTCCTTGTTATAAAATCATAATTATCCCAAGTTGATGATAAAAATTCCTGAACTATTCAATATTTTCTCTCGAACATTACCAAAAATATCTCCAACTAATAACTCTATATCTTTATGTGAATTTAATTAATTAGAGATTTATTAAGTTATTTAGATTTTTCTTGAAAATCACACTAGACGCAGTAAATCATCTCTGCCTTCACTCAACTAATGGTGTTTAATCCTAGAGTTTTAATCACAAATTACCTCTCGATCTCATTGCAATCCAAATGATCGAATAATAGTTAGCTAGAAAATTATAAGCATTAAGAACAAGGAATCAACACTCAATCATGAAAATGTTGAGAATAAAATAACTTGAAATCAACACTCAATCATGGAAATATTAAAAATCAACACTCAATCGTGTGCGCTGAATATAACTGGCGTGGAGGACACAAATGAATGAGTGTGGAGGCCATAAAGACCACAAGGCCCTCTCCTTGCCTACTAAGTAGAATGACTCCCGACCGGAATGAAAGACTCATCTCGTATTTTTTAGTTATTGCCCACGATGCCGTGTGTATTGAATATAACTAGCGTGGAGGTTACAAATGAACGGGTATGGAGGTCACAAATGAATGGGTGTGGAGGCCCCAAACACCACACGGCTCTCTCCTCGCCTACCGAGTAGAAAGACTCACGACCGGGATGAAAGACTCTTTTCGCATTTTCTAGTTGTTGCCAACGATGTCATTTAGGTTGATCTTTTAAGTTGGACATTTAGACTAGTCGCCCAATCTAATCTTCTAGAGTCTTGTCGCCAAATCTTCGCGCCTTCTGGTCGCGAGTCTCGTCGCCTACCGAGAGGTAAGTCTTCTTGCCTTTGGGCTAGAAAAATCTCTTTGTTGGTCACGGGACAAGGCTTCTCGCCCAAATCTCATCAACTCTCTTCAGATCTCGCTGCCTCTCATCGGTCTGGATCTGTAGTCTCTTCTTTTGTACCAAAATGCTCTATTTTTGCACTAAATCTTCTCATTCCTTCAAATCCAAAAAATAAATAAAAATATGTAAAAATAAAATAAAATTAATAGTATTGAAGGAAAAATGACACTTTTCATAAATAAAAGAGTGATAAAAATCACGTAAAAATAACACTTATCAAATACCCTCAAACTTAAGCCTTGCTCGCCCTCGAGCAAAGAAGAAAGAATGACAATTAAAATAAGTATTGGTTTGATTTACAAAATTTATTGCTTCAAAAATTGTCTAAAGTTTATAATTCAAATGAATTATTTAAGTTTAATCAAGTCCAAAAGTTAATTCAAAACTCAATTCCACTGCATTATCCATCCCCACATTCATGCATACCCATCATTCTCACTTCATCTTTAGCTCTCCGGATAGTTTTATGCAAACAAGTAAATCAATAATGGATCTCTAAAAATTCCATAGGCTTGCTTTTCAAATCACTCTCCACTAATATAGAACAAAAATTATCACCAGAGATCAATAGGTCTTTATTGAGCTTGTAATGTAAGGCTAGAGTAAGGGCTACAAAGATCGGAGCAACGAGCCATGCCCTAGTGCAAGTGGTACAATTGAAAGCCATCGAAAGCCATTCAAAGTAAGAGAAGCTAGAAGAAGAAGAGTACGGAAGTGATAACATGAGAAGGGCGGCCTAAGGAATAAGCGTGCCCCTCACGAGGGAGTAATGAGATGAGATGCTTGCTAAAAGGGAAACTAATTCAAATGTTTCTTGGAAGTCTTAATTATGTTACAGATTTCTATCAATCTTTTAGAACATTATGTAAACCTTTGTTTCAAATATTAAAGAAAAATCCACCTCCGTTGATGGAAAAACATACAAATATTATAAACAAATTAAGTCACATGTTAAGCAACTTTCATGTTTAGTATTCCCTTCTCCTCACTCTTTTAAAATAGTTGAGACAAATGCTTTTGACCTTGGTTATAGAGGAATCTTGAAGCAAATATTATCTTCTAACCCTGAACAAATTATTCGCTTTCATTTAGGATGTTGGAATCTTGCTCAGAAAAATTATAGTACCATTAAGAAAAAGACTTTAGCTATTGTATTATGTATTTCAGAATTTCAAGATGATTTGTTAAATCAAAAGTTTTTACTTAAAATTGATTGTAAGTCAGGCAAGGCAAGTTTTATTAAAGATGTGAAAAGCTTAACTTCAAAACATATATGTGCTTGATGGCAATCCATATTAAGTATTTTTTATTTTGACGTTGAACATATATTCAAGGAGAATCTAATTCTCTTCCTAATTTTCTTTTCCAATAATTCTTACAGTGAAAATCATGTCATCTTTAAAATCTAGAATAAAATCCAAATCCTCCTATGTTAGGCCACCATCTCCTCCTTATCCTTCACAATACCCTTAAGCAATTCCAAAACCATACACGATATTAGAGATATTACCACCACCAGTAAGGCCATTTTACAACCAATTCTCGCCATTATCTTTTTCAGAATAACCAACTTATTCAAAAGCTGTCTCTTCTTCTTCCTTTCATTCTCAAATCATTAATCCTCCACTTCTTTCATAACCTTCTACATCTTCAATTATTATTAAACCACATTGGAACCCAATCTTCCCAATTGAATATGAAATTCAACATTTAACTGAGCCCTAGAAATTACTTGATACTTTTCTCCCACCAGATTGGCATTACATCTCCAAAACATTAAGAAAATCTAATATTTTTATGTGTTCATATTAATAGATACCGATTTAATTATCTTTTCTAAACTACCCTACAACCTACAAACTCAGCCTTCTCCTCCTATTATTGCCTTCCATAAAGTTACCATTAAATAAGTCATTACCTTAGAACAATGGGGCAAGAATCCTTATTGAAACCAGGAATTGAAGCTTAAATTAATAGGCAGTAAAACGAGCCAATTATAATTGAAAGTTATATGAAATAAAGAAACTGATTAACAAACTTGATTTTATTGAAAATATACTTACAAGGAGATTAATTCACTATGGTACAAGCGAAAGACGTGAAGATAGGAGACATTACAAATAAAACATTATTTTCGAAAAGAGGAGAAAAGGAAAGGGCATAGGATGATAGTTTTCTTTTCTGAATGCCTTCCTTCATTTACAAATTCTCATTTTATAAACATATAAATAGTGACTTTGTACAATAATGTGATAACGGACGCTTAAAGTTATTTGTCTTCATGGGTCGGTGAAGATAATTGCTGGAGCCTTTTGTTGTCATGATGCTTCAGTTGACCGAAAGTTTATTTATTCTTGAGAATCTTGAATAAAACGGACTGGGTCAAAAGAAGAGACATGGGAAGGAGAGGCTTGCTAAGCTGGAGATAATCTAGTTTGTTGTAATGGAGAGACCTGCTGTGTTGGAGATAATCTCAATTGACACTGACCCTTTGATGGGTCTTCCTTATCATCACTGTCTGAGACTTGTGATATTGACTCAACTAATTTCTTTAATTCATTTTTACTAGTAATTGATGCTAATTGTGCTTAAAATCTTCTTCGACTAGGACTTCATGAGCTTTTGTAATTTGAGAAAACATTTTTACAACATAGTTATAATTGTATTTTTTTACCACTTGATGAAGACTTGGTGGGCCAAGAACTTAATGTTACTGAAAGAGATGTGGATTAATGATATATTCTCACTTCATAATATGTAACAGCCCGCTAGAAATTTAAAGGTATAATTTCTATTGGTTTTAGGAATCTCATGAAAACTCCATAAGTTTTCACAAATCGACCAATCACATAAGTTTTAGTCTATCAACATAATATGTGTTATCACTCACTATGGTACCAGAAATGCGATTATAATTATTTGAAGTAGTTATAAGTGTCAAAATGTGTTATGGTCTGCGCCATTCGACTCAATTAATTATTTAGAATTTTATGGAGTAACAAGTCCATTTTCATATTTTCAGACTAAATGCCTGTTTGAAACTGTGAATTTATTTGTAGGGACACTTCGAGATTGAATTTTGGTAAACGATTTTCACTGTAGGTTAATATGAATATTTAGAAATTTTTAGTGCTAAGTTTATGATTCATATTTTCGGAGTTAATAGTAACCTCGATAAGCGCACTAATTGCAGTGTTTCAAAATCACAGTGTGGAATGTCCAAATTAGATTAGAAAAGTTTTATTTGAACAATTGGCAAGATCTTAACTACACTTAGTGAATAGTATTAGACACTTGACACCATGAGGAATGCTTGATGGATTTGAAGGAATTAAGGTGTGAGATCATGCCACATAAGCAAGAACTTTATTCCATTCGACCAATCAAATTGTGGCAAACCAAATATGATTTCTACCCTAGTAAAATTCTATATGGTTGGAGTCCAAACGGAGAACCCAAAAGCATGGTTGAAATCGAAATCCTAAACGATTTTATCCAAACTATAAAGTTGACTTCCAAAACCTAAATGAATTAGTTTCTAGCATTATATTTAATCGCTTGATTAAAATACTTCCACATGCTATTAATCCTTCAAATTTATGTTAGAATATCATTATCCAAACTTGTTAATCTTGAAAATTTGATTGGGCCAAGAGATATTGGATTTGGGCTTGATAGCAACCCAAACTCTCTTAAAATCCTAAAATTTAGGCCCATCGGTTTAGGCCCATTAAGGCCCACGAATTTGGTCTCATTGACTTTGCTTCTTGACTAAGTTTTGCACCCCCACTTGGCTGACTAGATCTTTCTAAAAGAGGGCCTAGAATGTTTTGAAGTAAAAATCTAAAGGACCACCTTACTCTTTTACTTTTACACTCCACCTTGAGAAAATATCTTAGACTGATTTTTGTTTATTGTAATGGGAAGAAAATGGCAACACTCAAACTTTATTCTAGTCCTATCACTTTCCATAACTTGTGTAAGAGGCTCTCCAGTCCACTTCCCACTAAAAGCGTCCATTCTTTACACTTTTCTTTGATAAAACACAAAAGACACTCTCGGACAGTTTTTCTGATCTTTGTTACATGCTTTATTCAAAACTTTTAAAGTGTTTTCTCACAAAGTTGCCTTCATAAAAGTTGTTATTTTTTTAATCTAGTTCACGTTTATATCTTATTTATTATATTTTGAGATTATTTGATCGATCAAAAGTTGTTCAAACCTCAGAAATATGATTTTGGGGATAAACTGAAGAGTGTGTTGTAGTTTAGAGTTTTTGACCAAGCTAATGAATAGATCTTGGTCCAAAATTTTTATGAAGAACTATTAACATGTGTATATGATTATTTATTGAGAATTTGTTACATGATTAAAAATTTTGGTGAAAGATTTGCTTAAATTTAAAAACTTAGAAACTGGAAGAGGAAAAACAGTTTCTGTTTTGAGAAAGTTTAAATATTTTATGGTTTAATCCGAATCCAATGGCTTTGATATTTTTATTTGAGATCCTAAGCCTCTTATATACATGTTAGAATGTTATTTTGACTATATTTAATGTTAGTTTTGAAGATATGAAATTTTATGCAATGAGATATTCGGTTAGGCCAAAGTGATGATATTCTTGACTAAATTTATGTTTTGGTTGATTTTTAACCATGTGATCTTGAGTTTGAAGCTTGAATCTATTTTAGGATACCTTTTTAAACCATGTGATGTTTTTATTTGAAAATCACATTTTATAAGTCATGGATCAAGAAGTTGATCAAAACAAGTTTAAAACAAAAATATGTTTTGAACTTAAAAGAAAAATCACAATTTCGGCTCCTTTAGAATTTTAATGGTTGTGCTTAATTTTAAATTTTTTTAAATAGATATTTGAGCTTAGGACAAAATTTACATAAGGTATGTAAACTTTGGTGATTTTTAGAGTTAGGATGTAAAATCTTTAAGTTACGGATAAAATGATAATTTTTCCACATATAGATGGTAAAATGATAATTTTACTCTAAATTAATATTTTTCTATATTCCTAATTGTTAGTGACTAAGTTCTAACTTTTATAAATCACTACTTTCAGTTCCTCGTAATCGTGCTTGAGTTTTGTCTAGAAAATGTGAAGACCAAGGTAAGTTAGCTTTTAACTTACTAGCAGTTTAATGTGTATAAGTGATAAGTATTAACTTAGAGTAAAATTATCATTTTACCCTCTATATGTGGAAAAATGATCATTTTACCCGTAACTTGAGAATTTTACATCCTAACTCCAAAAATACCAAAGTTTACATACCTCATGTAAATTTTGTCATAAACTCAAATATCTATTCAAAAAAATTTAGAGCAAAATATTAGAAAACGTGAAGATCGAGGTAAGTTAGCTTTTAACTTACTAGTAGTTTAATGTGTATGAGTGATAAGTAAAGGAACTATAGTGTATGTATGTATGTTATCATATGTGACATGTCAAGTCAGTACATATTTATCTGTTACACAGAATTTATTTTGTCATGAATTATTTATCTGCTACACAAGATATTCTATCATGTATTGCTATACATTACAAGTATGTCATGTTAAGCTAAGTATGTCATCTATTACATGTATGTCATGTATTGTAATATTCATTGTTACAAGTATGTCATGTTAAGTATATTATCTGTTACATGTTATGCCATGTTATGAAATGTTTCTATTTCAAGTAAGTCATATCTTTTGAGTTACGTTCAAGTCAGTTATGTCTAAGATACTCACGATGCAATCACTATGATTGTCTGAGCATCTCCATCTGTAATTCACGCAAAGTATTTTTTACGAAATCATTTTAATTGTCAGAATTCAGTTCAAATTCAGTTATGTAGATACTCCTGATGTAATCATTCTGATTCTTAGAGTATTATTGGGTACTTCTGGTGGAGTTTTTATTATTATTAAGGTACGTAATTTAAAATACTTATGATGTAATCATTCTGATTGTCTGAGTATCTCTGATGAAATATGTTGGGTGGAATCATTATGATTGTTCACTATTCCTAACAAAACGAATGGCGGAATCATTATGATTATCAGAATTCACATCCAAGTTCATGTTAAGTAAAGAAGTCAGTTCAAGTCATGCAAAGTCAAGTTTCAGTTCAAGTTCATGTGAAGTTAAATTTCAAAACTCAAGTCAAAGTTTATGTTAAATAAAGAAGTCGGTTCAAGTTCATGTAAAATTAAGTTTCAGTTCAAATTTAAGTTCATATCAAGTTAAGTTTCAGAACTCAAGTCCAAGTTCATGTTAAGTAAAGAAGGCAGTTCAAGTTCATGTAAAGAAGTTTTAATTCAAATTTAAGTTCATGTTAAGTCAAGGATCAGATCAAGTTCTTGTCAAGTCATGTCTCAGTTTAAATCCAGTTCAGTTTAAGCAAGTCAAGTTCAATTCACGCTTTAGTTTAAGTTATGTCAGTTATGTCATGTTGTATGTCAAGTTATGCTATGATTATTTATGATTTTGATTATGCATTCATGCTTTTACTATCATGCATGCATCATTAACCCGTGTGAAGGTTTTTTATTAACTTACTGAGATTTGTAATCAAATCTCACTATGACAGTCCCAACTACCATTCTCCCCGAATGGTAGATCTTGTTACAGGATCTAAAGGAGAATCGAGAATCGACTAATTAAAAACGGTCAACTAAGTGACGATGCGACATAGATGATAGTACAGTAGTTGCCTCAGATTACTACTTATATTTGTGGAGTTCAATCTCTAGTACTCTTTTGATCGCAGTAATTTTGGACTAGTGTTGTGATCTCAGTTATTAAGTATGTCATTATGTATGAAGTATCTTTAAGTATTTGAGATATTTTCAATTTGGTGCATAGTATTGCCAAAGAAAAAGAAAATTATTCGCTGCGAGTATTGCATAATGTTAGATGCATGTTAGGAACATTACATCTTATATATATCATAAACGGGGGCAAGTAACCTTGTATTACATGCTCGACGCTTCAAGTATCTGTCCGATCCCAAGCAAAATTTGGGGGCATCACATAATCCAATTTAATTTTGTTTTAAGAAAAAAAATATAAGAAGAGAATGACAATGTTTTAATATGAGAGGATAATCATTTTCAGATGAGAAAATTTAGAAAACTCTCTTGGAGTGGAATAAGGAAATTTAGGTCTTTAATATTCTCACTATAATAGAAACTATTGTGAGAATGTTTTTATTTCTTGTAATTTATTGAAATGAAGGAATCAGAACTGTCACAAGTTTTTGTTTTACTTTAAAAAGATTTTTATCCACACTAACCATAGATGAATAATGATGTTTTTTTTAATATTTTTATAATTTGTTTTAGAATTTTAATTAAAAATAAAACTTTTTTTTTATTTAAAACTTAAATTTAGATAATTATCTTCCATTTAAAATAAAATTAAAAAATGATATATATCATCATTGACCATGATAGTGATTCTTAGAGAACTCTCAATGGATCCTTTAATACATTTTTCTTCAAAATATAAAGAAATGTTCCCAAAAGTATCTTCCATTGAATCTTCTATTTTAAAGATACTTTTACATTATGTTACAGGAAATCTCTAGATGTAGAGGACACTGTTCATCATTATAAATATTGTTAATTAATTTCTCTTCCCTCCATGCTGAGTTTCCTATTTCTTAACTTTTTTTATTTACATTCAGACCCTTGAGCACAAGAGATGCTTGTTAAAATGTCGGACTGACCAATAGACCAAGCATGGAATGATTTTGGTCGTTGATGGTTTTGGGTTTTCTGATACTATCTATTTCATTTTGTAAAAACAATAATACTAATTTATATTTTGGTTTAGTTTATAATTTTGGATTAATTTAAAATAGGACATAATTATATGAAATTGTGTATAAGGAGATATTATAAAGAAATATTTTTGGCAGCAGCTACTGTTTTGTTGCATCCAACGCACACATTACATGTCATCAAACGCACTATTTCGTTGAGTGAGTTGAGAGTGAGCATAGCGGATGAGAGAGAGAGAGAGAGCTGTTATCTGAGATGAGAGAGTGTCACGACCCCGCCCCGTTAAAGGGGGCGAGATCGCCACTTCCGTACCTATTACTTACGTATTTACTTTTTCCTTTTCTTTTTCTCTTCTTTTCTCTTCTTCCGTACGTGGTCGATCCAACAGGGAATACACTAAGCTTCCACCTCTCTCTCTGCAGAATGCCTTGCTCCCCAGCCTTTCTTACATTTCCTGGACATTTAAAACATTAAAACAAAAGTGAGTCTAATACTCAGTAAGTAGTACACCATGCAGTGAACATATTAGACATCTCTTCTTTTCCTTTAGAAAAGCATGCATACATAACATTTGCATTTTTATTTCATGCATAAACATTCTTATATATGACTAAGCTTTTATGCATAAACATTCTTTTCATGTTTTTCATGCTTTACATCTTTTCATGCGTAACATACTTTTCATACAGTTACATCTTTTCACTTCATAGGCCATTGCACACTATTACGCCCTGCGTGCTAGGGTTAGCGGTCTTTCGACCTATGGATTCGCCCGTGGCCACGGGTTAGAATCCCATTCCTTCAGGGTGTAGCACTGGGTGCACTACCAGATACTACGACCTGGCATTGCAATATGCCCATTCATTCATTGGGTACCCTTTTTCATGCATGTGGCCGTTACGTATTTTTATTCATTAAAAACGTTCATTTCCTTTTAATCCTTCCTACTTTCATTTCTTTCAGTCATTTTTCATTTAACAGTTCATTCATAGGAAAGGAACGTCACTTAAAAACACGAGCTTATCATCATTTAAAAGCATTAGCTTAAACATCATTGACAGGCGTGAGCTTAAACACCCTTTAAAGCATGGCGTAAACACTTCTTAAAAGTATAGGCTTAACATCATTCAAAAGCATATGCGTAACCATCCTTTAAAAGCGTAAGCATGACATTATTTTAAAAGCACGAGCATAAATGAAAGGCATGAGCTTAAAACCCTTTAAAGCATGGTTTAAACATTTCTTAAAAGCATAGGCTTAACATCATTCAAGAGCATAGGCGTAACCATCCTTTAAAAGCATAAGCTTGACATCATTTTAAAAGCACGAGCATAAATATCATTTGAAAGCATGAGCTTACACGTCATTTAAAAAAATATAAGCTTAAACCTCATTTAGAAAGCAGAAGCTCGACCATCATTTAAAAGCATGAACTTAACATCATTTAAAGCACGAGTTTAGATACCATTAAAACACGAGCTTAACTTAATTCACTCTAAAAGCACGAGCCTAAACGTCATTAAAAAGTATAGGCTTAAACATCACTTTTCAAGATTTCCTTTAAAATGTCAGTTCATGGCATCCTTTAAAACGACAGTTCTCAGGGACATTTTAAAAAAAAAAAACATCAGTTCTCAGGGACATTTAAAGCATTGGTTCGTAGGAACATTTTAAAACTCATTTAAAACATCATTTGAAGCATAAAACATGAGACGTTCCATTCCTTTCCTTTCCTTTACATGTAAATATTTTCATCGTCTTTCTTAATTTAATGCACATGCGTTTTCATGAACAAGATACATTTTCATGCTATACTACATATAGGAAATAATCATGTGTTTCTTGGGAACATGCATGGAAATCTCATGACTTAGAATCTACATGCATGCATTACCATATACACGTACACCCAATTATAATCGATAGGATACTTAACAGGGGCTATCAAGAAAGGGCTATACATACTATATTCATTTATTTAGAGAAACATTTACAATGAGAGAGATATTCTTTCATAAATAAAGCATGGTGTAAGAAGCATGGTCATAGCTACTTATCTTTGAGCTTTACTAGCGAGTTCCTTTGATCTTGAAAATAGACTCCTAATCCTATCCAATAAAATGAGATAAATATATTAACATCTACCTTACTTTAAGCCTTACTAATCGATACGCTCACTTAAATTCCATCTTGGAATTAAACATTCCCTTAACCCGTTTGGCTACCCATCAATCATGGTATTAAGCCAAAACATTAAAATATTTATTCTAAACATTTTAAAGAAACTTATGAAAATAGATATCATACTAGCTACCTCTTCTAAAGGTAAATGTTTTCTTCATGAAAGATAGGTGAAAAATCATAGATTAAAATGCATAAATTGTAGGAATTGTTTAAAGAGGGAAAGAATAAGGGATTTGCTTCAAATCTGGAAATTTTCATCAAAAGGGACATTTAACAGCTTTAAATGTCATTTGGAGGGTAATTAAACAAAAAGGTCAAGGCTTACAATGGGTTGGTTTTTGCCACTTCTTTTCATTGGTTTTTCATGCTAAACTCTACCTTAAATTGAGCTAAGCAAAACTTTGAGCAAATGGATGGATTTGGGCTGATTTAAGTCCCAAAAAAAACATAGAAGAATTTCTAAAACTCTTGGACAGCCCATAGGCTTAGTGTTTTCATGTTCTTGAACATCCCTTATTAAATCCAAATTTCAATTACATAATAAACCATATCAAGGATATTAAAGCTTAGGAAATCATTTATTATTTTCTAAAAAAAGAACAGATTACAAAGCATAAATATAGCACAAGGCAAACTTAAAGTTGCCAAGTTAAACTTACTAACTTAAAATAAAATCCTTAGTAGCTTACTTAGGCCATACGTTCAATAGGAAAGTTATGCTTAAAAATCATAACTTAAATTCCATCAATGTAACACATAAAGTCATGGCTTAACTAGAATTAAATCATGGCTTAGCTTAATTAAAATGCAAGGAAAATTATCACAAGGTGCCTTGCAAACACACGGCTGGAACCCAAAAACAGAACACACACACACACGGCTGGAACATACCAAAACAGAACATGGTTCGGCACACACACAACACTATCATTCCTCTATTCGGTTACCACCTAATTAGAACAAGTATTGGAGGAAACAAAAGAGAAAACAACCTAGAACTACTGCACACCAACCGGCCAACACAAAAAATTCGAAAACCCCAAAACAGAGCACACATGGTTGGAACATAGCATGGCTTTCCCCATTCAGTTTCTACTTAGCTAGGGCATAAATCAAAAGGAACAAAAGAGGAAATCAACTCATAAATCATCACATGGAAATCGGTTGCCCAGAAAATTTTGAAACCCCAGTACATGGCATGAACGAGCTTAACATTGTTTCAATCCACAATAATTTCGGAACATAGAATATTACCTGACTTGGCAAGCTTCAAACGAAGAGAGGAGGAGGAAATTTCGAAGATCCAAGGCCATGAAATTCGTCCTTCATGAAGAGGCTTAAACCGAATCTTAGGCTTGGAAGAGAAAGGAAGAATCGGCTGGAAGAGCAAGAAGGAGAAGCCGAGAGGGTCTTCATGCGGAAATGGAGGGGCTGCACATGGGGCTTTGTAGGAAATTCCTCTTTGGGTTGATCTGGAAGCTGTGTTTGGCGTGTAGAGGAAGAAGAGAGAAGGCCGAATGGATGGATGGAGGTTTGCTCTTGGCTCAAACGTGTAGGAGAAGAATGAGAAGGGAGAGACCCGATTGCCTTGAAGGAAATTGATCGGTCAACACTTAAAATTGGGTCAAAGCTTCCCTTGGAAGCTAAAGGGATGAATGGTGTGGATTAGTCCTTGGAACATTATGCTTATCCTATGGTGGATAATATTTGGGCCACTCTTTAATTTAAATAAAAAGGTAGGGGCTTTAAAAAATATATTTTAAGATCTGAAAATATTTCCTTAAATTATTTTACTGACCCACATTAAAATAAGAGCACACACATCTTGAAATAAAAAAAAAAAATTAAAATCATAAAAATCTTTATCTCAAAATATATGACTTAATAAATTAAATTGAAAGAAATGACGTAAAGACCTACGTAGTAGGATGCGGGTATTACAACTCTACCCCCCTTAAAAACAATCTCGTCCTCAAGATTGATGTACTCTAAAGAAAAGGTGGGTTACTTTTTCCTAATACCGTCCTCACGCTTCCACGTTGCCTCTAGTTCAGTGTGGTGGTTCCACAGCACTTTGACCATCGGAATCGTTCTACTACAGGGCACTAGTACTTCCCGATCCGGGGTCCCAATCGTGCTCCCCCATAGGAGAAACCCTTGCGTTCTCAAAAGAACGCGTACTTGGTCACGTGGGAAGGATCGTGCACACACTTTCGAAGCATTGAGATGTGAAATACATCATGCATGGCCAACAATTTCGGAGGGAGTGCAAGTCTGTAAGCCACTGCTTCTACTCTTCCCAGGATCTGAAACAGACCAATAGATCTGGGAGTTAGCTTGCCTTTCCTTCCAAACCTCATCGCCCCTTTCACGGGAGTTACCCTTAGAAATAATCTATCCCTAGATTCTTTTGCACACTCCTCCAAAAATGCTGACGTGAATCCACGAATTCCATTCTGATACGATCTTGGATGGAACCCCACATAGTCCAACCATCTCCCGGACATACAGTTATGCCTACTCATCAAATAGGTCATCTGAAAAGGAATGAAGTGAGTTGTCTTGGATAACCTATCGATGATTACTCATGCTGAGTCTTGTCTGCCCGGGTGTCACAAAGTCTATGCTAATCTCGTCCCACGGCCAAACTGGGACGGGCACTGGTTATAGTGTTCATGAAGGCCTTTGATGCTCGGCTTTAACCATCGGGCACATCAGGCACTGAACCATGAAAATTTATATACATATCTCTTCGTTCAGCTCCACCAAAATGTTGTCTCGGGTCTCGATACCTTTTTGGTGCTACCAAAGGTGCTAAGTGTAAAGACCCGTGCGTCTCCCTCAATAGTGGATCCCGTAATTCTTTCTTTGCTGGTACACAAAGTCTCCCCTTGAATCGCAGGGACCCATCTTTAAAAATAATCTGGTCCAATACTGTCGGACTAAGAACCAAGGTACTCAACCTTGCCTCTACATCCCTCACTATCTCCATTCCAAGCTTCTCCATATTCAGAAGAATAAATCTCTGAGGGGTGTACATGCTCGCAAGGGTACCAAAAGAAAACTTCTTGCTGAGGGCATCTGTTACAACATTAGTCTTGTCGGGATGGTAGTTGATGGTTCAGTCATAACCCTTTATTAGCTCCAACCACCTACGCTGTCTCACAAGTAATTCCTTCCGGGTGAAGAAATATTTGAGACTCTTGTAATCCATGTAGATCTCATAGCGCTTCCCGTACAAGTAATGTTGCCAAACCTTTAAGGCGAAGACAACTGCCGTTAGCTCTAAGTCGTAAGTCGGGTAGTTGCACTCATAATACTTGAGTTGGCGTGAGGCATATGCTACAACTCTCCCATGATGCATTAGGATACATCTCGACCCTTGGCGTGACGCATTGCTGTGTAATATTAACCCACCTATACCCGAAGGTATAATAAGAATAGGCGCCACCACAAGCTTCCCTTTCAACTCTTGGAAGCTTTTCTCGCACTCCTTAGTCCATATAAAATTTCTCTCTTGCCTGGTGAGCTTTGTCATGGGGATTACAACACCGAAAGTCCTTTCACAGATCTCCAGTAATATTCCACATGACTCAAAAGCTCCTGATCTCTTGGACCGTCTTAGGTCTAGGCTATTCTGCGATAGCTTGACCCTCGAAGGATCCATACAGATCCCATCTGCAAACACTATGTGACGAAGGAAATAAATCTTTTGTAGCCAAACTCACAATTAGTCAGTTTGGCATACAACTTCTTTTCTCTTAGAATTTGTAGGACCACCTCCAGGTGCTTGGTATGCTCCTCCGAGCTCCTTGTCCTGAAGGCAGTCTTAGGAGCATCTTCTGCCTAAATCTTCAACTGGCAGCGTCTTGAACGGAGATTAATCATCGAGAATGTCTATGCTCCTTGAAGTTGATCGAAAAGATCGTCGACCTGGGGTAACGGATATCGATTCTTAACGGTCATCTCGTTTAGTTCTCTAAAATGCAGAGGCGCGACGATCTGTCTTTATTTTCCACAAAGAGGACTGGTGCTCCCCACGGTGATACACTAGGGCTATAAAGCCTTTCTCCAATAACTCTTGTAGCTGATCCTTAAGCTCCTCGAGCTCTACAGGTGTATCCAGAAGAATGCTTTGGAGTTAGGCGTCGTTCTCCATTATAAGATCTACTGAGAACTTGATCTCTCTATCCGGAGGTAAGCCAAGTAGCTCCTCTAGAAAGACGTCAGGGAATGCTCTCACTACCTCGATGTCCAGAAGCTGCGACTCATGTGGTTGAGGCACAACCAAAATAGCCGAGAATTCCATGCAACCCTTCTTCGGCATCTAGATGACCTTTGGCGTGGAAACCGTCTTGGGCTTAGGGCGCTTACCCACTGCACAGAAACGGAACTCTGCCTCACCAGGTGGTATAAAGACCACTCTCTTCCCGAAGCACTCCATGCAGGCTCGGTGCTTAGACAACCAGTCTATGCCCAAATGGCATCAGACTCCTCCATATCAAATATGATTAAATCGGCAGGGAGGTGCCGACCTTATATCTCTATCGCACATCCCTTTAATACGAAACCTTAATTTACGGAGTCTCCAAGTGGAGTAAAAACAGACGTTACACACTCTGAGGACTCTGGAGTGCTCCCACTTGAACAAACAATTTACAGTATATAAAAGAACGTGCGGCAACAAAATTTGCCTAATATTATGCACGATAGGGAAAAAGGGAAAGAACTAGACAATGAGAGCTTCCTTAAATATCGCCTACGAAATTGGAGTTGCCTCGTTTAACTTTTGCGGAATAAGCCCACGAGTAGACTTCCAGCACCCTTTCACCACGTTAATTAAGTCGTAGGCAGCAAATTCCATTTTCTCTTGTTTCAGGTGAAAGTCCTTACGGAAGATCTTCTCTAGGCGCTCGATCCAGTCGTCAGTATCTGCTACCGAGTAGTTCGAATGTTGTTGAACGTTGGATTCGCTCGCGTCACGAATTATCCGCCAATAGCTATCTCTATCAAGCATACGATTGCATTGGTGAGGTCCCTCGTATCTCAGGGAACATCCTTCTAATTTTCTACGCTATAGGAATGGGGTCGTCCCCCCCAACACGTATAACAATAGCATTGAACTCATATCAAGCAAGTACGCAGGACTTGCAATCATTCTAACATAATTCATGATATTAAATTAGAAAAGAATACCTTTTAAACTTGCTGCGGAGCTTGGCATACTTTAGAGAGAGGACTTCAGCTTAGTTTATCCCTAAAGTCTACAGGACCTTATAACCTTTGCTCTGATACCAAACTTGTCACGACCCCGCCCCGTTAAAGGGGCGAGATCGCCACTTCCGTACCTATTACTCACGTATTTACTTTTTCCTTTTCTTTTTCTCTTCTTTTCTCTTCTTCCGTACGTGGTCAATCCAACAGGGAATACACTAAGCTTCCGCCTCTCTCTCTGCAGAATGCCTTGCTCCCCAGCCTTTCTTTCATTTCCTGGACGTTTAAAACATTAAAACAAAAGTGAGTCTAATACTCAGTAAGTAGTACACCATGCAGTGAACATATTAGACATCTATTCTTTTCCTTTAGAAAAGCATGCATACATAACATTTGCATTTTTATTTCATGCATAAACATTCTTAGATATGACTAAGCTTTCATGTATAAACATTCTTTTCATGCTTTTCATGCTTTACATCTTTTCATGCGTAACATAATTTTCATACATTTACATCTTTTCACTTCATAGGCCATTGCACACTATTACGCCCTGCGTGCTAGGGTTAGCGGTCTTTCGACCTATGGATTCGCCCGTGGCCACGGGTTAGAATCCATTCCGTCAGGATGTAGTACTGGGTGCACTACCAGATACTACGACCCAGCATTGCAATCTGCCAATTCATTCATTGGGTACCCTTTTTCATGCATGTGGCCGTTACGTATTTTTATTCATTGAAACGTTCATTTCCTTTTAATCCTTCGTACTTTCATTTCTTTCAGTCATTTTTCATTTAACAGTTCATTCATAGGAAAGGAACGTCACTTAAAAACACGAGCTTATCATCATTTAAAAGCATTAGCTTAAACATCATTGACAGGCGTGAGCTTAAACACCCTTTAAAGCATGGCGTAAACACTTCTTAAAAGCATAGGCTTAACATCATTCAAAAGCATAGGCGTAACCATCCTTTAAAAGCGTAAGCTTGACATTATTTTAAAAGCACGAGCATAAATGAAAGGCATGAGCTTAAACACCCTTTAAAGCATGGCTTAAACATTTCTTAAAAGCATAGGCTTAACATCATTCAAGAGCATAGGCGTAACCATCCTTTAAAAGCATAAGCTTGACATCATTTTAAAAGCACGAGCATAAATATCATTTGAAAGCATGAGCTTACACGTCATTTAAAAAAATATAAGCTTAAACCTCATTTAGAAAGCAGAAGCTCGACCATCATTTAAAAGCATGAACTTAACATCATTTAAAGCACGAGTTTAGATACCATTAAAACACGAGCTTAACTTAATTCACTCTAAAAGCACGAGCCTAAACGTCATTAAAAAGTATAGGCTTAAACATCACTTTTCAAGATTTCCTTTAAAATGTCAGTTCATGGCATCCTTTAAAACGACAGTTCTCAGGGACATTTTAAAAAAAAAAACGTCAGTTCTCAGGGACATTTAAAGCATTGGTTCGTAGGAACATTTTAAAACTCATTTAAAACATCATTTGAAGCATAAAACATGAGACGTTCCATTCCTTTCCTTTCCTTTACATGTAAATATTTTCATCGTCTTTCTTAATTTAATGCACATGCGTTTTCATGAACAAGATACATTTTCATGCTATACTACATATAGGAAATAATCATGTGTTTCTTGAGAACATGCATGGAAATCTCATGACTTAGAATCTACATGCATGCATTACCATATACACATACACCCAATTATAATCGATAGGATACTTAACAGGGGCTATCAAGAAAGGACTATACATACTATATTCATTTATTTAGTGAAACATTTACAATGAGAGAGATATTCTTTCATAAATAAAGCATGGTGTAAGAAGCATGGTCATAGCTACTTACCTTTGAGCTTTACTAGCGAGTTCCTTTGATCTTGAAAATAGACTCCTAATCCTATCCAATAAAATGAGATAAATATATTAACATCTACCTTACTTTAAGCCTTACTAATCGATACGCTCATACACTCACTTAAATTCCATCTTCGAATTAAATATTCCCTTAACCCGTTCGGCTACCCATCAATCATGGTATTAAGTCAAAACATTAAAATATTTATTCTAAACATTTTAAAGAAACTTATGAAAATAGATATCATACTAGCTACCTCTTCTAAAGGTAAATGTTTTCTTCATGAAAGATAGGTAAAAAATCATAGATTAAAATGCATAAATTGTAGGAATTGTTTAAAGAGGGAAAAATTAAGGGATTTGCTTCAAATCTGAAAATTTTCATCAAAAGGGGCATTTAACAGCTTTAAATGTCATTTGGAGGGTAATTAAACAAAAAGGTCAAGGCTTACAAATGGTTGGTTTTTGCCACTTCTTTTCATTGGTTTTTCATGCTAAACTCTACCTTAAATTGAGCTAAGCAAAACTTTGAGCAAATGGATGGATTTGGGCTGATTTAAGTCCCAATAAAAACATAGAAGAATTTCTAAAACTCTTGGACAGCCCATAGGCTTAGTGTTTTCATGTTTTTGAACATCCCTTATTAAATCCAAATTTCAATTACATAATAAACCATATCAAGGATATTAAAGCTTAGGAAATCATTTATTATTTTCTAAAAAAATAACAGATTACAAAGCATAAATATAGCACAAGGCAAACTTAAAGTTGCCATGTTAAACTTACTAACTTAAAATAAAATCCTTAGTAGCTTACTTAGGCCATAAGTTCAATAGGAAAGTTATGCTTAAAGATCATAACTTAAATTCCATCAATGTAACACATAAAGTCATGGCTTAACTAGAATTAAATCATGGCTTAGCTTAATTAAAATGTAAGGAAAATTATCACAAGTTGCCTTGCAAACACACGGCTGGAACCCAAAAACAGAACACACACACACACGGCTGGAACATACCAAAACAGAACATGGTTCGGCACACACACAACACTATCATTCCTCTATTCGGTTACCACCTAATTAGAACAAGTATTGGAGGAAACAAAAGAGAAAACAACCTAGAACTACTGCACAACAACCGGCCAACACAGAAAATTTGAAAACCCCAATACAGAGCACACATGGCTGGAACATAGCATGGCTTTCCCCATTCGGTTTCTACTTAGCTAGGGCATAAATCAAAAGGAACAAAAGAGGAAATCAACTCATAAATCATCACATGGAAATCGGTTGCCCAGAAAATTTCGAAACCCCAGTACATGGCATGAACGAACTTAACATTGTTTCAATCCACAATAATTTCGGAACATAGAATATTACCTGACTTGGCAAGCTTCAAACGAAGAGAGGAGGAGGAAATTTCGAAGATCCAAGGCCATGAAATTCGTCCTTCATGAAGAGGCTTAAACCGAATCTTAGGCTTGGAAGAGAGAGGAAGAATCGGCTGGAAGAGCAAGAAGGAGAAGCCGAGAGGGTCTTCATGGGGAAATGGAGGGGCTGCACATGGGGCTTTGTAGGAAACTCCTCTTTGGGTTGATCTGGAAGCTGTGTTTGGCGTGTAGAGGAAGAAGAGAGAAGGCCGAATGGATGGATGGAGGTTTGCTCTTGGCTCAAACGTGTAGGAGAAGAATGAGAAGGGAGAGACCCGATTGCCTTGAAGGAAATGGATCGGTCAACACTTAAAATTGGGTCAAAGCTTCCCTTGGAAGCTAAAGGGATGAATGGTGTGGATTTGTCCTTAGAAAATTATGTTTATCCTATGGTGGATAATATTTGGGCCACTCTTTAATTTAAATAAAAAGGTAGGGGTTTTAAAAAATATATTTTAAGATCTGAAAATATTTCCTTAAATTATTTTACTGACCCACATTAAAATAAGAGCACACACATCTTGAAATAATAAAAAAAAATATATTAAAATCATAAAAATCTTTATCTCAAAATATATGACTTAATAAATTAAATTGAAAGAAATGACGTAAAGACCTACGTAGTAGGATGCGGGTATTACAGAGAGAGACACTAGGAGGGAGAGAGAGAGAGCTGAGATGAGAGAGACTCGAGATGAGTGTGAGAGAGCTTAGATGAGAGAGAGAGACACGAGGATGAGAGAGAGAGAGAGCTGATGGATGAGAGAGGTGGAGAGCGAGAGAGAGAGAGAGAGAGGTGGAGGGCTTGGTTGGCTCGGAGGAGCTAGGGGAGGAGTCGCGGTGGTCAGGGGAGGTGCTTGGTGGCGCTAGAATCGACACACGGTGGCGCTAAGGCCGTTGGTGGCGGTGAAACCCATTTATGGGTAGTTTGTGTGTGTGCGATGGAGAGGGAGAGGGAGAGGGAGGTTTGTGGTGGCTGGGTCTACAAGAGGTGGTCGCTGGTGTGAGGTGGTGGAGGTGCGGTGGCTGACCGCGTACGACGGCGCAAGGGAAGAGAAATGGATGAAATCCATTTCGGTTGGGTTACCGCATGGGAGAGAGAGAGAGCTGCGGGTGTGGGAGATTGGTGGTAGCTGGCTTGGTCATCGGCGTGAGGGAGAGTCACCTGTGATTGCGGTGAGGCTAGGCAACACACGATTGCGACGGGCTGGGCTGAAGAAGAATTGGGTGAGTGGGGGAGAGGCTTTCGTCTGGAGAGAGAGCTGATGAGAGAGAGGGGAGTAGTTGTAGCATTTTGCAATTAAAAAAAAATATTGACACGTAATGTGTGCTACTGATCTACCGTGAACAGTAGCTGATTTGTAGCACAGCTCTATTGTAAATTTCAAAATATATAAGGATATTATTAGTAGTTAGAGAAAATATTTGAAATGAATAAAAAAAATTAAAAAGTATAATATTTAAATAATATAAAAAAATAAATAAATTAATGTATGGTATATTGTAAAAATTAATATGTAAAATAAAAAAAAAAAAAATTTTAATGATATACTTTAAATAATAAAATGAGGAATCTATCGAGATTCGAGAGTCCTCGCAGGGATAGATAAGATTAAAGGCAGTGAAGAGTGCCAGTCACGTGTAGCCGAAACTGTAATCGGAAGAAAAGTTAGCTGGGTTTATATTCTTTAAAAAAAAAAAAAGACAGAAAATAATAGAAAAAGAAAATTAAAAAACCACCTCAGACCGAGAGTTTCCTGATCCCCCTACCTCGAGGAGGGAAGGAGGAGGATTCTCTCTGTGAACAACTTCAGTTTCTTTCTGGCATTTCTTTCGTTTCTTTAATGTGATACCCATTTACTTCCTTATCAAGAAAAGGAACCCTCGCAAAAAGTGGGAAAAACAGAGAAGGTAGGAGAAAAACCAAGCACTGAAGTTGATTTTGCATTTCTCAAAGTCCAAGTAAGATACCTTTAAACCCTTTTCTTCTTCGTATTCATTTCATTCGATTTTTTTTTTTCTTTCTGGAATTGAAAGATAGGATCCTAAGTCCCTCTTTTTGGGGTGATGTCGCCCCGAAAGCATTCGATCCCTTAGATAGTTTTTATTTCGGTTGATTTAGTTTCCGTGCAAGATTTGAAATGCTTTGACTAGGATCTGGGTTTTCTTTCAAATAGCTATGTGAGGTTTTTCTCTTTTGATAATTGTTCGATTGATTAATTGTATACTGCTATTCGGCTGGTTTTCGTCTTATGCTCACATTGATTGTTTATATCATATCGTTGCTTTGAAGCAAGAGCTGGTTTCTATGGGCTAGATGGCTTTCAGTTTAAGGACACTTTAAAGTTCAGAAAATAAAGGGATATTGAGTCAATAGATACCGAGGAAAAGGAAAAAAGAAAACATTTATGTGAATGAAAAGCTGTAAGATGGCATGATTTGGTTTGAATATGCTTTTGTGTTGAGGATGTTTAAAGCTCTCTGGACCCTCAAAATTAATTGTGTTTTATATGTAGCTAAAATAATAAAAATATTGATGACATCAAGAACTTTGAGAAGAAGACTCCTTCACGGGGATGTCGATGGAAAAAGGCAAGAGCATTTAGAGACCTCAGGGCTGGATGGTTTGGACGAGCCTCTGCTAGGGAATTCTGAGCATGATGATGGGCATTCAGAGGTGAATTCTTGTTTTTATTGTTACTTGTTATGAAATGGAGTGTTTGAATCTGCTATTTGGATACTTTTAACCTTAACGGAGTGTTCGAATCTTCCATTTGGATACTTTTAACCTTTTTGTTGGTCAAACTTTGGCTTTATTGTAGGGATCCAAGCTTGAAGATCTTCGGGATGAGGAACGGAGGAAAGAAAATCTCCATTGGACACTTATATTTTCTCAGTTGATCGCACAGTGGGCAGAATGGTTAGGTATTTTTTTGTGTTGGTAGTAGGTAAAATAATGGTTTGTGTTTTCATTATGCTATTTTGTCAAATAGGTTGGGTTGCTTGATTGATGGCTTTGTTGGCTATGCAAGGCCTACTATTCAGGAAGTTTAAGTCGACTCATGAATTTTTGTTTCCCTTTCTCCTTATTGCTGGTGGGAAAGCTTATGTTTCAATAAGTTTTCATCATACTTGATTTCTGCTGCTTATTTTATCCCAATAACTCCTTTTTCAAATCCATCTTCTAACTATTGGATTATAAACTATCTAAAAGAACTTTTGGCATGCTATTGTTCATTTTGCACTGAAAGACTTACTTTTTGTGATTTATGTTACAGTGAATAATATATTGCAACCGAGTTGTTGGGCATGGTTGTTTCATTAAAAATAAGGAAATATCAAATGAATTCATTGGAAACTCCCTTATATTTCTGTTGCTGGGATCACTTCGATTGCTTCATTTGTTTGCTTACCTTTTGAGTATAGAACAGCCTATAGAACAATGAATGGGATTATCATGGGTTATTGAATTGTGAACTGGGCTTTCAATAAAGTTATGCGACAGGACCATAAGAAATCTAATTCAGGACTGTAAAACATTATTAGATTTCTAGGCTCTAGCTTGCATAAGGTTCTCTTATGGTTAAGTTGACATTCTATCATTGTCAAATTTATAGAACTTGTCCTTTGCATACTAACTGTGGTTTTGGGTGCTTCGACTAGCAGTTAGCTTCAAGGATGTTCAAATGTATAATTGTCAATAATTTGATGTATATATTTTGCTATAAGAAGATGAAGGTGAGCTGGTAAAGAACTTGATATGTTATGAAAAGCAGCAAAAAAAGGTTCAAGTTTTAGTCATGAACCATGTATTGAGTATCAAATGTATTGTACTAAATAGCTATAGTAGTATATTTTTTTTTGATAGGTATAGTATTATATTACACTGAACTTAAATATTGAATCTAGGTAAGTGTCTATACATGGTTCAAACTGTTGTGCAAAGATTAAAAAATCATGAAAACCAAGAACCTAGGCCACC
>QEOT01001310.1:9275-67951 GCA_003123785.1 Pterocarya stenoptera
CGCTGCAATAGAGTGTTTGCTCTATAGCAGCGATTTTTCTACTCGCTCCTATAGATATTTTCCAGCGATTTTGTAGTCGCTGCCAATGGGTAAAATCCTATCCCAGCGAGTAAAAAATTGCTGAGATAAAGTTCTCCAGCGATTTTATCCTCGCTGGAACAAGCATGTCTCTATTCCAGCGACGATAAAATCGCTGCTAAATACTACGCCAGCGATTTTTACTCGTTGCCATTAAGATATTGCGGCGAATATATGACTCCAGTTGTAAATTTTACAACCATTACCTATTTGCATCGATTTTCACTAATCGCTGCAAATGAATTTTTCTGGCGATTTTCTTATCTTTTAGCAACGCACTGATATCGCCGGCAATAAACATTCCCAACGAAAACTAACTGAATTATAGATAGTATTTGCGGCGATATTATGGTTAGTAGCAGCGAAAAAAATCGTTGGGATAGATACTCTATTCCAGCGATTTTTGGGTTCCGTTGGCGTAGATCAGAAGCAGAGGTTTAATACTGGCGATTAGGCAGCGATTTATTAATCGCTGGGAAAGATATTAGGCAGTGAAATTGATGGTTTTAGCAGCGAATTTAATCGCCGGTAAAGGTCAATTTTGTTGTAGTGACCGGACCTGTTACACCCCTAGTGTTGGTTCCTTCTAATCCGACATTTACGTTGTGGAGTATGGGCGTATTTCTTTGATTTTTTACCATATAGCTATCACACTCTACTATCGAGAAGAACATAACAGAAAAGGTCGTGGAACAACCGCACCCGATCCCAAAGTTGCTGCTAAAGATAACATCCCTTCCGCTGTGCTCTAATTTATAATTTCTAACACATAACTTTTTAATAGCATTATAAGCTTAAAAAAAGAAAGCTATATTGGATTCAAATGATCTAATTTACCATCCATGAATGATCATCAAATTAGTTGGCTGGTCCTAAGCATGATTATTTAATTAATTGGGGATGGAGATCATCATCTAAGAAGCATATAGGCACCATGATGAGCGGGACTGCGCCTTCGGAATAAGGAACCATAACCTTTAGCAATCAAGCCGAAAGTACTATGAGTACTGCTGGAAATAATATTATTACTATCATCATTGCCGGAGCTGCTGCCTTCCATCTCAGCTAGCACTTTGTAGAATAAATCAACGGCACAAGGAAGCAAGATGGGGCCTTCGCTATTGTACCCGTACTCCGATTCAGCTTCCTCCAGCAGCATCGCGAACAGAGGATGATTAGCAAACTTGGTCTTCACCACGAATCTTTGTCTTTGCGGTCCCACGTAAACTGAGAAACAACCAGCTTCCGGAGCTACCTCATGCGGCCTCTTTTTTCTGCACTTGCTCTTCATGCAGTCAATGTTGTGCTCTTCCGAATCCAATAATCGTGATCGGCATCGCTCCCATGTCTTGTAAATCATACTTTTCATCCAGATAATTGTAATATTTGGACGTACAATGACGTACGAGAATATATAACAGAAGAAGATCTGTTTTTTTGTAGATATATAGAAGAAACTGAAGATGGAGGAGAAGCAGAGATCTAAAAGACCCTAGCGACGTCTGCATGCATATATACAAGAAGAAACTGCGCGCGCGCCGAACCTTTGAAATTAAGAGGTGTTAGTCCACGCTGGCGTCTATTAATGTTTTTGGTATTTTGCCAAGTCAACGCACAAAAAAGGCTGTTCTATGTTTTATTATAAGTTCTTCAAATAGTGACCGCCGCCACTTGTATTTGTGTCTTTAATGCCTGGACATCAAGGAATAATATAATATTTTTATATATTAATCATTCACGTTTCAATTAATTATTTAAAAACAAAAGAATATGATAGAAGCAGTCAAAGGAATGATTTGGTGAGACCAATTATTTAAAACATTACTATAACGTAATTAATTAGCCTTTAGTAGTTGGGGTAGGCTTCTTAATTGAACGGTAAGAGAAATTAAAGAGAAAAAAAAATGAAAAATGAGACTATGCCTTCTCAATTTGTCCTCTCATTTTGATCGTTGATATATTTTTTTTTTAATTTTTCTTTTACTTAAAAATTAAGGAAGTGACTATTAGTGTATTGGTATAATATTTTATTTTAAAAAAATATTTAAAGATATAAAAATATAAAAAATAAAATAAAATAAAATGTGAACTTTATATTAGGGGGACGCTCAGCGATCAAAGCTGGGCGGTACCCTAATAGGACTTAAAAAAGATACGTGAATATAAGACAGAAAATTTTGATGACTACATGATTTTTATTAATAAGAATGAATTAAGTTTTAAATAGAAAATTGCATGAAAATAGGATAAAAATAAAATTTTCATTATGACATCTAAATCACGATAAATATTTCATAATTGTCAACTCAATTTATCTCTAATAATTTTATATCTAGCATTCCTTCAAAGTCAAAGGCAACTAATAAAAGTTGAAACTTCCGCGCGTGTTTCCACTATGTTTCAATGTTTTGTAGAAAGTTGCTGGAAAACCATCAGGCCAGCATATAAACTTTATAGGATTCATCTCGAAAAGTGCTGCTTGGACTTCTATGGCAATGAACTCTTGTAGCAAAAGGATATTGGAAAAAATTCATGAAAAGTTGACTTATCTCCAATACTGAAGTAGCGGAATTTTCTTCCCCATTTGGGACGCTCCCATCCACCATTCTGATTAGTAGAGTTTCCAGCCTTGTTTATACTTTGAAGGCCATTTCGTTTATATCTTGTAGTAGCTGGGTTGATTGCTTCTTCAAAGTATTAAAGTGAGTGAAAACACCCTTAAAGACATAATCATTCATCCTCTTCCAGATCTTCATAACACTACTCACATTTTTCCAATTTCTCTTTGTGAAGCTTCTCTACCATTGGTATGATGTTTAATCTATTGGCCAGAAATTTTGCTATTAAACTTGTTTATCACATTCTAGAGGCCTATAGGCCTGAACTCAGAGATTTTTGTAGGAGTTTTGATCTTTAGAATCATAGCTATATAAGTCTCATTTATGTTATCTGTCCAAATATTAGAATTTAAGGCTTCTAGTACTACTACTGCACAGATATCTTGACCCACTGTAGTCCAATGGTTATGGAAGAAAGCTACTAGAAAACCATCAGGGCCAAGATAACTTAAGGGATTCATCTGGAAAGGAGCTGCTTGAACTTTCGTGGCAATGAACTCTTGTAGGAAAAAGCTCTTGGAATAAATTTTGGAAAAGTTGACTTATCTCCAACAATGAAGTAGCAGAATTTCCTTCCCCGTTTGGAAGGCTTCCATCCACCATTACGATTAGTAGAGTTTTCAGCCTTGTTTGTACATTGGAGGCCATTTCTTTTTGACGCCCCTAGCTCTCATTTGGGATTGGACGGTGACTTGGAACATGTAATTTAAGGTTACATACCCCGTACATGTTAGTTAATATGCAATGCACCTAGTATATTTCTAGCAGTATGTAATAATCGTAGCGGAAATAAAACTTGAATCTAAGTAAGATTTAGAGCAACACTAAGTTGTGGTACAATATAAAAATGTAATATCCCAAAATAAACATAAGTTTTGTAGTCTCCCAAAATCATTTAGGGATTTCCAAAAGAAAACCAAAACCCCTATATAACCGTTCACATCGAAAATTGTAGTATTCCAAGAGCTCACTCATTGGAGATGCACAACAAGATTCCTTTCCTTTGTGGGGGTTCGGGCTGCTAGAGTCCCAAACTTACAGCAACCCTTTTGGCTTCTATGGTGACCTCCTGGTTTGCTTTAGGTAACCAGTCACAAAGTTCATTTGGTCACTCAAAGAGAGGGCTTCCTTTGGCTTGGACGGCCCTAGTGCATCGCGATCCTTATTTAGGGTTTCTTGGATGTCCTTAAGGTACTAAACGGTGGTTTTCAAACAAACATCAATATAATTATAGCAGGCTTCAACGGTGAACTCATCATCTACTAAGTCATTCAACTCATTACTCCTACTCAAAGTCCTGAGTACCTGTCACAGCTTCTACCATTTCAGGGTTTGAATGGTAGTGAAAACTATCAAAGTGAAATTCAGAAAAATCTCAATAAGTAAACAAGCAACATACAAACAAATAACATTAGCATATAAGGCAACCCATGAGATGAATACATGGACATGTACTCGACTAAAAAACTTAACTAATGCAATTTGACTTGTTAGAAATCTTTTGACATTTCAGTAAAACATCCTTTTCATTTTCACAATGAACAATTCATTTTACGATCTTCTCTTATTGCCTTTTTACTACTTGTAACATATGATTGGACACCTCACGGCTCCCTTACACATCGTGGGCTCCCTGCTAGTTATCGCATTACCTAACGGGCCCACTTGACCTAGGTGACTATGCCAGTGTCCTTTTCTTATGTGACAGTTTGCCATTTTTGCCTTCACCGCATTTAACACATGTGGTACCTACTAGCTTTAGGTACTACCTCGCTCTAGAACCCTTTTGAAAGGATCCATATGAGGTTTGCCGACTGTACTTCGTCGACCTAGGGGCTACCACTTCAATTTATGCACTCCAGGGTGGATAGAGGAGTTCAATTAGAACATTCTCCTATCTTAGTATTTGGGGTCGTGATAAAACAAAACAACCTTTACCTTTGAAAAATAGAACACAACCCGAAATGCATGTGACATGAACTTGTAACTCTTTTTCTTTCCATGGACCATATGAACATGTAGATGCCATGGACTATGTAAAGATTTTACGATATCATGTGACACGTCAAACATTTCACATTATGGCTAGAAATTATTAGCACGTGTGGTTTACTTGATACGAAAACATAGGCAATATCATTCGTTACATACCAAGGTAAGAAATAGTTTCTTAAGTCCAATGACTATGCATGACTGATTCAATAAGGGCATATAATCATGGCAATCATCATGTATAACCGATTACAAAGCATGATACACAAGACGATTTCTCAATCACAATATCTAAGCATGGCCGAATCATTAAGAGCATATAAACATGGCAACCATTATGTGAATATGATTACGAAGCATAATATGGCAAGGGATTCTGGTAAAACAATATAAGATCACACGATAACATACAGATGCAAAGTTTACACAATATATACGAACATTATCTGAGAGTAGGTTAAGAGTACAAAATTCTGAAGGGTCAATCAATAAGCAAGCTGAAAATCTATATTAGACATCATTAGACAACAGACCATAACTTGAGAGTGTGTGCATGTGTCGTGTTTTATAGCTTTCCTTGTGTTCTGTATTGAGGGGTTGCCTTAGACCGAGTGTCCCTTCATTTTTACCATGGTTCGGTTTGTGTGGAGTGCATGGTGTGTCTGCATGTGTGGTGCAAGCCATGCATGTTGCTCATCTTTCCCTTAACCGAAACTTTTATCAAAAGAAAGCCCAAACTCGAAACCCTAATAGGGTGGAAGTCCTTTCACCCTTTTCCAAGTCCTTTCATCTCATGTGTTCTAGTGATGGTTCGGTTTCTCCTCTTGAGGATGAACCCTAGTTTCCTAGATGTCACTTTGCATGTGCCAAAGCATGAATTGCCTTTTGTGCCTTCTCCAAGTCATAGGAAACTTTTTGACCCAAGTCCTCCATCACCCTCCATTTCAAGTGGTCGTGTGTGTGTTGTCCCTGTGGGTGGAATCGTGGAAGTAAGAGTTTAAGCAATTCTCACCATGCGAGCTCCTCTCCCTTGGATGGATTCTCGGCCATCTCCTTCCACTCTAGTGGTTGGTTAGAAAGAGATATATGGGTGAGGTATACGTAGTGGTTGGTTGGTGAGAAAATGTGAGAAAACGAAGGAGTTCGCCTCCTCTTTGGATAGTCATGCGAGAGAGAGATGGAATCTGAGAAATGAAAATGGTAGAGTGTCCCCCCTTCATGTCCCTTGGGTGCCGACCCTTTGGTTTCCTTATATAGTTCCCCGAGTTATCATGCTAGTCCCTTTTCCCTAGGACAGAGAATCTCAAAGGTTTATCTGAATGGTTGCCAAGTGTCACCCTCTTTCTAGCCCGGGTCGAAACCCTTCGCCTTCTTCGTCATGATTGCCTCTCCTTGGGAAGTAAACCTTTGCATGAGTGACATGTGGTGTGGTATCTTGTAAAAAATCCAAAACCCTATAAGGCTCCTTGGGTATGCTTGTGGTTCGGGTTCAATGAATCTCTAGTCTCCAGGGCATAATCATCATTTGATAAATCCTAAACCTAGCTTTGAGCCTTGTAGATGTGTGAATGCATGCAATGTGGCAAGTGGCGTGTAAGTGGGTCTTAACCCTAGCCGCCTGCCTCTTGCTCTTCCTTTCACAAATATCCTTCTAGAACCTTGTGAGTGTGTGCATGTACCTTCCCTATGTGCCCCTTCTTTTTCCCCATGCTTCTCTTTCTAGAAACTCTCAATGCATGACAAGGGGTAAAGGAAAAATGGTGATTGTGTGTGGTGGGGGTGTTGGCTGAGGAATCTAGGGACTAGGTGTTGTTTTGGTTCTAGGCGTCCCTTCCTATTACCCATGATTGGTTTCTTCTAGAAACTCCCACACCTCCTCTCATGTGTGACAGGTGTAAAAGGTAGGTGGCTTTATCATGGTTGGCGTGGACAAGTCTTTGGAACTCACCAAACTCTTGTGGGTGGAGTGTGTAGTCTATTGGGTTACCGAAACCCTTATGTCCCCTCACTTTCCTCATCCATTTTTACATCTAGGTTAAATGTATCCAAAGGTGAGATATGCATGTGAGATATGTGGCATGTGGGTAGGTGAATGGGGTGTGTGCCCTAGGGTGCTGAACCCTTGGTCCTTCCTTCTTCCCTTGCTTCTTCTAGAAGCTCTCTCGCATGGTTGCCAAGTGGCAACCTCTTGCTAATCGAGAGTGCCCTTTCCCTAGGCTTCAAATGATAAGGCTTTAGGGGAAAGTAAAAGGTCTCTTTCCCATGGGGCACCCTTCTTTAACACAAAAACCTAGTTAGGATTTTACTTAATCCCTTAATTGGCCCTTAGTGGTCGATTACCACTTGGCGAAATTGGGCCTCCCTTGGGCTTGGGCACCTGAGCTGATAGGCCCAAGTGAAATCCCTCGTGAGTCCAACACATTTTAGCTAGTCAAAGTATGGCTCAAAGATCAATTTGGCAAATAACTAAATAAAAGTAATTAAACAATAAGTGAAGATTTTGGCAAAAATCTTGGATCGTCACACTTTTATATCTTGTAGTAGCTGGGTTGATTACTTCATTAGAGTATTAAAGTGAGTGAAAACACCCTTAAAGACATAATCTTTCCTCCTCTTCCAGATCTTTCATAACACTACTGCCATTTTTCCAGTTCCTCCTTGTCAAGCTTCTCTAACATTGGTAGGATGGACTTCAAGCGATTGGCCAAAGCTTTTGGTATTATCTTGTTTATCACCTTGTAGAGGCCTATAGGCCTAAACTAAAAGATTTTTGTAGGAGTTTTGATGCTTGGAATCAGAGCTATATAAGTCTCATTTATGTGATCTATCCAAATATCAGAATTCAAGGCTTTTAGTACTATTGCACAGACATCTTGACCCACTGTGTTCCAATGGTTTTGGAAGAAAGCTACTGGAAAACTATCAGGGCCAGGATAGCTTAAAGGATTCATCTGGAAACGAGCTGCTTGAATTTTTGTTGCAATAAACTCTTGTAGCAAAAAGCTCTTCGAAAAAATTCTGGAAAAGTTGACTTATCTCCAATAGCGAAGTAGCAGAATTTCTTTCCCAGTTTGGGAGGCTCCCATTTACCATTCTGTTTAGTAGAGTTTTCAGTCTTGTTTGTAACATTGGAGGCCATTTCTTTTATATTTTGTAGTAGCTGGGTTGATTGCTTCATTAGAGCATTAAAGTGAGTAAAATACCCTTAAAGACATAATCATTCCTCCTCTAGATCTTCCATAACACTACTGCCATTTTTTCCAGTTCCTCCTTATCAAGCTTCTCTACCATTGCTTCCATAGTGTCCTTAAAACTCTGATTTATAACTTTGCTCTTCTAAATCGTTCTCGAATATTGCCTCCAAACATCTATTGTTGCAATACATTCCCTTAAATTATTTTCAATTGGTCTTGGTTCTTGTAAGCAGGAAGGACAATTTGGATTGTCTACTACTTTCTTCTTGAACAAGCTTATCTCAGTGGGAAGTGTATTCAGACAAGCTCTCCATAGGAAAACCTTTTCTACATTTGAGATTTCTAGCTAGCTTCCAAATCCTAGTTTAGCTTTCACTCTTATAATTGCTACTGTATGGTTGACCTTGTGACCTGCTTTGTAATTCTTCTTGAAGATGGTATGGACTTCGTATTGAAACAAATCCATTTGCAGGCACCTCCATATTACCTGACTAGGCCTATTGCAATGGCTTATGAAAATTCTATAGATAGTCTCTGCTTCAACAAACGAAAAAACCTCCTTAAGCAGTCTAAGGTTCCATTGCTTTGTGCCTGAATCAATTAGAGGCAGCTACTTTAGCATCTGCATCTAGTATTCTAACTACACTTTGAGGCCTGAATGATGTTAGTTGAGGGATCCACTTGTCTGTCCATATCCTTGATGTTTTACCATTACCAATTCTCCAAATAGTCCCCTCCTCACGAAGGGATTTTGCTACCAATAAACTCCTCCAAACATAAGATGGGTTGTTGCCTATCTTTGCTTGAAGGAAACTAAGCTTTGGGAAATATTTAATCTTGAGAACTTGAGTAGCAAGTGAGTCAGGGGTCTGCAGCAATCTCCAACATTGCTTTGCCAACATTGCGATTTTGAGATTTTCAAAATCATAAAATCCAAGACCACCTATTGATTTTTCCATTCCTATTTGATCCCATTTAACCTAACGAATCTTTCTTTCATTTTCATTTTGACCCTACTAGTAACCTTGCGTAAGCTTGCTAATCTCTTGCAGTAAACCTCTTGGAAGTTTGAAAACTCCCATGCTGTATGTCAGAATGGCCTGTATTACTAATTTAATCAATATTTCTTTGCCAGCTTGAGAGAGAAACTTCATCTTCCAATTTCTGATTCTATCCCTCACCTTATCCCGAATGACTTAGAGTATGCACCTGAATGATTTGGAGCGAGATCTTCCAATTAGTGCTGGCAATCCAAGATATTCTTCATAAGAGCTTGTGGATCAAATGCCTACTATGCTGGTGACGATAGCTTTAGTAGTGTTTTTGGCATTATTGCTGAAGAAGATTGAAGTTTTGTCCTTATTCAGTCTTTGGCCTGAAACTTTCTCATAAGTTTCCAGTAAGCTAAAAAGCCTACTCCGTTCTAGTGAATTAGCCTGGCAAAACGGCAAAATATCATTTGCGAAACATAAACAGTTAATATGAAGCTATCCTCTTGCCATGAGGATAATAGTTATAAGGCTTGATTCTTCAGCTCTATTGAGAAGTGTACTAAGAGCTTTTGAGCATAAAATGAAGAGGTGGGGTGATAGAGGATCACCCTGCCTAATTCCCTTTGTTGGTTTGAATGCCCTTTATGGAACTCCATTTATAGTGAGAGAATGAGAGATAGTGGAAACACACTTCATGATGAGATCAATCCATTTGCTAGCAAAGCCATCCTTTCCATAACAACTCTCTATAACCTTCACTCGATCTTATCATATGTTTTGCTCATGTCTAGTTTCAAAGCCATGTAATGAGCATTCCCTTTCATTATACTTTGCATTGTGTGCATTGATTCATAAGCCACAATCACATTGTTTGATATCAATCTTCCCAGAACAAAGGCACTTTGGGCGGGGGGAAATGATAATTGGCCAAAACTTTTGTAGATTTTTTTACATTGCAAAGCCCTATAGGCTTGAACTTAGAGACATTTGTAGGAGTTTTGATCTTTGGAATCAAAGCTATATAAGTCTCATTTATGTCATCTGTCTAGATATCAAAATCTAAGGCTTCTAGTACTGCTGCCCATATATCTTGACACACTATGTTCCAATGATTTTGGAAGAAAGTTGTTGGAAAACCATCAGGGCCAGGATAGCTTAAAGGATTCATTTGGAAAAGATATGCTTGGACTTCTATGGCAGTGAAATCTTGTCTTTGGTGACTATTGCATTGATAGGCTGTAAGCAATCTTCAAAACCTTTATAGGATCTAGGTAGCAAAAAGCTCTTGGAAAAAATTCTAAAAACGTCGACTTATCTCCAACAGTGAAGTAGCATAATCTCCTTCCCCGTTTGTGATGCTATTGATAGTATTAGTTTGCTTTATTTGATTAGCACACATATGGAAAAAAGTTTATATTTCCATCCCCTTCCTTCAACCATTTTTTTTTTGGCTCTTTGCTTCCATCTTAAGTCTTCTTCTTCAAGCAACAGATCCACCTCTTATTGTAGATTTTTAATTTTCGTAGTATGATTGCCTAGATTAGCCCCTTGGAGGGATTTGATCGATTCTAATTTGGCTTAAAAAACTTCCTTCTGACTTATGAGCACCTCCTTGCTCCATTTGATCAAACTCTCTTTGCATCTTTTTAGGCCATCTACAACCGCTTTTAGAGTATTTTTTGAGCTTGTAGAACAAGACCAAGCTTCATTAATTAAGTCACTACAATCCCCTCTTTTTCCCGATTTGCTTCATATATAAAATTACTATTTTCCTTCTACCCAGACCATCACATTATGCACAGAGATAAGAATTGGACTATGGTTCAAGCTTTGAATTATAATTGTCTTGACACTGTTTTCAGTATAGAGACTGCACCACTTAGAGTTGCCAAGTGCTTTATCAAGTCTTTCTTTGGTGAATTCACTCCCCTCTCCGTTGTTGCACCAAATAAACATGTCGCCTTGGTAGCCGAAGTCACTTAAACCACATTCCTTAATACCTTCTTTGAAATGTTCCATTTGAGCTAAGGTCTAAAAGCTCCTCCATATTTCTCATTCTGTTGAAGGATCTCATTGAAATCCCCTATGATGCTTTGTTCCTCTATAAAGGACCTAGTGAGGATCCATGGTGCCAAGGGTGACAGCCGATGGGAAACACCCAAGATTCGAATTAGGCTAGGCATGCAATATTCATTAGGAAGTGCACATGTAAGGAAATAGATATATGGTTTGCAACAGAAAAGTAAAGGTTTAGTCTAAAAGCTAAATGTTGCAGTGCCAAAATCCTAAAAATCATACATACATTCTTACAATATACACAAGTCACTCCATTCCTTAAATAATTCTACACATATCTAGCTATTTGATTTGTACACCAAAAATAAGGCTGACTAAACACTTATGGTCGCTTGACTAGTAATTATAAATACAACTCCTTAAATAGAAAAGTTCTACAATAGGAACAGCCCCACATGCCAATTGCTCTGGCTGGGTTGGATCTTCCTCCTCGGGTATCATTCTTAGACCTACCTTTGCATTAAAGTCTATATTTTCTTCATGGTGGTAAGTTAGGCAGCTATAACAAGACTACTAATAAGAAGCAATGCTTAGGAATATGAATGAATAGTTTCAGGTATTGAAATGGATGAACAAATGTATTAGTGCATAGCAAATATCACTCTCTCAGTAAAACACATCTATATAAGCATGGTGAGAAATCATCATTTGCGCAAAAATAATATATATATACACACACATCATGAGGAATAACCCTATTCTCAGGCACATCTAACTTGGAACACTTATTACATAATTGTTCACAATTATCACATAGATATTCTTCAATCAGACATCCATCACCTACTGGGCCAATAGGTGGGAAGCTGCTACACCATTCGAAATTGGGGAATCACTCCTACCCAATCAATGTGCAAGCCAACTTGCTTGTCCCCAACACAAGTTGACTCTCACACAGAGATATATATGTTACACAGGGAAACGTCTACCGGCCAACCAACTCGAACCCACCACAGGTGATACACTTGGGGGATTCTTTATCCCTTCTATAAGGTGAGGCCAACACGATAACCCCCCACCCCAATCATCATGGGGACTATCTGTACTCGTATGAACTTCATGGTGACAAACTATAGAAATGGTCTGGGAAATTATCCTTCTTGTCCATGATGATCGACATACGATACGATTACTCACCCAAAGATAGCACCGAAAACAAATGTATTCAAATCTAAAAAGATGTGAAGTAAAAATATTCATAAACATAATGGAAAAACCATTTGTTATTTCATGATCAGAAAGGGGGAGATTACAAACTACGCATATGCCAAAATTCTATTACATCCCCAAACAACATTTACCCCCCATTTCTCGACACTGTTTTAGAAGCTAACCTACCTCACTGCCTTATAATTATGATGGCACTGCGCTGCTCCTTTCTTTGTCTCCTTTAAAGTCACTTCCTCTCTTCAGAGAATCCAACTCCAAGGGCTTTTAGGTGTTTGCGATCTCAAAGAATGAGATTTTGGCTTTTACCTTAAGTCTTTTATAAAAAAGGGATCGTCATGTGTCGTTTTGACTCCAAACGTGCTTGAATATGAGTCATTCAGCCTCGATCATGCTGCTGTAGAATGACAGAGATAGACTAGCTGGGCATGATTTGCACGCCCTTACGACTTGCCTTATGTCCAATCCCCAGTCTCACTTCGAGTGAAGGTCTCCAACGTGGCATTGGAACATACTTTTGGATTTAGACAAATATGATCTACTGAATCCGTTTCTACAATCCCACTATATATGTAACTCTTCAAATGGAGTGTGGGCTTTTACGTACAATACTGACACCTTTTGAACGTTTCGTGTAATCCCGAAGAGCTCATACATTAACAAGGGTCTTGTCCTTGACCGTTGCTCGCCTTATGCTCGTTCTTGCTTAGGTGCTTGCTCACCCTTTCGTTGGACTAGCTACACTATGCAGACTACCGTTGCCTTGTTTTCCACCAAATCGAGGGAAGATCATCTTTGTCTTCCCCTCAACAAAGAAAGGCTTCTTCTTTGCCTTCCTTTTGCCCATGAATGGTGGTCTGTCCTCTTTCGCTAGCAGTGCAATCCTTAAATCATCCCCTCCATACAAGAAATTTCTTTCTCAAAATTTGAGGTTCTCTGTCAACACCTTTTGAAGCACATCCCTTCCGTCACCTCGGTCTGTCAGCGAACCTTCACTGTCCACAATCAAGCAGGAGCTCTCTCATCCGTCTGCTTTTGCTGCATTGCCCCTAGTTATGCTCTCTCATATTCGAACTCCTCCGCTAGGTTCAACATCATAAGATGTTGGTGAATCCTCACCCTTGTCTTTTTCTTGCTCATCACGCTCTGACACCGCTCATTTCTCTCCTCGAGGTGCCTTAGTTGTACCATCATGGTCCAACATCTATGTTATTTGGGCTCTTGCCCTCCGAAAACTCTCTTCATCTCATCAGCATTCCTCCGCTACTCGCAAGCATTTAGCTTCCAACCTCATTGCTTCGCGTCGTTCCTCCAAGAACCAATGCATTATCAGTGGTATAGTTGCCCTTTGTGCAGTTCTTTTCTCTCGAACCATGGTTCTGGTTCTAAGGGCTCTAAATATTATAGCCCAATGTACTCATTACGACTCAAATAAATATGAGAATTGTTCTCGTGCGACCTGCTCATTCTCCCAATGCACTCAAGGTTGTTGATTGCTAAAACTTTTGCTTAATGGGGAAACATGGAACACATTGTGAACCCCTTCATATTCCGTCAGTAACGCAACTCGATACACTAATGGGCCTACTCTTTCCATTACTTAGTATGGTCCAATTTACATTGGGCTTAATTTCCCTTTGTGCCCAAATTTTTTAACTCCCTTCATAGGTGATACCTTGAGATACATACAGTCTCATTCCTCAAAGATCAACTCCCTCATTCTCATGTCAGTATAGCTCTTTTGCCTACTCTGATCCGTAGCCATCCTGGCTCATATGAATTTGACCTATTCTATCATGTCCTGGATAATCTCTAGTCCAATCACTCTAGCTTCTCCTACTTCATCTCAACATATTAGCGATATACATTTTCTCTCGTACATGCCTCATAAGGGTCCATTTGGATGGTCGTCTGTTAACTATTATTGTATGCAAACTCAATGAGTCGGACGTGACTCTCCTAAGGTCCCTTAAACTCTAATACACATGCTCTCAACCTGTCCTCCAACAATTGAATGGTCCTTTCCTATTGTTTGTCGGTTTAGAGATAGTAACCAATGCTGAATTTCAATTGCTGCATGGTGGTGAGAATCTCCTTAGGTGGCAAATCCTACAATATATGTGTCTCATCCCTTCTAAGAGTAAGTCTACCTTTGTGGAATTTCCCATGCCCTTTGAACTTCACTTGCAACTTAGTGCCTCAACGACTAAGTTTGCCTTTCCTCGAGATACTTTATTTCACACCTATAGTCACTGATGCTTTTCAACCATCTCTGTTGCCTCATATTGAGATTCTTTTGGATGAAGAGGTGTTTCAAACTCCTATGGTCTATGTATACCTCGCACTCTTCATTGTATAGGTATTGCTGTCAAATCTTCAAGGAGAACACTACAATTACTAGTTCCATGTCATGTGTAAGATAGTTCTTCTCTTGGCCCTTCATTTGCCTAAATGCCTAAGCCACTAACCTTCCTTCTTGCATTAGAACGCAACCCAATCTATACTTTGACACATCGCCAAATACCACAAACGGTTTGTGAGGCTTGGCTAAGGCTAAAATAGGGGTCGTGATCAATCACCTTTTTAGTTCCTAGAAACTCCACTCACACTTGTCAGTCTAAACAAACTTAATGTTCTTCCTAGTTAATGTTGTGAGGGGACTTAATAACCTAGCAAATCCTTCCACAAATCTCCGATAATAGCCAACTAAACCCAAGAAACTTCTAAACTCATGCATGGAGGTAGGACGTTTCCATTCCACTACTATCTCAATCTTGCTCAACGTCGACTGTGAGTCCTTCCTTGAATATTACATGACCGATTAACCTCACTTCCTCTAACTAGACCTCGCACTTGTTGAATTTGGCGAACAATTGATGGCTCTTGAGCTTTCCCAATACTAATCTCAAATGATTCTCAGATCTTTGGCACTACTGGAATACACTATTATATTGTTAAAGAACACTACTATAAATAAGTCTAAGTCTAGGAATGGCTGGAACATGCTATTCATAATGCCCATGAAACTGTTGGGGCATTAGCTAACCCGAAAGGCATCACCGTAAACTCAAAATGACCATACCTCGTTCAAAAAGCCATCTTTTGTATGTCTCCTTCCCTAATCCTCAATTGGTGATAGTCTGGCCTAAGGTCAATCTTAGAAAACACCACAACTCCTTACATCTGATCAAATAAATCAGCTATCATTGATAATGGGTATCTATTCTTTATGGTTACCTTATTTAGTTCTCAATAATCGATAAACGTCCTAAGGGTTCCATCCTTCTTTTCAACGAATAGTACCAATGCTCCCTAAGGTGAGATACTAAGCTTGATAAACCCATTTGTCAACAAATCCTATATTTGGCTCTTCAACTCTCTCAACCCGGTTGGGGCCATCCTATAGGGTGCCTTATGCACTGGAACTGTCCCTGGTTCCAATTCAATAGAGAACTAGACTTCCCTAGGAGGGGGTCGTCATGATAATTCACTAAACACCTATGGGAAATCACTTACTATGGGTATACTCTCTATCTCCTTAGGTTATTTCTCCTTAAGTACTAAATGTACTAAGTATGCTTTGGCCCTGCTTGCCAACTCTATCTTGGCTTGTAATGAGGTAATCATTCCTGCATTGATCTCAACTTACTTCCTTAGAAGATCCTTTATCCCATTTCAAGAAAGTAGAATGTTACCATCCTTTATCGACAATCTATACTTGCAAAGTGCCTATACAACCAGTCTATGCATAAAATGACATGGAATCCTAACGAATCAAACACTATTAGATTTTATTCCATAGTAATTCCACCTATCTCTAAGGGGCGTTCTTCAACAATTTTGGTGCAAAGCACCATTCCTCCATTGGGTAACATTGCTAAGACTCCCTACCGCATCAACTCTATTTGCAGACTAGCCATCCTAGCAAATGCAGCGAACATAAATGACTAGGATGCACTCAAGTCAAATAGTGCATTAGCATAGAAATGCGATATTCTAACTCGCCCTGAAATGAACAACTGATTTACTACTTACTCTACATTCCTACAAATATGACTAATCAATTACAGGTTGAGGTCCCGTATCTATGGTGACGCCTGCTTCCTAGGTCTTTGGAGCGTCTTCGTTGACTTCTCCTAGAGTGGTGGCGTACAATATCGTTTGTACAGCCTGTCTCCACCGTCCAGTTTGCTTACAACGATAACACAAGCCTGGGATGTGATGACACTCTCATTCATGAGACCTTTGACAACTACCGCATATTGGCGTTCTCCTTGCCATACGCTCTCCAGGGGTAATGTGACGTCCTCAGCCCCCGCTTGGGATTTGACAGAAATTGAAGTGTCGGGACATGTAACACAAGGCTACATACCCCTCGTACATGACAGATAAGATGCAATGCACCTAATGATAACTAACAGTATGCAGTATATCGCAACGAAATGTCAACTTAGGTCAAATAATAGGACAATAATCATGGTACTGAAGCATATAAAATTCCAATGCTTCAAATTTCATAAGAGTTATCAAAATAGTTAAGTATTCCCAAAAGAGACTCCCAAAATATGGGACCAATACATCAAGTTATCAAAAAAGTCATTTCCCAAAAACGGTCCTATAACATGAGTCTTCATCATTAAGGAGAATCGGGCTTCACTCGTTTCTCTAAAGCCCGATCCTTGTCCCAATTATGGCATCTTTTGAACTCCTCAATATCCAGAAGCATCTCAGTGATTTCTTGGTCAATTGACTCAAGATGATCCAAGATGGAAGGCTCGGATAAGCTTATGACCATTTTAGGCACAATCCTCTCCAGAGGAGGTGCTGTCCTCTTGTGCCTTGTCATTGGAATTTACTAAACTTGTTACAGCTTCTACTATTCCGAGTGGATGAATGATAGTGAAAATTACAACAATGAGATTTTGAGAAATCTCAGTAAGTAAACAAGTAACATGTAACAGATATCGTAAGCATATATAAGTAAACTTAACAATGAATGCATGGACATGAGACTTTACTTCTTATACATTTGACTTTTCAAAAAGACATCATCTACATCATAACTTTCATCATCTTTTTTCTTTCATAAAATATCTTTTCTTCATTTTCATATTTCTTCACTAACATATTTTGTTTTTAAAGAGTTAGGGCCCCATGTCTAAGAGGGACCCCTCCCCAATTTTATTAATTACCCCACTTGTGGCGGAGGAAAACCGTGGTACAATCATGGACTCTGAGGAAATACAACCAAGACACAAATCTCAGAGTCAAAATAAAGCCCAAACAAAGACCAAATTCTAAGACCAAAAACGATAAACAATGAGATACAGATGGCACTTCGGTAGAGCACCTGCAAAAAATGTTAGTACGTACAAAAATACTAAAAACATAAACTAAACCAAAACAAAAACCACAGGCGCGCTAATGCCAGACATTTCTACATGAGCCTATACATCTAATCATGGGGAGACCCCATTTATCAACTCTCAGTAAGCCCCACAGCTGAATTGGCACCTTTGTCATTTGGGACTATTCCAAATCACCTCCCCTTGCTCCCCTTCTCGCTAACCAATCAGTAGGCTCATTCGCTTCCCTATATATATGAGATACTGTGAAGTTCAACTCAGGAAGCAAAGTTTGAAGCTCCTCCCAGTAGTCCTCTAAATACCAAATGCCAGATCGTTCACATTGCAACCAAGAAAGGAGAACCTTGGAATCAATCTCTATATCTACTGCACCGAAATTCCTTTACTTACAATATTTAACTCCTTCCAACAAAGCCATCAGCCCAGCACATGAACTAGAGCCATAACCTATATTCACAGAGAAAGCAAAAATTCGAGCATCGTGCGTATCCCGAACCACCCCTCCTGCTCCCGAAGGCCCTGGGTTTTCGAGACTACTTCTATATGTATTTAGTTTTACTCGATCACAAGTAGGCTTTGTCCATGAAACAAGTTGAATTTGGTTGGTTTGAGTTGGAATTGGAGGACTCTTTATATTGTGTAAAATGTATTTGTCAGTTTGAGAAATCCTCCGCACCAGAGAAACACCATGACAAATTACGCCAATCCAGTGTATGATAGAATGCCATATAGCATGTTCCGAAACCAATCTACCTTCCATACATGCTAGGCACCTGCACTCCCAAAGTTTCCATATTATGATTGAAGGCAGCAATCCTAGAATAATCCCCATCTGAGATGAATTGGACGCACATAGAAACCAACTATAAGTTGTTTCACCCCATGATCTACCAATCGGCAAACCCAGTAATGAACCAAATTTTTTCCATACCGCAGCAACAACCTCTCCAGTGAATAATACATGGTTTTGATCTTCATATTGACCTTGTCGACAGCAATCACATTTCGAAGTTAAAGGAATCCCAACTCTTCTAACTCTGTCATCCACAACCAAAGCTCCATGGAAGGCCTTCCACATTAATACCAAGAAGTTTTTTGGAAGTAATTTGTTCCAAATCCATTTATGCACCTCGAAACCGAATACACTCCCAATCTGATTTAGTCCTAAATGCACCACTCTCTGGTTTAGTCTATATTAACACATATGTTCCTTCCTTACATTTGCTAAGCACATTTATGATATTATCTGCAGTTTCTATTCCCACCATCCTATCTATTAAATCCATATTCCAGCCATTATTGATACGACAATCCTTCCCTTTTAATCATGGTTGCTCCTCCACCAAAAAGTTATCAGCAAGGATCCCCTGATCCAACCATTTATCATACCAACAGAACACCTGCCCCTCATTTATTTTCCATTTGGAGTCATTCAAAACAAGAGGAATAAAATTTGCTATCATTTGCCAAAATCAAGACCCCTTTTGATGGCCTAACAATATCAAAGGCCTATTCCCAATATAATAGGATCGGAAAAAATTAGCTTAGAGAGAATTCTCATGTATCAATTTCCGTGCAAATTTTAAATGAAGGGCTTTATGCATATCATCCAAGTTTCTAATTCCCAAACCCTCTTCTGCAATAGGACGACAGATTTGATTCCAAGCAACCCATTTTCGCTTGCCTCTTCCTTCGCTTTCTCCCCAGAAAAAAGAACTCATCAATCTATTTAAAGAAGAAATTATGGCTTTTCGAACCTGTAACACCGCAAAAGAATGCAATACCATACTGGCAAGAACATGTCGTAGTAAAATTAATCTACCACCCATGGACAATAACCTCCTTTTCCAACCACTAATTTTCTTACTCACTTTGTTAACAAGATCCTCCAAATCCACAATTTTAAGCCTTCTTGAAACAATGGTGACTCCCAAATATTTGAAAGGAAAACTCCTTCAGAAAAACCAGTAATTCTCTTCAAATGTCGTTTATGAGCGATGGATATTTTATTCAAAAAAAACATAGCTGTCTTTTCTCTGCTAATTGCTTGACTAGACCATTCCTCACATGTAGCCAAAATTTTCAAAAGGTAGCGAATAGGGCTTCGACCACCATTAGTGAAAATAACGACATCATCCGCATACATGAGGTGTGATAACAAACGAGTGCCACGAGTTTGTGAAAAGTGGCCAAATTTCTGCTCAACCACATTTTGCTTAATCAGTCGAGATAAAACTTCTTGCAAAATAATAAACAAATAAGGAGACAAATGGTCCCCTTGTCTCAAGCCACGCCCACTTTTGAAAAAACCTTTAGTAGTACCATTCAACATGATAGAAAACCAGGGAGTAGAAATACATTCACTGAACAATGCATAGACTTGTGAAGAAAAACCAAATGAGTGAAGAACTTCCAATAGGAAAGCCCAATTAACACGATCATATGCTTCGCCATATTCAATTTGAGCATCACATTCCCCCCCTAGACCTTCTTATGAATAGACTGAACCATTTCTTGAGTAGACTTATGTTCTCAAAAATACTTCTACTAGGGATAAATGCGCCTTGTTCCGAAGATATCATTTTAGAAAGGAGAGGAGTTAATTGATTCACTATCACCTTTGAACAAATTTTGTAAAACACCGTACAAAGACTAATAGGTCTAAATTTATCAAATCCCGTAGGATTATCAATTTTTGGGATTAAAACCAAGTAAGAAGATGAGTAAAATCTGGACAACTTACCTCCTTGAAAAAATTCCGATATAGCGTCCATAACATCAACTTGAACAATATCCCAACTTCTTATAGAATCTTGAGCCGAAACAATCTGGACCTGGTGCACTATTAGAGGGAATAGAAACCAGTGCTTGGTGAACTTCTTCAGTGGAAGGAATAATACAAATAGCATCACTATCAGCGATTGACATAGTCGGCGAAATAAGATTTGATAAATTCGGCAACCCACTAGGAGCCTCTTCTTGCAAAAACTTTGAAAAATATTGAACAGTAGCTACGTGAATTTCCTCCAAAGAATTCAAATTTGTTCCATCTTGAAGACTCATATTCACCACTCATTTCTTCCATTTATATGATAAGTAGGCCTAGAAAAATTTAAAGTTTTGATCTCCTTCAAGACGCCATTTAATTTTCGACATTTGAGCCAATCTAATCTCTTCCCTATGCCTCCATTCATCCAACTCTAGGTGTTTCTGCAACCTCTCATATTCAATCCCAGGGTTCCATTCAATTATCAAGACTAACTCCAAATCATCAAATTGTTTTTCCAAGTCCCGTATATGCAATTCGGTTCTACAATAAATTTGCTTATTCCAATTTCGCATTAGCCCCCTAAGCTTTTTAAGTTTAAGGGCCTACTTCAAAATCCCTATACCCCCTACATCCACCTGCTAAGCCAAAGCCACAAAAGAATGAAAATCTGTATGCTCTGTCCACATTTCCTGGAAACGAAAAAGGAGTAGGGCCATAAGAAAAAAGATCAGCATGAAATCCACAAACATCGAAAAGTGGTCTGATGTTGATCTCATTAAATAATTGTTAGTAGCATTAGGCACTTTGGTTAGACAATTCGCATTCAAGAAAACTCTATCCAATTTCGCCCCAACTCCTCGATAAACCACTCTATCAATTACACCAAGAGAAACCTTCTTCCCACAGCCTTCATTTCAATAAGACCACACTTGTGAATCCAAGATTTAAATTCTTCCATTGCTGCTCTTGGGCGAGGCCTCCCACCCCTCCGTTTAGAATCCTCTCTTATAATATTAAAATCACCTGCAATAATACATGGCTCATTGCCTAGAACATGGCTATTTAATTGTGCCCATAAATCTCTTCTATCAATCTTAGTGCATTTGGCATAGACAAATCCACAAAGTAATATGCTAATCCCATCATCAACATGCAGTAAAATGAATTGCTCACTCCGTAAAACCAATTGAACTGAAATATTGTCCTGCCACAACACCCAAATTTTCCTAGCCTCCCTTTCATTCGAAATAAAATGATCCATATGTAAAAAATTCATCATACCCTAAGCTTTATCAGACGGCGGAAAAGGTTCCATCAAAGCAATAATTTGAGGTTTCATCTTACCAACGAACTTCTTTAGTCTCCCTTTCGAGGAACGTAGACCTCGGATATTCCATGTCAAAATTGGCCTGATCATAAAGAAAGTTTATTAGGTCTGGCTAAAACCCGAGACGATCTCCGAACCTTATCAAAAATTTTCCGAGTACCTTTTCTTTTTTTTGGTTCCTCCTCTTCATTCTCCGTGGCATAATCTTTACGAGTATCAAATATCTCAGCATCAAGTTCTGGATCAGGTTCAGAAACAGAGTCTTTCAATGTGAAGAAATCATCATCAGGCGCTAGTATGACATCATCATCGTCAGGTGCCAACCTAACCTCTCCCACATCCTCCTGTGTATTTACAACCTTTCAACCGAATGCTCACCCTCTTTTGATACAAATTTGTCTGCCAATTTATCAACCACATTATTTTCCTCCACACCTTTAGACTCATTCACCGGCTGATTTGTGGCCACATCTACAACCTGGAGTTGCAAAATGTTACTAGTATTACTAATATCATATTCCAAAATAACCATAGCACCCTTGCCTTTACCAACGTCATCCAACACCTTTGCGTCTTGGACTTCTGTTGCAGTTTTAGTCTCTACTCCCTTCTTCCTCTCCCAAACTTTTTTGCCATTCAGTAGGATCTTCATTTTACAGGTACGCACATTATGATCTTGAATTTTACATTGAGAACAGAATGCTGGAAATGTCTCATAGATCACTTCCTGCTTGCGACCACTACCCGGCAGCCCTATCCAAAAATACGAGATTGGCTCCTTTAAAGCGTCCATCTCCATGCATAGATGTGCATCATCTATACGAGTTGCACAGACCGTCGGATTATCTCTACGAATATAATGGCCTATCGGTGCAATGAATATTTTTAAGAATGATTCTTGATAGAAATTGGGCGGGAGCCAGGCAATGTGATCCAAACAGGAACCAAAGATGGTTCTTCATCTTCATTAAAATCAAGTTTTCAATGAAACACTCTGTATTGTATTCCATTCACTTCACAGACTTCACATGAAAGTGCTTTATGAAAATCTGCTTCATTTGACATACGTACAATCACGTTTCTTGCATGCCTTATAGTTGAAACCACTGGTAAAAAAGATAATCCACAACAGTTGTGATGTAAAGCCTGATGGCATCCAAAGAAGGCCTCTGTCGTAAGAATTTTAGGACAATGGAGAAAAGGAAAGGCTCAGAGGATCGGACTATCTCCTCCTTAGAGAATTGAAAACATAGTTCTCCATCTACATATTTTGGTCCTCGATAAGCCATAGAGATCTCTGGAATTGGTTGAGGTACCGCAGAGACCAGATCGACGTAAGGACGTCGACCTACCTTTACATTAGCAGCCATGCAGCCCCACAAACCCAAACGTCGCAATCACAAGACCCAGGCAGAGTCTTTCTTGCGCTCCAAAAAAAAAAATGAATGTAAACCCTTCTTTCTCTCTACCAAAAAAAAAAAAAAAACGTAGTACTCATGTGAGCTCGGTTCTTCACTAACATAATTGTGAGCTCGGTTCTTATTCATATAACATAACTTTGAACTCGAGGCATTTCTTGACTTTTAACATATAAATGGGTACCTCACGGCTCTTCTATGCACCGTGTGTTCCTCGCTAGTTACCGCATCAACCATTGGCCACTTTAACTAGGTGACTACGTCTTACTTTTAATCTTTCATATTACGGTAGTTCATTTTTCGCCTTCACCATAGGGTATCCACTAGTTTTAGGTGCAACTCCGCTCCGGTATCCTTTTCTTTTAGAAACCTTTCGAGGTCCGTCAATTGTATTTTGTCGACTGTACTTCATCGACCCAAGGGTTAACACCAAATTTTAGTCACTCCTGAGTAGACAGAGGAGCTCTACTAGGACATTTCTCATCTTAGCCCTTGGGGTCGTGACAAAACTTTTAAAAGACTCCTTTTCATTTCAAAATATTTTCATAATCCCAATGCATGTGACATGAACTATGGCAACTTAGGACTTTCATAAGACATATACAAATGCCAAAAGCTTCATCATAGATATATGACATACAAACATGCAAATCATTGTACATTTTGAGTTATGGCTTGAAAATATTAGAACATGTAACAGTGTCTCTTTATAAAAATTCTAAGGCATTGAATATCAAACATGAAACAAACATTCAATGCTTTCCATGTAGTGGTTGAAACATACACACCCTAGCACATCCAAGAATTGGTCTTAGCTCATTAAACTTCAATCACAAAATGATCATACCTCATCCATAGTAATAGCCAAGACCCTTAAGTTTGAAAATATACATTCCAATCAACTTTTCATGAACTTAGAATCTTCTAATGTATTAGATAAAATTTTAACAATGAACTTTCATGGGTGGCCAAAACATACTAATGCTCATACTTATAATCCTTGGTTAAATTTCATTTATTTTTATTAAACGAGTTAGAATCCTTTTAGAATTTAAAGACCAACTATTATAAATTTATTTCAATTTAAAATCATCACCGATTGAAGTTTTCTACACAATCTCAGTCACTCACAATCATACGATAAATGAAATATTTAATTGTTAGAGTATATATTTATTTCAAACTCTCTTATCGACTGATCAGCATTATCAGAGTCCAAATTGAACTCTACGACACCTCTCCCAATTTTTCTATATATCTTTTCCCTTTCCCTCTGTTAATTCCCCAAGCCGGAGCACCAAAGTCTCGTCCATGGCAATGCACGCAACCCAGCCTTCCTCCCGTCTGAATTTCTTCTTCCATCGCACGGTGAGCCGCCCTCCACTGCTTCTCGGTTTGATATTCCACAAATAAACTCCTCGGCTTGTGTGAGAATCGAATGCCTTTTGTGTTTAAATTTACCTTTGTCTCTCCCTTGTTCCTGTCGGCTTGTCTTGGCCATTGTTATCGATCGCACGGTGCAGTATGTCACAAAGGCCTATTAACCTATATAACTCATGCATACACATCCTACTTTAAATAGATGTCTTTAATGATTTGCTTTTATGCAAATATGCATGGGATAGCCCCTCTGGAAGAATTCATGCACAAACCGTAGTGATTAAATTAAGTTATGGCCTGAAGTCATAAATAAACGGTGTCACGGGCTTGATTAGAAATCGTATAATTTGATAAAGTCTAATTATTTATTAAAGATAAGTAAAGGGTGTCAAGGGTATTTAAATGATAGTAGTATTAATTAAATTTATAGATCAAAAAATCATCTTAATCATATGAAAATTTAATTGGTTTTCGGTAATACAGTATGTTATGGTGCACTCTTCTAGAATAGTTAGTGACGTACAATACTTTGTATAGGTGACAAGTTGCAAATAAAGATTTTGAAAGCAGCGCTATAAGGTAAGTAGCATGATCTTACCCTTACACGTATGTACGGTAAACAACATGTTTTTTATAAAAATATTATACATGTACGTCCTTTATTGGAAGTCTCTTTTTACGTATCCAGGTCATGATAAAATTATAAAAATTCATGATTTTATGTGAAAATTTATGCATTAAATTATTTATGAAAATTCATAATTTTATGAAATGAGTTATGCATTAAAAGATTTATGAAAAATCATGATTTTATGTGAGAGTTATGTATTAAAATAATTTATAAAAAGCCATGCATGATTTTATGTGAAGATTTATGCATTAAAATATTTATGAAAAATCATGATTTTATGTGAGGAACATGTATCAAGGAATGTTATGAAGGAATGCGATTTCATCTGAAATTTTTGATATGACAGTATGCAAGTATGATTATGATAAAGTATGAATGATAACATATGTAACGGCTTATGTTATGATATGAAGATGGTGCCTATGTTATGGGTATATTGCATTGTCAGGTCGTACATGCTGGTAGTACATCCAATATGTCTTCCTTATGTTTGGATTCCACAACCTGCGGCCACTGGCTTAATCAGAATCTATTTAGATTCGCTAATCTTAATTGACGCGGGGGTCAACAGTGAGTACCGGCCTATGACAAATGCAAGATAAGTTCATGTTCATGTTATTTACGTATGTATTTATGAGTATGCATATTTTTCAAGAAACCTTATTTTTATTATGTTTACTGTATGATGTGTTGTTTATTGAGTATTCGACTCATTTTAGTTTGCTTTTATGTTTTTAAACCACCCCAGGTAATGACATTTATGAGGATGGGACTATAGGAAATGATTTGGCTGAGGGAGGCGAGGCAGAGGCCTAGATTGTTTATGTCATGCTCAGTTTTATGATTTAAAGTTTAATATGTTATTTTGATAAGCACATGAGACTTTATTGAATTTAAATAAGTGCTTCCGCAGACTCTCTTTTGGACTTTAAGTATTTAATAAAGATTGACTTATTTATTATGAAATCTTTCGTATGATCTAGTGCTTCGTTAGAAGAAAAGTTTTTTAGTTCAAGTTTAGTAGCACACTGGTTGCTCGAGAATTTTAAAAATGTCTTTGGGGAATGGGTGTTACAGTTGGTATCAAAGCCCAAGTCGAAAGATTCTGTTGAATTTTCAAAATAAAGAGAAGAAAAGTTTTTGGAAAGAAATTTTTAAAAAGGATAGAAGTTTTTGAAAAATAGAAAAGGAAGGAAAGGAATGTCTAGGCCAAGGTCTCCCCAAGGTAGGTTCTGCTCTGCAGTAAGTATTTTTAACTATTACTATTTTATTGTTTTAATGAAAAATTATGAATGAAATATTTATTAGATACATGCATGTTAAAGTGCACCTACTACGTGAAAGGGTTTTAGCGCATAAGGTAAGGAAGCTTCTAAATACGAGGTTAGGAACCTTTGGTTTTAAGATTGATGATGCATCTTGTTTACGAGGAAATAGTCTTATATTTTGTAGAGTTTTATTTGAAGATATTAGGGATGAATTCAATGGGTTTTGAAGTTAAGACATAGATTTATGTATGGTGTATGGTATTTCATGATGATTGGTGGCATTTTTATGTTCTATAGGTATCGCGATTCTATCACCAAGTACAAGTTATAAGATTTAGGACCCGAACTTTGGAGAATCTTAGGTTATGATTTATTTGAGGTTACTATTGCATGTTGAGAGTTTTATTATTCTATGTGGAGAATTTAATTATATTTACGTGGAATTAAGATAATCGTTTGGTGAAATTATTATTATTAGGCTTGTAATTGAACCCATTATCGAGGTTTACATTTTTAGGAGAATATGCGAAGTTTAAGAATAAATATCAAATGACTTTTTCGTCTATAAATGATAGGTTTGATTAAATGACCAAGGATTTAGAATAAAGACAGCAAAAGAATGTGGTGAATAAGTAGGTAAGTTATTTTAGGTCTAACAAATTCTGAGGACGAAATTTTTACAAGGAGGTGAGTTTGTAATGACCCAGCCCAATAATTCTAAAGTCAGGATATTGATAATTTTTATGGGGCCTAAATAATATTTAATGGGCCATATTGGATAAGCTCATGAGCGATACATTATTGAGATTGATTAGGAGTTTTGATTAGGCTTAATAACTTGGTTAAATCTCATTTATTTTTATTAAACGAGTTAGAATCCTTTTAGAATTTAAAGACCAATTATTATAAATTTATTTCAATTTAAAATCATCATTGATTGAAGAGTTCTACACAATCTCAGTCACTCACAATCCTACGTTAAATGAACTATTTAATTGTTAAAGTATATCCTTATTTCAAACTCTCTTATCGACTGATCAGCATTATTAGAGTCCAAATTGAACTCTACGACACCTCTCCCAACTTTTCTATATATCTTTTCCCTTTCCCTCTGTTAATTCCCCAAACCGGAGCACCAAAGTCTCGTCCATGCCCATGCACGCAACCCAGCCTTCCTCCCGTCTGAATTTCTTCTTCCATCGCACGGTGGGCCGCCCTCCACTGCTTCTCGGTTTGATATTCCACAAATAAACTCCTCGGCTTGTGTGAGAATCGAATGCCTTTTGTGTTTAATTTGCCTTAGTCTCCCTTGTTCCTGTCGGCGTGTCTTGGCCATTGTTATCGCACGGTGCAGTCTGTCACAAAGGCCTATTAACCTATATATGTGCATACACATCCTACTTTAAATAGATGTCTTTAATGATTTGCTTTTAAGCAAATATGCATGGGATAGCCCCTCTGGAAGAATTCATGCACAAACCGTACTGATTAAATTAAGTTATGGCCCTGAAGTCATAAATAAACGGTGTCACGGGCTTGATTAGAAATCGTATAATTTGATAAAGTCTAATTATTTACTAAAGATAAATAAAGGGTGTTAAGGGTATTTAAATGATAGTAGTATTAATTAAATTTATAGATCCACTATAAATAAAAAATAAAAAAGGCATTTGAGGCAGGTTATTTGCGACAAGAATGATAATTTGGGACAAAAACAGACTCATTTTAGTATGAATCACTACAAGAAATTTGATTTTTAGGGACGAAATTAGTTAGGGACGAACTAAATTTCGTCTCTAAAAGTCATTTTTGGAGACGAATTTTTCATTTCGTCTCCAAAACTGCCTCAGATACAAATTTTGTTCGAACGAAAAAATATCCATTCGAACGGAATATCTTGTGACGAAAAAAATCGTCTCAAAAACAAAAACCGTTCGAACGGGGAAAAAATGTTCGAACAACCAATTAATTCTGTTCGAACAGTATATGATTTGTTCGAACAGTAATAATATTGGCAAAAAATTAAATTTGTTTTCCCGGGGAAAGTTAATAATCATACGAACTTAAATTTATTACTTCGAAATGAACTTTTTTTCATTAATTTGTTTATCATTATTAATTTGTACATATATTTTTAATTTTATTTTTTTGATAAAAATGATTTATTTTATGTTAAATTATATAAATATAACTTTAAAGATAGTATTATTTTTTATATTATCATGAATGGCAAGTAAAATGAAAAAAAAAAATAAAGTAGCAAACACGAGAAATAAAAACTATACATTAATTACATCTCAACTATATAATGTTCAATACAATATAAAAAAGTAAAATAATAACTAAAAAGATTATTTGGTGTTGAGTAGATCAACATCCTCTTGTAACATTTTCACGCGTCCATCCAAATCCCTAAGCTTCTCCATGATGGGCTCAACGAACTCAACAAATAGAGCTTGTACCTGATCTAAAGTAGCCCCAGGAGGCTCTCTCTCAAAAATGGTAGTAGTAGTAGAAGCTAGATCGATGGGCGGGGCACTAGGCTGTCCTGGTGCAGTCTTCTGCAAGTGCCCCTCACTCTTGCTGAATGTGATCTTGTTGAGGGGCCCATCTGTGGCGACCTCCGCTCAGTCGCTGACACTGTAACCCCTAATTGGAGTAGGAAGTTAGATATCAGCAGTGCAAATGGTAGACTACCTCCACTTACATAGCGTGACTCTGATCGAATGCGGTAAAAGAAATACAAGGCTAGATCAATGGGGTCCCCTCGCGCTATCCACAACAAAAATCTAGCTCGATCGATCCCAAAATCGGTCTTGTATTTTTTCGGGTCGATGTTATATCCAACAATCAAGTTAAGCATTCTGAAAAATGCTATACAGTCGACCTGTCGGATCACCTTGCTCCCATCATATGGAGGAGCCGAAGGGTCTCGCACTAGATGACGCACCTGATCATCTATGAAACCATCATCAGGTAGATTCAAATCCTCACTACCATCCTCAGTACTATCATCCAACTCTACATTCAGGGCTCGTGTGGAGGATGCGGCAGGTGTGTCAGAATCAGATGGTGCAGCCGCTGGTCCCGAAGTAGCCGGTCCAGGATATGCGCCAATCTCGCGCCGGATGTCAAGGAACTCAGCAATAATACGGGGAGAGAAATTAATACTCACTCCCCGGACTGATAAAGTGTAGAAAAGAGTATTAGCACTCTCCTCTCCCATGGCACGGTAAAATTCACCGACCATATCTGGGTATGCAGTCCCCTGCTGCTGACAGATCGGTAGCCATCCCCGTTCAGTGAAGATGAACTGTATACTCCGTCCCTCCCACGAAAGATCGAAGAAGTCAGACAAAATGATCTGACGCTTGACAAGTACAGATCTCGACGCCTGAGCAAGAGCTGGTCCAGTACTACTTTCACTGACTTGGTCTCTTGCATGTTTTCGTCTGGTAGATGCCATTAATATACTGTTTAACCACAAGAAAATTAAGAATATAATTATAAATATTATATTTAAAATATAATATTTAAGAATTATACTTAGATTGAACTGTATTGAAATAACCCGTTCGAACTAAGAATCTTCCATTCGAACTAGTATAGTTGTTCGAATGGAAGATTCTGTCCAATCGAACAGGCAATTAATATTCGTTTGAACGGTAAGTTTTTGTTCGAACAGAAATAAATCTGTTTGGCAATATCTCGTTTGAATGGAATAGAAAGCATTCGAACGAGATCGAAGCCAAACAGCCATGGCTGAGTCCAGTCGCTGAAACTCTAATCTACACCAAAAGAGCTCGATTAAATCGGTAAAAATGATTAAGAAGTGAATCTATATCACTTATACCAATTAAATATCCATTGTATTGATCAACTACACCAAAATGATTCGAAATCCCCCCTCCCAAACAAAGCTCATTAATCCCAAAAAAAGTAACAATAGAGGCCCATACCTCTTAGAAGCGAAAAATACGTTGTTCCTACGGCGGTTGAGTGGCGGTTGGGTGGCGGAGATAAGGGGCGAGTCGAAGGTAATCGGCGGCTTAGGGTTCGAATGCAGTGTGTGGGTTTGATGGGAATCGAACTGGGCGTATAAAGATCATGACACCTCGTTCGAATGAAATAAAAACCTGTTCGAAAGGGATTAAAATCCGTTCGAACTTGTCAATATCCCGTTCGAACGATTATTATACTAATATATTTCTAATTATATTACTATACTAATGTATAATAATACTAATATTAAAAAGTACAAAAGTATAAAAATAATACTAATAATAGTATTATAATGCTTTAATTTAATTATATAGAACTATATATATAATAGTTAATATATACTTTAATATAATTAAAGTTAATATTAACTTTAATATAATTAAAGATAATACTTTAATTATAATAATAGTATTATAATATTTTAAGATACAAGTTAATATTTTAATATAACTATATTATATCCTAGTTACTATACTATATATTAATAGAAAGAGACTATATAGTTATAACTATTGAATGAGTTATGATAAGTATAAAATATTTTTACTTAATTAATATACTTATAGTACTTATTAATTAGTTATAAGTAGCTTAGTACAATAAGTACTATATTATATCCTAGTTACTATATAGTTATAACTATTGAATGAGTAATGATAACTATACAATTAGTTAATATGATTAATATATATAGTACTTATTCGTTCGATAGCTAGTACAATAAGTAATATATTACATCCTAGTTACTATACTATATATTAATAGAAAGATATTATATAGTTATAACTATTGAATTAGTTATGATAACTATACAATTAGTTAATATGATTAATATATATTTTTTACTTATATACTATTAATAAGTCCTATAAGTAATATACTATAAGTACTATATTAGTTATTCACTTGTTTTTTTTTTTTTTTTGGTTCACTTATTAATAGTAATACAATTATATATGTCAGCATATATAATGCTTGCAATGCCCAAATTGGGGAACAAATTTTATTTTTTGTTCACCTATTTTTGCCCAAATTGGGGAACGAACTTTATTTTTTATTTATTTAAAAAAATTTAAAATGTTAAATATTTGATGTAAAAAGAAATAAAAAAAGGACTTATTAGTATATAAAATACCAAAAGGTTGGACTTTAGTTCGAACTCAATAAAGTACTGATCGAACGATTTTATTTCGTGAAATAAAATGGTGGGAAACTTCGCGCCAAATACTCTGAATGTCAGTCCGTTCGAACTTAAAAATTCCTCATTCGAACGAAAATATCTTTGAATCTTCTGGACATTTGAAGAATATGCCAAGGAATATTCTATTTTTTTGTTCGAACTAGTAAATTTCTCGTTCGAACAAAAATTACATCGCGGCAAAAATTGGCGCAATTTGAAATTTTCGTGTTCGAATGAGTAAAAGTTCCGTTCGAACGTGAATTCACAGATTCAAATACCACAAATCTCCGGTTCATTTTCATTTTGTGTGAAATTTTGAGAGTTGTGGAGTGAGAGAGAGTTGTGGAGAGGTAGAGGAACATACTTGGCCTTCAAGAGAAGGGATTCTTGAGAGAAAGTAGAGAAGTATAAAAGGTAAGTAATATATTTTTGAATTTTTTTTTTGTGTTTCAAATTTCATAGCAAGTTGATTTATTGGACATGGTTTAGGGTTATGCCATAATGTGTTTTATATCATTGTAGGTATTGTATATTGCTATTTGGCTTGGATTGCTTAAATTTGAGGTAAAATTCTTAATTTTTTGATTTTTTGATAATTTATAGTTTTTAATAACATATGTTAATCTAGAAATGGAATATTTGTGTTTCTATAATCCCATTTACAATAGAAGGAAGCTATTCTAATTTAGATATTTAATGTCGTGAATTTGATATTTTCTGCATAAAGAATTTGGTCTCTGTTTCGTGTTTGGATTCTGGGAAAATACCGTTCGAATGCTATTATTTCCCGTTCGAATAGAGTGAATTTAAATGCGAACCTGGGTTTGTATCATTCGAACGCTATAGTATCCATTCGAACAAAATGATTTAAAATGGATATGGAATTATATATATATATAAATATATATATATAACATAGGAACTGAAAACACTTATATAACATAAGACTTAGAATATATATATATATATATAACATAGGAACTGAAAACACTTATATAACATAGGACTTAGAATATATATATATATATAACATAGAGTTATGAAAAACTATATACATAATATAATAATAAAATATTTTACACTTATATTAAAATGAAAACTAATAAATATAACATAGGAATTGATTACACTTAGATTAATAAATAGTAGATATAAAATATTTAATCCAAAAACTTATAATATAATATATAACATTGGAATTGATTACACTTAGATTAATAAATAGTAGTTATAAAATATTTAATCCAAAAACTTAATAAATAATATCTAACATAGGAATTGATTACACTTATATAGTAGTTATAAAATATTTAAGATGGAAACTTATAATATAATATATAATATAGGAATTGATTACACTTAGATTAATAAATAGTAGTTATAAAATATTTAATCCAAAAACTTATAACATAAGAATTATTAACACTTAAATTAATAATATAATATCACATGAAATATATATAATATTGGTGATTGGTAATGTAATTTTGCACATATATTTGCTTTGCTTTCAAATTTATGCCAATAATTGTAGGAGTTGGAGTGTTTTGGATTTTAGGGTTATTTTTATACGTACTTAAAGATACACTATCATGCGGATTTTCGTTCTTTTTATTGTTTGTCTAACAAAATGGTAAGTTATTCTACTCCCTGTTAAATATTAACATATAATACATTTTTTTATTTAAGTTCTAATATATATATTTTTTTGCAGAAAGAAGAAAGTCCTGCTGACTATGATCTAACCCAATTGTACGCAAAATCACATAAAAATCGTGATGGTGTTTTGACCAGTCCCGAAGCAGAGGCAAATTATGTAAGTTTAAGTTTCATTAATTTCATTGTGACTATAGTTTTGTTACTTATACTAACTAGTATGCTTTTGTTTTTGTAGGACAAGATGATATCTTTCAAAGAAGTTACTACGGATCCATCTGATGCATCATCTGTCAACGATGCTCAGATCCTTTCTCAAGTTCTTGGATCACGTTCTGGATATTTGAGGGGTTTAGGATGTTGCGTTAAACCATCTTCAACATCATCATCCTCTTCTCAAGCTAGATCGAATGACGACAAAACTAAAGAATTGGAGGAAGCATCACTTGAGATAGAGCGATTGAGGTCCAAGGAAAAAGAGTTGCTGACCAGATTAGATCAAGCAGCAAGTCTTGAGGCAAGATTAGAAGAGAACATGCAGAAGAGTTTGGAGATGGAGGTACAAAAAGTTATGCTTCAGTTGCAGTCAATTATGTCACAAAATTCTACACCACCACCATAATTGTAAAAATTTTTTTTTTTTAGGGCTATTTCTATTATAAAGTTTCAAAACATTTGAACAATTGACATTTGAATTGTATTTTGTGTAATACTAATATGGTATTTTTATTTAATTTGCTTCTGTTCTGTATGATTCATACCGTTCAAACGGTAAATTACCATTTCTAAATCCATTCGAATAAACAAATACCCATTCAAACAAAAAATAACCCATTCGAACGAATAACGTGAAATACAGTTCGAACGGACGTAATTTGCATTCGAACAATATTTATTGGTTCGAACACACACACTCCTTTCGTTCGAACAGTATCAAATATTTTTGTTTGTTCGATTCAAAATTTGATTTTGTTCGAATAGAAGGGTCGGTTCAAATGGAAAAATATTCCATTCGAACACTCATTTCGTTCGAACAGTATCAAATATGGTCATTTGTTCGATTCAAAATTTTATTCTGTTCGAATGGACGTGTCGGTTTGAACAAAAAAATATTCCATTCGAACAAGATATTGAGACGAAATTAGTTCGTCTAAAAAAAAATTCTCCGTTCGAACGGTTTCGACTGGTTCTGAATAATTTCGTCTCTAAAAGTGATTTTTAGAGATGAAATTCAAATTTTGTCTCCAAAAACATTTTGAGACAACCTTTTAGAGACAAATTGGAGATAAAATTTTTTCGTCTCCAATTCTTTTTTGAGACAAAATTGTGATTTTTTGAGACAAAATTTTTTGTCTCAAAAAACCTTTTCTGTTGTAGTGAATAATCATTTTCGCAGGAAATAGCTGGCAACAAATAAACAGTTTTCGTGTAGTGATAAAAAAATCATCTTAATCATACGAAAATTTAATTAGTTTTCAGTAATATAGTATGTTATGGCGCACTCTTGTAGAATAGTTAGTGACATACGATACTTCGTATAGGTGACAAGTTGCAAATAAAGATTTCAAAAGCAATTTTACGAGGTAAGTAGCATGATCATACCCTTACATGTATGTACGGTAAACAGCATGTCTTTTATAAAAATATTGTGCATGTACGCTCCCCATTGAAAGCCCATATTTATGTACTCAAGTCATGATAAAATTATAAAAATTCATGATTTTATGTGAAGATTTATGCATTAAATTATTTATGAAAATTCATGATTTTATGAAATGAGTTATGCATTAAAATAATTTATAAAAAGTCATGCATGATTTTATGTGAAGATTTATGCATTAAAATATTTATGAAAAATCATAATTTTATGTAAAGAAACATGTATCATGAAATGTTATGAAGGAATGCGATTTCATCTGAAATCTATGATATGACAAGTATGCAAGTACAATTATAATGAAGTATGAATGATAAGATATGTAATGGCCTATGTTATGATATGAAGACGGTACCTATGTTATGGGTATATTGCATTGTCAGGTCGTACATGCTAGTAGTGCATCCAGTATGTCTTCCTTATGTATGGATTCCACATCCCACGGTCACGACCAGAATCAGAATTTACTTAGATTCGCTAACCTTAACTCACGGAAGTCAACAATGAGTACTAGCCTATGACAAGTGCAAGATAAGTTCATGTTCATATTATTTACGTATGTATTTATGAGTATGCACACTTTTCAAGAAACATGTTTATTATGTTTACTGTATAATGTTTTGTTTATTGAGTATTCGACTTATTTTAGTTTACTTTTATATTTCTAAACCACTCTAGATGATGATATTTATGAGGATGGGACTGCAGGATAGGATTTGGTCGAAGGGAGGCGAGGTAGAGGCCTAGATACTTTATGTCATGATCAGTTTTATGATTTAAAGTTTAATATGTTATTTTGATAAGCACATAAGACTTTATTGAATTTAAATAAATGCTTTAGCAGACTTTTTTTTGGATTTTAAGTATTTAATAAAGATTGACTTATTCATTATGAAATCTTTCATATCTAGCGCTTCACTAGAAGAAAAGTTTTTTAGTTCAAGTTACCGGTTTTTTGAAAATTTTAAAAATTTCTTTAGGGAATAGGGTGTTACAAGTCAAGTAGCATGTACTCATATACAAGTCAAACATTATACAATCTGAACCCTAAGGTGGCTTTTTATTCCATTTTTATAACATGAATTAATCTCATATGCCATTCTAATCATACATTAGATAGTCATGCAATGAAAAGGTCATAACACATGGAAGAAACATCAATATCACAAACATTCACATAAAACTGAACAACCAACAAGTTCACATGACATATACATAAAATATCCAAGTACAAATTAGAAGTTTACTTACAAAAATCCACAATAGATAACAAGCAAGCTGAAAATGTATACATAAGATCATTAGGTTCGGTTATTCAAAACCCTAACCCATGTGAGTGAGTGTTGTGCTCTTGACATTTTTTTTCCAAGAAAAAGACTCCTAATATTCAGACCTATATTTCCTCGATCTAAATCTTGCATAAACTAGAAACCCTATTCAAATAAACACTAAGGCCGTGGCCCTCTTTCTTCAAAATATCATGCTTATGAGCTTAGGGTCCACCTTTCTTGAAGAAAAACCCTAACCTAGCCGTGTGTATATAAGCATGGGTTCATGTGGAAAGCTTCTCGAAACATCAGCTAACTTCTTCTAGCTCAAATGTGTGTATGAGCATGAGTTCTTGATGAACTCACTAAAATCCGAAACTTCATCTCTTAATGCCATGTGTGTGTGTGTGTGTTGGAAGGGTGATTTTGGTTTCATACCTTCTATGACTCTCCTCTAGGAAGTATTTTCAAGCTTTGCTTATTCTCAAAATGATGTTTGGATGAGGAAAGAATAATGTGGAGAGTGTTTGGATGATAAGAAAATGGTGGAAAGTTGGAGAGAAAGGTGGTGACCGAATACTTCAAGAGAAATTCACAAAATGACTAAAAGACTTAGGGTTTTTGGCTCCTCTCCCTTTTATAGACACAAAAGCTTCTTGCACAAGCCAATGTTCATTGCATGGATGCCAAGTGGCATCCCATCCTAATGCCTCTTCCATCTTCCTCATCATTTGATTGTGTTGAAAATACAATAGGATCTTTTTGGACAAGTGGCGCCTCCTTCCTCAAAACCAAAGCCTCCTTCCCATTTTTCCCCTTCACCTCATGTCTTGGTTCAATGAACCTTGTGGCTAAATGGTCTTTGTCAAGTTAAAAATCTTCCTCAATCTCTTACATGTGTGCATGTGTGCCAAGTGGCATGTGAGGAGTGTGTGTGTGCATGGTGGCTGCCGAAACCTCCATCTTTTCCCAAGAAGATCTTCTTTCACCAAACTTTTGGACAAGCATATGATTAGTCAAAACAATGCACAAACTCCCTTGCCCTAGTCATCCATGTCAAGTGTGTCTTTCACAAGATTCTTCTAGAATCCTCCTAGACGTGTAGGCCTTCTCTTCCCAAGCATGATTTTGCCATTTCCCAAGACAAAACTCTTCACCTTCATTTTGTATATGTGACACATGGCAAAAAGAAAATCTCTCTTTTCCCATGGTTGTCGTGCATGCCCTTTGAGCTTCCTTCTAATTTTCTAACTTTTCATGTCTCTTCATCTTCCTTAGAAGCTCTCCCCCTTGGTGACAAGTGTCACAAAGCTTCTTCCAACAAGCAAGCCTTCTTGCATGCATGACATATGGCAAGAAGGTGGGTGATCTTCTATGGTAGGCGTGCAAGGCCAAATTTTAAATTTTCTCTCACCTCGCTTCCCTCAACTCCATCTAGATTCATCAAGTCCTAGACTTAAGCTCCATTGGGTGACATGTGGCGTTCAAAAACTTGAGTTGGGTGTGAACCCTAGATCCATTGGGCTTCAAACCCTAATTTCCTACGAAGGTCGAAACTCTCATAGGCTTGGGCCCTTTTTTAGTCCAAACCAATTCTATTTGGTTTTTCTCTTACTCCACCTCTCTTGGCTTATCTAATAATTTAAATAAAATGCACAAAAAGCCTAGAAACGTCTTGGTCGTCACAGGTAGTTGTCCTAGATACGAACTTCTGAGGGGCACCCAAACTACTTCCCTAGCTAGTAAACATTCTCCTTTTATAACACGTGGGCATGGCCAATGAATTGCCTTATTCTCGCTTAGCTATAGAGGCTAGATGTACCAATTTTTAGAAATCCTCAATCTTCAGGCATGCTACTTGAGCCCTAATTTGTACATAGACTTTGACATTTTCAGAAAGCATTTCTTAACTTTCCTTTTTCATGTCAATTCTTAATCAGAAACTTTTCTTATCATAAATATATCACAAGATTTACATCGAGTGATCCTTATCACATTAGCTCTTATTCTTATTCATAGGATGGACACAACATGGCTCCCCTTCTTGCACCGTGTTCTTGCTAGTCATCGTACCATTAATGATCTGTAGGTGGGAATCGTAGACGGGACTCTATCACCATCCCTACTTACCACCATCCCTACAGTTCGAGATACACAGAAAATCATAATAACTTGACCTTACTTCGTCGAATTACATGCCTTATACACCTACTAGCATTAGGTGCTTCCTCGCTTCGACATTCTTTGAAAAGAATCCATTCGAGGCTCATCGAGTATTCTTCATCAACCCAAGGGTTACCACTCCATTCTTAAGCACTCCAGAGTGGACAGAGGAGTTCCACTAAGACAATCCCCCGTCCTGGCACTTGGGGTCGTAATAAAAATATTTGACTATTTTCTTTAAAAAGAACCACTTTCTTTGGAAAACATTTATTCAAATGCATGAGACATGGAACTTAAGACATACGTGCTTATACTTGACATGTGACATATGGAATGCCATGCATGAAATAACCAAGCATAATATGTTCAATTCATAGCATGATTACATGGAACACATGAAACATCCAAACACATTCATGAAACCATGAGAACATGTTTAGGATGAAACACTTAGGGGTAAAAATAATGAGATTCATCATTTAAACATGTTCCAGTCTTTAAGCATATAACATAGGAATCAAAGCATAGTAAAACAAAGCATGAAATCATGACATTAGGCTAAGGTCCGAAACATACAACACATGGTATGGCTGAAACATCATGATATATAGGCCTTCAATCTTGAACATGTGAAAACCGAAACATTTACAAGTATTTTATGGCATTTTCATCAAAAATTTAAAACATATAACTCCTTCCACCGATTCATACGAGATCATATTAACATATTCAAACAATCAATCAAAAAATAGCAAACATGGTAATAAAAAGATCTACGCAATCATATACAAGTGTTGACCAAAGTAGGTTGAGTGTATACTTACAAAAATCCGCGTATAGAAATATTAGCAAGCTGTAAATCCGAACATTCTACATTACAAAAGCAACTAAAAACCTCACTTCGTGTTCTTGAGTGTATGTGTAGATTTCTAGGGCAATACTTGTCTATATCTATTCGGCTTCTAGGGTTTTTGGGGTAAAAATTTCTTCATTTCACTATTAAAGTAAAGGAAAACCCTAAAATAACCAAAGGTATAAGTAGTGGCCGAAAAACATGGTGGATAAACTCTTCTCTCTATTCGGCTTCAAAGGTTTCTTAAGAACCTTAAACCATCTTCAAGAAATCACATGAAAAAGTGGGTGTTCTATCCTTCACATTATCCAAATGAGATTTGAATCTCATTTTTGGGTTGAGCTAGTGATGTGTGTGTGGAGCTTAGAAGGAAAAATGGATTCTTACCTTGACTAGATTTAGTGTGTCAAAATCTCCTCTTCAGATAAGAAAATCCTCTTTTTTTTTTTTTTTTTTTTTTGAAACAAATACTTCATTAAGCTTCTGGATTAATCACCAAATCAAGCATATTACACACTGGATTAAGAACCAGTTCAGATACATTTTCTTCTAGCTCTAAGTATGTTCTAACAAGGTTATGAGCAAAGACATTACAATTTCTTCTTACAAATTGCACACACCAATTAGGCAGAGAGGATAATAGCAGCCTTGTATCTTCAAGGATCATGCCCACCCTATCCCATCTGTCCAACTGTCGCTGCAGACCTTTAACCACTTAGCTTGAGTCGCCTTCTAGTATCACAGCCCTACATCCCAGTTCAGTGGCTAGTTTTGCTGCATGGAAAGCTCCTTGTGCTTTAGCTAGTTTAGGATCATATAGGCTAGCGTTAGTGATTCTTTTTGTGGCTAACACCCTTCCCTCGTGGTCACGAGCTACAATGCCATAACCTGCTAAGCCATTGTTCTTGTTCAAAGCAGCATCCCAGTTGATCTTAACATATCCTGAAGGAGGGAGTTTCCAGCTAGTTTCCACTTGTGGATTCACTGCATTAGCTTTTTTTTAGCCTTGTTGAGCAGCTCTGAATTCTTCAATGTACTTTTCAACTTGCTTAGCTATGATTGAAGTGTGTATGAAGGATGCTTCAAAGATGAATTTGTTTCTTCTAGCCCATATATGTTTGGCTGTAACAGCAAAAGTTTCCATGAGAGACTGGTCACCCTCGAGGCTCAGTTCCTCAACAAGGTCACAAAACCTCTCTGGTCTGAGTGAACTCTTGCTCAATGTGCTCTAGCTCCAGAAATCCCTAGCCGATTGACAGTTCCACAAAATATGGATAGAGGTTTCTTCTTCACTTAAGCGGATAGGACACATGGATGATTCACAGATTTTTCTCTTGAGAAGATTTGATCTAGTTGGTAATGACTCAATGCATGCCCTCCACATGAAATTTTTTACTGCATTGGGGATCTGGTATCTCCAAGATGAAGTCCAGTCACTTTCCTTTTGAGGACTAGAAGAGGGTTGTCCACTAACCAATGAGACCTGTTCCATTTGAAGGTGGTAAGCGCTCTTGACTGAAAAAGCTCCATTCTTAGAAGCCAACCAGATTACTCTATCTCTGGCTCTTGAAGCACTAATAGGTAGTTTTATGATGGTCCCTGCTTCCTCCTTACCAAAGATCTCTCTCACCAGTCTAGTGTTCATTTTTTGTCTGGTTGCAAAATGAGGGTAGCTACCTTTGTATCCACACGGAGTACTTTGGTAGGAGATTGGACCCTGTGACTCGAGGGGGTTGGGAGCCACTTGTCTGTCCAAATTGAGGTATTCTGCCCATCACCAATTCTCCACACTAAGCCTTTCTCTAGCAGGTTTCTAGCTGTACAAATACTTCTCCATAAGAAGGAGGGCCTTATTCCCACTTTAGCTTTAAAAAAATCTGCCTTGGGGAAGTATTTATGTTTAAGCACTTGAGAGGCCAGTGAATTGGGCTGCTGCATAATCCTCCATCCTTATTTGGCCAGTAAGCCAGGTTAAAGCTTTCTAAGTCTCGAAATCCCATGCCTTCTTTAGTCTTTGCCTTTCCCATTTGCTTCCAAGAGACCCAATGGACTTTGTGTTCATTTTGTTGTTGCCCCCACCAGAAGTGGCTCATCACTCGGTTGAGTTCCCTTAGCAGGTTTTGAGGCAGTTTGAAGACTCCCATGCAGTATGTGGGGAGAGCTTGGACAACTACCTTTAGCAAAATTTCTTTCCCTGCTTGTGAGAGTATCTTAGTTGACCAGTGGCTTACTTTACTCCTAACACGATCCAGGATTCCTTTGAATGCCTTATACTTTGATCTCCCAATGAATGCAGGAAGCCCAAGGTATTTTTCATAGCTGGAGGTGGCCTGAAGCCTTGCCATCCCAAGAATAGTGCCCTTGGTTTGCTGATTAGTGTTTGCACTGAAGAAAATTGAAGTTTTACTCCTGTTAAGTTTCTGACCTGATGCCCTTTCATAGAGGTCAAGGATTGCTGATAACTTGGACCATTCTACAGCATTAGCTCTAAAAAAAAGTAGACTATCGTCTGCAAAAAATAAGTGGTTTATACTTAGTCTTCTGTTCCCAAAGTGGATGCCATGTATTTGCTGAGAAGCAGCATGGTTAAGAAGAGAGCTCAACACTTCAGACACTAAAATGAACAGGTAAGGGGATAAAGGATCCCCCTGCCTAAGACCCCTAGAAGGTTGGAACCAAGGCTGTGGAGAGCCATTGATTAGAATCGAGTACGACACAAAAACAATACAGTCCATCACTAGAGAGATCCATCTAGAATTGAGGCCCATTTTCCTCATTGCCTCTCTCAAGAAAACCCATTCCACTCTATCATAGGCCTTGCTCATGTCTAACTTTAAGGACATGTATCCATGCTTCCCCTTTAGCTTTGTATGCATAGAGTGCAAAGCCTCAAAAGCCACTATCACATTATCAAGTATTAATCTTCTAGGCACAAAGGCACTTTGGGTAGGAGAGATTATTTGAGGCAGAATGAGTTTGAGTCTATTAGCTAAAGCTTTGGAGATCACCTTATAAATAACATTACATAAAGATATGGGCCGAAATTCATTAACAGAAAGAGGTTGCTTAACTTTGGGAATCATCACTAAAAAAGTGTTATTTATGGAGGAAATATCACCTGCTCCATTAAGAAACTCAAGAGCTGCCTGAGTCACATCCCCTCCCACAGTGTCCCAGTGTTTTTGGTAAAACACAGCTGAGAAGCCATTGGGTCCTGGCGAGCCTAGAGGATTCATATGGAACAAGGCAGATTTCACCTCCTCTGCTGTGAATTCCCTGGATAGGATTCTGTTCATCCACCTTAAGTTCCACTTTGGCCAGGCACTCGTCTAGGTTCACAAGGTTGGAGGTATTGAAGAGGTCCTTATAGTGTAGACAGAATGTTTCTGATATTTCCTCAAACCTGAAAGCTAGACTTCCATCCCCCCTCTTCACTTGCCTGATTTCATTTACTCTTCTTCTCTGATTAGCCCTTCTGTGGAAAAACTTAGTGTTTCTATCTCCATCTTTGAGCCAGTCTTGCTTGACCCTTTGCTTCCATCTCACATTTTCCTCCTCCAATGCAGTTTCAATTTCCATTTGTAGATTCTGCACAGCCACTATATGGAGCCCCTCATTGGAGTTCTGTAAATCTGAGAGGGTTGAGAGTTTCTTTTGAATTTCTAACTTTTGCTTTCTAAGCTTCTCTTTGCTCCATTTGAGTAGGGAGGTCTTACATCTTTCTAAACTATTTTGGACACCCCTTAGCAAAGTTCCATTCCATCCTTGATTCTGGTTCCAGCTAGATTGGATAATATCTGTGCATTCCTCCCTTGGTTCCCAGTTGGCTTCATATCTAAGCAACTTGGTTCTATTCCTTTCTTCACTCCATCTTCTCTCCCTTCCATTACTGATATCCAGTAGAAGGGGACTGTGGTCTGAACTCTGTGCTGCAAGGTTAGTGACCCTGCATTCAGAGTACAAGGATAAGCAAGCAGGATTTCCAAAGGCTCTATCTAATCTTTCTTTGGTAAATTGAGGGCCCTCTCTGCCATTGTTCCACGTGAATTTTTTCCCTTCATACCCCAGGTCACTTAGGCTGCATACTTCGGCTGCTTCTCTAAATTTCTCCAATTGATAATAAGGTCTAATAGCTGCTCCTTTTTTCTCATGTTGATGTAGGATCTCATTAAAATCCCCAAAACATATCCAGGCTTTGTCATTGCTAGGCTTGAGCATACCCAACAACTGCCAGCTGCCATCTCTTTGTGATGTCGATGGGTGGCCATAGAATCCAGTTAAGAGTAGCTCCTTCATGTCTTCTTCCCTTTTCAACAATAAGGTGATATGAGACTGTGAAAATGATTCTAGAGCAAAATCATCTGAGATGTTCCACAAGAAAGCAAGGCCTCCACTTATGCCCCTACTCTCTACTACAAAACTTCTATCAAACCCCATAGAATCCCTGATATCTTCCACTCTCTTTCTTCCACACTTAGTTTCCATTAAAAATATAAACTTGGGCCACTTAGTCTTCACCCACATGTGAAGTTCTCTAACTGTATGAGGGTTCCCAAGCCTCTTCTACAGTTCCAGCTGAGGCCTATCATTGCCGTTGGTGGAGCTGCATTGCAGCCTCCACCAACTCAGCTCCATTACTGCTTATCTCCCTTCCTCGACTCTGTTTCTGTTTCTTGCATGAGGTTCCTGGATCTTCTAGTAAAGAACTATCAACTTTCCTCTTCCCAGCACCTGGAAGTCTTCCAATAATGAAAGGTTGAAGGGACTTTGCTTCCCTTGATTTCCTTTTCCACGTGGACCCCCTTGTGTTAGGACCTGCTCCCTTCCCATCTAGCTTAGAGTGAATGGTAGACTCAGTATCCCCTACTGTCATGTTGGCTTTTGTTACCACTCTAGTATGGCCCTGTGAATCTGTTTTGGGAGTCTATAAAGCTATCTCTTGTTTTTTCTCCTAAGCCACTGTTATCCGTAGTAAATTGAGTACTTCTTTCCGTAGATCCCATCATGGGGTTTATAGGCTTTACCGCTTTTTCCCCACTCTCACCTACCTCCCCCTTGTGTTGACTCCTTTCCTTCACTAAGTCTTCACATGTCAGCTTCTTGGAAAGTGAAACTTCCTGCTTTCCCGCTTGAACCTCACCCCATGGGTCCTTCTTGTCTGCTTCTTCTCCTGCTACTGCTACGTCTTTGACTTCCTCCTCTTGACTCCATTGTTGATGGTTGTTTCCTGCGCCACCGCCATACTTCCTACCATCAAAGATATTTGTGTACATTGGTTGAGCCCATAGCTAGGGGCCATAGTGTTCGAGCTTAACTCCTTCCTTTCTGAGCTCATTTTTCTGCTTGTTGCACCCCTTTCCTTGATTATATAACGTACCACACTGGAAGCAAAAAGCTTGCAGCCTCTCGTATTTAAAGGAGATCCAGTGTTCTTTCCCTTCATAGCTTAGCCATCTTCCTCTCATTAGGGGTCTGTGGATGTTAACTGCCACCCGAACTCAAAGGCATTTTCCCCAAGCTAATCCATCGGCCTCCGTATCCACCCTAATGACATGCCCAATGGAAGCTCCAAACTGTAATCCCACCTCTTCATTCATTGTTGCCAGAGGTAGGTTGTGAAGCTGAACCCAGAATGGTTCAAACTTGAACTGCATGGAGTTGATAGCCACGGTTTCGTCCACCTCTTGGATGGTCACTAGGTGCCTGTCGAAAAACCATGGCCGTCCACTGAGAACCTTCTCTTTATCAGTCACAAGTTGGAACTCGATTAAGAAACGTTGTTCACCCACATCCTTGAATCGGACCCAGCTGTCTAGCCTCCAAACTTGTGACATAGTCTTTCGGAATGCTTCGTTGTTTACACCTTTTTCAGCCAAAACGTTGCTTAATATGCAATGAGTGCCTCTAACCTTCTTCTCTGCTTCATGAGGAACTTGGTAAATGGAACTCTCCTCAGAGGATAGGTTAATCCTCTCCCATCTCTGTGATAGTTCTTCCTCGTCAAGAGCCATTGCACCCTCCAAACTCACCTCCCACTACGTAGGAGACTCACACCCTTAAAGAAGGGAACACCACCTTACTCTTTCTCACTAGCGAGAGAGGAGAGAAGGACCTCCAAAATCCTCTTGTTTGGTTGAAGAGAAAATACAAGAAAGTGAGAGAATCTTCAAGAGAATATGAGAGAGTTGTATGGAGAGGGTAAAAGCATGAAGAATTCAAATTTTGCAAAATAAAAAGCCCATTGGGCATGTGGTCTTCCTCCCCTTTTATAGAAAACTACTCATTCCCTCATTGGTGGTTGAAATCCAATGCATGTAAGACAAGTGGCATTTTTTTTCTTCCTCCTTTCACTTTGGCCGAAAACACCTTTTGGAATTTCCTATGTAGATGAAATTGGGAAGGTGCATTTTTTTGGGAGTTGGCATGTAGGGTTCCTCTCCCTTGGCCGAATCCCTCTTCCTCTCCTCTTATGCTCTTCCTTTCTTTAAACAAATGGGTGTTTCTTTTAAGGGTAACATGGTGAAACATCATATGACTCTTCCTTTTCCCAAACAAATAACCTTTTGCATGAATGACAAGTAGCATTAGATATGTGCCATGACTTAGCCATCCACCTTCTTCTTCCTTTTCCAAGATGATGTTTCATCTTCCAATACTCATTCCCTAAGTAACCTTTCATGTTCCATTGGTCCAAAATAGCCTAAGTGACAAATGGCAAATGAGCATAGTGCTTGAGAGTGTGCTAGCCAAATTTCTAAGGGTATTCTTGTCCTTCAATCCAAATGTCTCTTCATATATCCTTCTAGAAATTCCATGCATGCTTGACACTTGGCATGATCTGACTCAAATTCGAAATCCCATAAGCCTCCATTCAGTTTCCCATGCAAAACTCCTAGAAAAAGCTCCATTTCACTTCCCTAAGCTTCCCTTCCCAAGATATCTTCCTTGGAACTCGAATTGGGCAAGACAAAGGGTCTAAACATGCGGGAATTTGGGTCTAGCCGAAAATCTCCTAGTCTTTCTAAGTTCATTTTGTCTCTTGATTCATCTAGAAGGTTTCTTACTGTAATAGCCCGCTAGAAATTCAAAGGTGAAATTTCTATTGGCTTTAGGAATCTCGTGAAAACTCCATAAGTTTTCATGAATCGACCAATCGCATAGGTTTTAGTTTGTCAACATAGTTTGTGTTATCACTCACTAGGTGCCAGAAGTGCGATTCTAATTATATGCGGTAGTTATAAGTGTTAGAATGCATTATGGTTTGCGCCATTAGATTCAGTTGATTATTTAGGATTTTATAGGGCAATAAGTCTATTTTCATATTTTCGGACGAAACGCCTATTTGAAACTAAGAAATTAATTTTAGGGGCACTTTGAGGTTGAATTTAGGTAAACGATTTTCACTATAGGTTCATATAAATATTTAAGAATTTTAGTGCTAAGTTTATGATTCACTTTTCTGGAGTGAATAGTAGCCTCGATAAGCGCACCAATTGCAGTGTTTCAAAATCACAGTGTGGAATGTCCAAATTAGATTAGAGAAGTTTTATTTGGACACTTGGCAAGATCTTATCTACACATAGTGGATAGTATTAGACACTTGGTACCATGAGGAACGTTTGATGAATTTGAATGAATTAAGGTATGAGATCATGCCACCTAAGCAAAAATCATTTTACATCTGACTAATCAAATTGTACCAAACCAAAGAGAATTCCTACCCAAGAGATATTGGATTTGGGCTTGATAGCAACCCAAACTCTCTTAAAACCCCAAAATTTAGGCCCATTAAGACCCACGAATTTGGTCTCATTGGCATTGCTTCTTGGCTAAGTTTTGCACCCCCACTTGGCTGTGTAACACCCCGGTTTTTACGTGCTTTTTATTGAAGGGTTTTTTAATTTAATATTTGTTTTTGAGCCGTTTAATTTAATTTAAACGTGTTTACGTGAGATTAGTTTAATGTGCTTTTATGATTTTAATTAGTGTTCTACGATTTAATTGCCTCTTATATTAAAGTATGTTTATTGCTGAAGTTTAATGTTTTATTTTAATTAATTTTGAGTTTATTTTGATTTATTGAATTTACTATTTTAAAAATAATATTTTGAGGATCAGTTGTGACTCGAAAGTGATGAGAATTAGACCTCATTTCTTTTCCCCATATTTTCTTTTCCTCTTTCCTTTTTCTCTTTCTTTTCTTTTCTTTTTCTTCTTTTTCTTTTCTCTTCCCCGTCCGGACGCCCAGCCCAGTTCGCGTACTCTCTCTCTCCTCTCTCACGTTCGGTTAGTCATCACCTTATTGTCACCGTTGCCGGCCGCCGTGGTCGACACCGCCAGTGCCGTTCGGTCCCTCAGCCACCAGCGACCTCACCCATAAGTTTTCATGCCACCCCTTGCCGCCGTTTGTCTCTGAGAGCCGTGCGAAGACGCGGCACTCCTTCACCCATTCCGCCGCTGTCCGGCCACCATTGGCCACCATTTCTTCACCACTTTATCACCGGCACCTTACCATCCTAACCGACCCAATTCAAGCTCCAATCCGTCGCGGAGCCAACTCCACGAGCTCATCTCCGATTTCACATTTTTGGACTTCCACCACCATTTCGGCCGCCACCCACGGCCAACCGTTACTTCCATTAGCTTCACCAACCTCATTAGGCCCTACCCTATCAATTTCAAGTCTTCGTTTGACTCCGTTGAAATTTCAATTTATAGTGTATTCAACCACAGTGTTTTTACACTGTGGAGTTGCTGTTTTGGTGCTTCCAGTTCCTCCGTGATCCTCCTAAATTATTTCCAAGCGTTGTAAGTATTTCTCCAAAAGACTTTTAAGACTTTAATATATTTTTGCACTAACTTGTTTTATAAACTATGAATTGGTTATCTGGTTGTGTTGATAACTATTTGATTGTTGCTTTCATGGCATTGTGCACGCATGCGTGGGTGTGTGTGTGTTTTGAGGAAACTGTGTTTAAGATTTTACTGGTCCGTGTGTATCACCCCCAAGCCGAGATGGGATATTATCTCGGTGGAGCTCTTCTGGACACTCGGGAGCGGAATATACTGAGTGTCGTCCCCTGGGGCTTTTGCCCAGGACTTGGACAAGATGGTAGCGCTCTCGATCCGACTCCGTGACTCCTCGGGCTAGCGGGGGTCAGAGGATGCCTGGCTATGTACGCGGTGGGCGTGGAACTGGGCATCACTCATGTATCACTTGCACGGCCGTTACCCGTGGGGTGAAGATGGGAAGCCAGAGTATGTGGATGGTCCCTAGGGGAGGCCATGGTACATACGGTTAAAATTGAAATTAATATAATTATTCCTGGTTTTAGTTTTGTGCCAAATGGTGTTTTTTGGCGTGTGTGGGAAAATTATGTTTTTCGAGAAATGTTGTTTTCTCGAGTTTTTACGCTTGGGTCATCATGTGCATGCATAGCGTTAGTGGTTTTAATATATTTATCGTCTTGGAGCTTTTTGGGTTTTACTTACCTGCAGTACCATTTTTTTGGTACTGTAGATTTTGATGCAGGTTTTGATGAGGTTGATCCCGAGAATGCGGCTCCGCCTAAGGAGTAGGGACATTGGTTATATTTTGTGTTGAAGATTATTGCCGCTTTTGCTTATTGTGTTTAATTTTGATTTGATGTTGTTTTGTAACAAAAATCATATTATGTTGACACGTAGATTTTCAGTACTCTGGTATTGTATTAAACTCTGGTACTTAGTTATTTGACTTAACCTTTCTGCTGCGTTTGTTTATTGTACACGTGTTGCATTGCACACACTCAGCACAGTCGATAGGGTGCGTGACCGTGTTGTCATCATCCCGGGTGTCTCGATTTCAGTATGTGTCCGTACATGGAAGTTGGGGGCGCCACAAGCTGACCAGATCTTTTCAAAAGAGGGTCTAGAAGGTTTTGAAGAAAAAAGCTAAAGGGTTACCTCACTCTTTCATTTTTGCACTCCACCTTGAGAAAAGATCTTGGGCTGATTTTTGTTTATTATAATGGGGAGAGAAGGCCAACACTCAAACTCAATTCCAGTCCTATCACTTTCTATAACTTGTGTAAGAGGCTCTCCTGTCCACTTCCCATGAAAAGCAGCCCTCCCTTACACTTTTTCTTGATAGAACACAAAAGACTCTCTCGGGCAGTTTTTTTTTATCTCTGTTGCACGCCTTATTCGAAGCTTTTGTAAGTGTTTTCTAACAAAATTTTCTTCATGAAATTTGTTCCTTTTTTAGTCTAGTTTACGTAGATATCTTATATGTTCCATTTGGAAATAATTGGATTGATAAAAAGTTATTCAAACCCTAGAAAGATTAATCTAGGTGATAAACTAGAGAGTGTATTGTATTTTGGAGTTTTGACCAGACTAATGGATAGATCTTGGTCCGAATGTTTTATGGAATATTGTTACCATGTGTATATAATTATTTGTTGCAGATTTTTGGCATGATTAAAAGTTTTGGTAAAAGGTTTTCTTAGATCTAGAAACTTAGAAACTGGAAGAGGAAAAAACGTTTTTGTTTTGAGAAAGTTTAAATATTTTATGGTTTAATCCTAATCCAATGGCTTTGATATTTTTATTTGAGGATCCTAAGCCTCTTATATACATGTTAGAATGTTGTTTTGAATATATTTGATGTTAGTTTCGAAGATATGAAATTTTATGCAAGAAGATATTCGGTTAGGCCAAAGTGATGATGTTCTTGGCTAAATTTATGTTTTGATTGTTTTTTTAACTATGTGATCTTGCGTTTGAAGCTTTGATCTATTTCAGAAAAAGTTCTTAAACAATGTGATATTTTGGTTTGAAGATTACATCTTTATAAGTCATGGATCAAGAGGTTGATCAAAACAAGTTAGAAACAAAAATCAAAGGAATAACCTATGTAAAATTTTGGCCTTATAGAGTTTTAATGGTTGTGTTTAGTTTTAAATTTTTCTGAGTAGATATTTGGGTTAGGACATCATTTATATGAGGTATGTAAATTTTGGTAATTTTTGGAGTTAGGATGCAAAATCCTTAAGTTAGGGGTAAAATGGTCATTTTCCCACATATAGAGGGTAAAATGGTCATTTTACTCTAAGTTGACATTTTTCCATATTTCTAATTGTTAGTGATTAAATGCTAACTTTAGAAATCATTACTTTTAGTTCATTGTGATCGCGCTTGAGTTTTGTCTAGAAAATGATAAGACCAAGGTAAGTTAACTTTTAACTTACTATCAGTTTAATATGTATGTGTGATGAGTAAATGAACTATAGTGTATGTATGTATATTATCATATGTGCCATGCCAAATCATTACATATTTATCTTTCACACAGAATTTATTCTTTCATGAATTGTTCATCTGTTATGCAAGATATTCTGTCACATTTTACTATACATTGCAAGTATGTCTTGTTAAGTATGTTATTTGTTACATGTATGTCATGTCATGTTAAGTATGTTGACTGTTACATGTCATGCCATGTTAAAAATGTTATCTGTCACATGTTATGTCATGCTATAAAATATTTTCTGTCATGTACGTCATGTCTTTCGACTTACGTTCATGTACGTCTTCATACAGTTAAGTTATTGTTCAGTTCATGGTTATTGTTAAATCATGGTAACCTCATGAGATTAGAATACGCAATCATGAAAACCCCATGAGATAAGTATACGTAATCATGGTAACCCCATGAGATAAGAATACTCAATCATGGTAATCTCATGAAATAAGACTACGCTATCATGGTAACCCCACGAGACAAGAGCATCATGATAATTCCATGAGATAAGAATATATTTCAAGTTCATGTTAAGTCACAGATCATGTTCATAATAAGTAAATAAGTCAGTTTAAGTTTATGAAAAGTTAAGTTTCAGTTTAAGTTCAAGTTCATGTCATGTTAAGTTTCAAAATTCAAGTCCAAGTTCATTTTAAGTAAAGAAGTTAGTTCAAGTTGATGCAAAGTTAAGTTTTAGTTTAAGCTCAAGTTCATGTCAATTTAAGTTTTAGAATTCAAGTCCAAATTCATATTAAGTAAAGAAGTCAGTTTTAAGTTTATGTTAAGTCAAATTTCAGATCAAGTTCTTGTCAAGTCAAATCTCAGTTTAAGCAAGTCAAGTTCAATTCACGCTTTAGTTTAAGTTATGTCAGTTATGTTATGTTGTATATCAAGTTATGCTATGATTACTTATGATTTTGATTATGCATTCATGCTTTTACTGCCATGCATGCATCATTAACCTGTGTGAAGGTTTTTTGTTAACTTACTGAGATTTGTAATCAAATCTCACTATGGTAGTCCCAACTACCATTCCCCCTGAATGGTAGATCTTGTTACAAGATCTGAAGGAGAACATTGAATCGACCAACTGGAAATGGTGCGACGTAGATGATAATACAATAGTTACCTCAGATTACTACTTGTATTTGTGGAGTTCAATTTTCAGCACTCTTTTGATTTCAACTATTTTGGTCTAGTGTTGTGATCTCAGTTGTTTAGTATGTCATTATGTATGAAGTATGTTTTAAGTATTTGAGATATTTCAGTTTGGTGCATAGTATTGCTAAAGAAAAAAAATTATCTGCTGCGAATATTGCATAATACTATATGCATGTTAGGAACATTACATCTTATAAGTCATGAATAGGGGCAGGTAACCTTGTGTTGCATGTTTCGATGCTTCAAATGTCCGTCCAATCCTAAGATGAATTTGGGGGTGTCACACTTACACAATGACAAGTGGCAACTTTTCTAAGATAGGCGTGTAAGCCAACCCTTGCATTTTCGTACACTTCTTTCTCTCCCTTAACCCATTATCAGGTCTAGATTATCAGATCTAGATTTACAATATAGCTCTTACATGCCACATGGCACTTGTGTCTAAGAATCTGGGCCATAGACCTAAAGCCAATGGGCTTAAGTTTCTAAATAAGGCCAAATCTCACTTAGCATTCTAAGGTTAGTACTCTTTTGGGTTCAAATTACCATTTCAAAAATTCTAAGGCTTTCTAAAATAACTAAAGCTCCCAAAGAAGTCACGACTACTAAGCATAAAATCTATGGGCCATGCTTATGCAAAGTTTGGGTCATCACATTCTATGAAATGAATTACACCATTAGACTCGTGAATATTTAAGATTTTATGGTGCAATAAAATATTTTGAGTTTTGGGTGAATAGTAACCTTCGGGAGGGCATTACGTGACAACTTGTTCAAACAGATGTCAAATCTCCATGTAGGATGTCCAAATTCACTTAGGATCACTAGGAAACTTTTTAGTTGAACACATGGCACAATTCTAGCCATCCATTTGGAAACCCTAGGTCACATGTCAAGAGGATGACAAATTGTAAAGAGATTGGAGTGTGATTCAAACTTGTCATCATGCCTCTTACAATAAATACTATTCCATCCAAGCAAACATTACTTGGTCAATCAAAAAGAAGGTTTCAGTCTTAATGAAACTCCAAAAGTTTGAAGCCAACCAAAACCCTAAATCCTTGGAGGAAATCGAAACCCCAAATTGGTTTCCAAACCCTAAACCACTAAGTTTTGTTTAAGTGATTTCTCTTTTGGTTAAATCATTTCCACATGTAATTAACCACTTATTTACACAGTCTTATAGATTTAACCACTCCCTTACATCTTGGTAATTACATTTGATAAAAAAAATTGCATTTGGACTTAACCCTAGCTGAGACCAAATCCCATTGAAACTCGAAATTGAACCCATTCGGTTAAGCCCATCTTTGACCCAATTGAACCCCCTTTTAGCCCAAGCTTCTTGAGCAAGCTCCCTCATTACAAGGCCATACCATGACTGTCATGCCACCGCATGATTGGCCCTAAATAGTGGCTTGATGGTAAGTCAAGTCCCCCCCCCCAAACATCAGCCCCGCCCACTTGGCCAGAATACTAGCCGTTGTGCAGCCTTTTTTTCTCCTCTTTTTCAGTAGTCACTCTCCCATCCCAAGGTCATTCATCCACGCACTCAATTCAGCTCTCTCCTATACCCACTCCCCTTGCAATTCACTTCACACACTTAGCTCATTTCCTCACTTTTCTAGAGCAAACCAAGAGATAGTTAAGAGAAACGTTTTTTGGTAGCTTGTGTTTGCTCCATTCCAGCCCCTTTGTGAGTAAATCTATGACTCAATCATCTTGTTTTTGTTTATCATTTAGTCTAGGTTACATGGATATGTATTGGTGAATTGATTTTGGGGTTTTGATAGGTGAAAGTTGGATTTGATGAGGCTTTGGTGTCGACAGTTTTGGTGTTTGTATGGAACTTAGAAACTGTTGTGATATTTTTGATGAGATATTGGGTAGATCTTGATATGGTGAAGAGCTAACATGCTTATATTCAAGCTATGAGTTGATTGAAAACATGTTATTATTTTTATAAAAGAGTTTTGCATGATTACAAAGTGTTAGAAACCAATTGGCTCAAAATATTTTCTATTTTGGCTTGGGTTGTGATTTGGGTTCTAGAAACTTGATCCTATGGCTTTGATTTTCATATATGTTGCTCTTGAGCCTTTTATCTATGGATTAAGATTTTTTTTTTTTAGGAGTTATGGTTTAGATCTTGATGGAGTGTTGATGAACATGCAAGATTTTTTTAAAACTCAAACTAGAGGTTTTTGTTTATGTTTTGGTGAGGTATTTTCTATGAAATTCTAGATTTAATAATTAGATCAAGTTAGAAATTAAATGTGAGGTATATGGTTGTATTACTTGAAAATTCATTGCATGAAAATCAAGGATCCAGTCACTATCTTTCAGATCCAAAGCAGGTTTTGGTTTCATGGTCTTTAGGTAAACCGATTTTCTAGGTTGTATTTTGGGATGTTTGGTTGATTAGTCAAGCATGCAATCACTTGGGTTTGAATGATGAACATGTTAGAAAAGTTATTTCTGGACTTTTGGAGTCCATGGAGTTGATATGAAGGTGTTAGGCCAAGAACGTCAAGAGTTGGTTCTATTTGACCTAAACTTGGTATTCTGGCATTTTTCCTCCATATAGTGAGTTCAAGTATTTATGAAATCTGTGTTTTAATGTCTTAGCATAATTTTAGAACCAAGGATGTGATTTTTTAGAGTTGATAAATTTGATTTGCGCATGTTAATACGTTAGAAGGTCAAGTAGCAACAAAATCATGTTTTTGTCCTAGAAGTGTTTCGGCCAAGGAGTGTTTCTCCTAATTGTGAATTTTTTTTAAATTTCTCTAAGTTTATATTTAGATTTAGGATTAAATGTACATGAAAAATATGAATTTTTGTAGGTTGTGGACTTCGTATGCAAAATCCTTATTTTTAGGAGCAAATTTATAATTCCCTACAAGTAGAGGGGTCACTTTGCAAATTTAACCCTAATTTAGTAAGTTTTAAATTTTATAAGGTTTATGTGAGATTATAATTTTAGAAAATATCTTGTTTTAGTTCACAATTTTTGACACTTTACGTACATTACATATTTGTAAGTTAGCTTCTAACTTACTCTTGGTGTTATAGTATGTGTGGTGGTACCAATAAATTTTCATGTTTATTATGCTTATTATAAATTGTTATAATATGCCATGCCATGTCACTTATTATTGTACTTCTTTATCTATTACATGCCATGAAATGTCGTATCATTTGTTACATGTTTGTTTGATACATGCCATGAACGCCATGTCACATGCATTGACCTCGTTCATGAAATATTTCCAAGTCATTTAGAGTCTTTTACTTTTATCATGACTCTAGATGCTAGGATGGAGAGTTATCCTAGTGGAACTCTTCTGTCAACTCTGGAGTATTTAAAATGGAGTGGAATCCTCTGGTTGACAAGGTAAAGCCAAAAGGTTTCGAATGAGGCCCAAGTAACTGATAGTGCTGAATTACTCTTTTATCATTTCAGTTATCATGATGTACTCACAGCTAGCGCATATACCTGTGATGTGATGCAGTACTAGCAAGAGCACAAGACCCAAAGGGAGTCATTGAGCATCTACAATTCACTTTTTAATCAAACATGTATATGTTAACAAGGTCTCATGTTCATATCAAGTTATGTTATTTTCAAGTCAAGTTCTTGCCAAGTTATTTTCAAGTCATGTCATGCATATTCAAGTCCATATCAAGAAGCATACATGTCATTTACTATCCTACATGCCTATTCATACTATTGGTAGATTAGGAGTTTTACTTGTTGAGATTTTATAAATCTCACTTGGTAGTCCAAACTACCTTTCTTCCCTGAATGGTATAAGTCATGATAAAGATTGATGAAACCAAACTAAACTAGGATAAGGTTGATGTGGCCAGAACCGATTAGCACTGAGTTTACTATAGACGACCGTTTCCTGTTGATAGAATACTGCATGGATATTATTATACCACTTGTGAGGGGTATTGAGGGAATTTTGGAGGGAAATCTTGAGCCCCTATGGGTGCCTTTTCGTGAAGAGTTTCTCACTCTTGAGAATTGCTTCGTTTTAGGCCTTCATTTTATGGAAGCAAATTCAACACTATTGGATGAGATTGTGGAAATTTTGAGAAGTACAGGATCTCATAATCTGTACTAAGTGTAACACCCTGATTGAGCTGCATTATTGCATATTTTACACGTTTAAAACCAATAAATTTTAATTGTTTTATTTTTTTATCATTGGTTTTAGATGGATAAATTGATTAAAAGGCATAAATCCAAGTTGTGAATTAAATTGATTAAAAGCATAGTTTATGCTTGATTTTATAACTTGTGATTTATTTGGGCAATAAATTCTTCACATGCACAACACACTCTTAATATTTTATTTTTCATCTCTTGTTTAATTTTATTTTAGTTTATTTACTTTATTTTATTTTATTTTATTTGTCTAAGTTTTATTTTTATTTTTATTTAATTTTGCTTGTATAATTTTTATTTTATTTTATTTTACTTTATTTTTCTTTATTTTTATTTTTATTTTTTATTTTTGATTTTCAGCGCAGACTAAACGACATGTCGTTTGGTCGGCAGACCAAAACGACATGTCGTTTTCACCATGAAGTAATCTGCCGTTTGAGCTAAACGACGTGCCGTTTGTCTACAGACTAAAACGACATGTCGTTTTTAACGTTGATGGTTTCACTGTTTAAGCTAAACGACGTGCCGTTTTGTCAATAGATGAAAACGACCCGTCGTACAAGTCATCTTCAACCTTCAAACTGCAGCTCGATGCTACAGTGCCACCGTGCACAGCAGCTTCGAGCTGCCACCGTGAGCCGTCCTCCGGCCACCTGCAGCCACCAGAAACCCCAGACGACGCCGGCGATCACTCCTCCGCCCCATGCACGGCCAGTCCGACGCCACGGCAGCCTCATCCAACCTCCACGGTGCAGTGCCCTCCGCACGTTCACATCGCTGCCCATGCACCCTGCAGCCATGTCTGCATCACCACGAGCACAGCGGCACTACCCAGATATGCTGCAACAGAAAAATAAAAGAAAAGAAAGAAAGAGAGAGACGGGCAGTGCATGCGGGAAAAGAGAAGAAAATAAACGAAAAAGAAAGAAGAAGAAGAGAAAGAGAGACGGGGCCGAGCTGGAAGATTCCTTCGGTTGGTTTTCACGTGGGCAGCAGCTTGCAGGCAATGGGCGGAAGCAGGAAAGAAAAATAAAAAAAAGAGAAAGAAAGAAGCAGACGGGAAGAAACAGAAAGCAGGAAAAGAGAAAAAAAAATAAAAAGAAGGAAGAAAATGCATGATGCGGACGACAAAGCTGGGAAAGAAAGAAAAAAAATAAAAAGAGTGACAGAAGCTGCACATGCGGAGGAAAAGAAAAGAAAAAGAAAGAAGGAGTGGGCAGCAGCTGACCTCAAGGAGAAGTGGAGCAGCAGCGGGTTCACGCTGGAAAGATGCACCCTTTTCGACAGTGGGAAACATCTACCCATGTAATGCAGTTGAAGGCTTTTTGCAGCCTATAAAAAGGCAATCGAGGGGCATCGGATGGGAGGGTGGAGAGAGTTGGAAAGAACTACAAGTTTTATTCAGCCCTTTAGCAGCGTATATGCAGTGTTTTTAATGAGTGTTTTAGTTTAGTTAAGCTCATATTTCCATTTGCAGTGTTTATTTTAATTTAGCTTTTATTTCTTTGCTTAGTTAAATTTACTTCCATTGGAGAGTTAATTTATTAAGCTTATTTTGTAATATTTGGTGTTGTGTTTTTATTTTAAGTTTTCTAATGGAGAATAAATCATTAAATTCCATGGTTATTATGATAAACATGGTTGGCTAGTTTTTCATACTAAGGTGAAGAGGTGAAGTCTAATAATTTAAATATTGTTTTATATCAATAATAGAGTTATATTGTGAGTTGATTAATTGATTGGTATTATTATTAGAAACGTTGATTATCTATATATTTCTCTTGATTCATTGTGATTTCCGAATACAGTGAATGCTTGAAAAATCCCTGTGATAATCAATTGGACTTGTAAATGTCGTTACTATCAATTATTCAAACTTAATATTTGGTGATTAATTTTCTTGGGCTTAATTGTTAAATTTTCCAGTTAGACAGAATCATTATTCTAGTCTAACTGAGTTAAATTGATTGGAAACAATTTTATAATTATTAGACGGATCCTCGAAACCTTAGTCGTTCTCCATATTAATTCATTTTATTGTTTCAGTTATATTCTGTTACGTTAAAATCCTCAACCCAGTGATCTCATTTTTGTTCTTTTTTAAATCTCCTTTTATTTTATTATCTTTATCACATTAGTCAATCCTTGTGGATTCGATCCTGTAACGTACTACGACACCTGTATATACTTGCAGGCAAAACTGCTCTGAATCTTTATTCATCATTTTGAGTAAAAGTTTAGACGCAACAAGTTTTTGGCGCCGTTGCCGGGGATTGCAAATGTGGTAAAATATATAAAAATTTTCTAACTGTATGAGTCATTTCTTTTTTGTGTTTGTATTAATTACTTCGTTAAAATTCACTGCATTTTTTTTATAAAAAAAATTTAAAAATTAAAAATTTAAAAATTAAAAAAATACCATGTCAGCGTCCAGGAATTCCTGGCATGATGAAGTGATACCGACACGCGATTGCACAATGATCGCAAGTGTCCGCTTTGGCAGAGTAGTTATCTTGCAGGTTATCCCATTTGTTTTGCGGTATTTCTTTAGGGATATTGAGTCTTAGAAAACCCGCTTTTGTATGAGTCATTTCTTTTTTGTGTTTGTATTAATTACTTCGTTAAAATTCACTGCATTTTTTTATAAAAAAAAAAAAAAATTTCTTCTTTGCATTTTTTTTTTAACTTTGTAGTCTGCATATTCATATATATTTATATATATATAAAAAATCATCATTTTTTATGTTTATTTGGTATTTTGCGTATTATATATATATAAAAAAATTTAAATAAAAATAAATAAAATGGAGAGTTGTTCGGACTTGAATACTCAAGACTAATTTTATAAAGCTGGAATTAAGAACAGAACAAGTACATACAAAAAAAAAAAAAAACATAAATAAATTAACTACAGACCGTCCTTATGTTTCTCGTAAGCGCTGGACCTCTGCTGTTAATTGCTGATAGTTGTTCAGTATTTGTTCTTTCTCTTGTTCCA